>JAMPIV010007126.1:0-282500 GCA_024509875.1 Oreohelix idahoensis | reverse complement strand
GATAGGATGTAAAAAGTAGATTCATTTCTTCATTACTCTTCAACCCCCATGGAGCATAGGCGTTCAATAAACTCATGCCTAGGCTTTACTATCAACTGAAGGTCTATCGTTGCTGAAGTTTGTTTGTGGCTTAGAGTTTCTATTGCATAAGGTAGTCTACTACATGCCCAACCCTCCGTGGTCGCCTTTTACGAAGCGCTTGGTAGGTTACAGTTTTTGTTGATGTTGCTTCCCTTTAAAGTATATAGTGCCTGTAAAGCATATATATATATATATATATATATATATATATATATATATATATATATATATATATATATATATATATATATATATATATATATATATATATATATATATATATATATATATATATATATATATATATAATCCTTGAGCAGTTAAATATTCATACTTCTGTTCTATAGGAGATAAAATCAGTGTTTAAAACGGGCCACAAAGATAATTTAATCAAGTTGTGTATTTAATGAGACTGATTCATTTACTATGCTAGGATGACTAATGTAATCAATGCCCTTACTTAAAACCAACTTCACAACGTGTTTGTAGAACATTTGAATATTATCTCACTTTGAAAACATACTGATGGTGGACTAGTTGAGATTTCACTATTTCAAGAGTAAATGAATACTAAACTTTAATAAACTCTATCACTAAAACTTTTGACAGATTGTTTTTATCACCTATAAAACAGAGGATATGCATATTTGAAACTGCACAGGGATTTTATAATGACCCTGTATGTATGTATATATGTGTGTGTATATATGTATATGTATATATGTATATATGTATATATGTATATATGTGTATATATATATATATATATATATATATATATATATATATATATATATATATATATATATATATATATATATATATATATATATATATATATATATATATATATATAATTTTTTCTCCAATTTTCGTGATTCGTTTCCCTGACAAAGTTTGTTTCCCTGGCCACGTTGACAGAAACGAGCTGGTATTAAGACGCCATTTGTCAGCTGTCACTTTGTTTCTAAAGAGATATGTGTTCATCTCTGAAGCGCCATCTGGTGGTCAGCCACCACATTAGCCAGTTCTATAGATTTCTCGCTTTGTGCAGTTCTATTTTTAATCAGCGTCATCATTTTCTTCCTATTATTCAACATTTGTTTCCTTCTATTTTTCTCCTTCGAATTCTTTCTCGTCTGCTTCTCATCTGCGTCTCCTTCTGTGTTTTCCTGTCATAACACTGAGTCCCTTTATTGTCCTTTTATCTCAGAGCTAGTTTTTTCCGTTTTGGGTTTGGTTTGGTTTTTTAAGGACCATCTTCATTTCACTCGTACAACTCCGTATGCGCTCCGATCTCCTCCCTTAGATCACAAAAGGAGGATCTCAGCACAATGCACGAACTCCGTAGCACCGGCGAGCATCCCAGTGTGTGTAAACAGGAATCACAAATGTTTCAAAGGTCGCAACCTTTGCTCCAGATTACTCTTGGTATAGATATAAATAGAAGGGTAGTGTTTCTATTTCAGGAAGTCTCACAGAGTTTTTTAGAATGTCAAGTATCACAACTGAGTCATCGAAGTTTGTAATACATGTTGTATTCCTACGCCTATTCTGTGAGAAATATGTGCTTTGACTCGTATTTAAGTTTATGGATTGTGAATCTTCCTTAAAAAATCTTATTTTGGTGGAGTTTTAACAAAGATTGTCCAAAAGCTGTGCCAGTACTAGGTACTTATCTGGCAATGTGGTTACAGTCATTGCTGGTTCTCAGTGAAGTTTTGACTGTTCCCTCTCTTCTCATGAGTCAAGTGTCATGGTAGCAGCACGTTCTTTGCGTTTCCAGAGTAACTGCTTCAGGCTATCTCTTCGGGTGTTGTCTAGACCCGTCTATTATAGATGGTGCCCAGCGTTGAATTTCGGTGATCAGTACTAGAAACTGAGAGATTTAGAAAATCCAATATCCCTAAAGTTGTATGTCTCCTGACATAAGCTTCAGGTGACCTCCGATTTCCTCCACCATTTCATCTTCCTTAGAATTTTACCGGATGCCCCTGAGCATGAAATCTCAACCCACCGAGTCAGATGAAAGTGTTTTAGGAGAGCGGAAGAATGCAAATATATATATATATATATATATATATATATATATATATATATATATATATATATATATATATATATATATATATATATATATATTCTGCATTTCTGTATGGTGCAGAAACATGGACGATGAATAAGCATTTGGAAGAAAGAATTGAGGTTCTTGAAATGTAGATATATAGAAGAATGGGGCGTATCTCATGGAAAGAGAAGGATACAAATAAGGAGGTCCTAGAAAATCTAGGTATGAAAAGAGAACTAATGAGGGAGATCAAAGTTCGGCAGCTAAAATACTTTGGCCACATAAAAAGGAATAACACCTTGCAGAAGACCATAATAGAAGGGAGAGTTGAAGGCAAACGTGCAAGGGGAAGACAGCGCTATAACTGGGAAGATAACATCAAGAAATGGACTGGAAAGAGTCTATCAGAGTGCACCACCAAGACAAGAGACAGAAGACGTTGGAGATCCATTACAGCCAACCTTCGTTGTGGAGATGGCAGCTGATGATATATATATATAGATATATAGATATATGTTTATATATATATATATATATATATATATATATATATATATATATATATATATATATATATATATATATATATATATATATATATATATATAAGGGGATTGACATAAGTCTTGGGGCTGACCATGAAGGAGTCACAGGAGTGTAGCAAAGTTTGATTTGCTGGGAAGGTTATAATGGTATCCTAAAAGAATGAAGTCCGTGTCTGTATTAACCGTGTGAGGTCAAGCACATGTAGGCCCCTGACTCTAAAAAGATGATGATAATGAAATATGTGCAGGGAACCTAACGCTACCTCCCTAGATCTCACACGGTCACTATTTTGGCTCTAGTGTCTGGTGTATGATGTACCTAGTGTCTAGGGGAGAAATGAAATGATGGTACACAACACGAAAACACTTATTTTTCTATGAGGAAGTGAATAAAACCAGTGGTTAAGTTTTTCTTTAAAATGAATATTTTTTTTCTGTACAATTTAATCTGCCTGTCCAGCCATATCTTTTGGACAGGTCTTTGAAAATGAGGACAAGATAGTTTACAGAAAAGATCAACTAAAATATCTGGACTCTTTGTCCACTAACTATAAAGTCAATATATATCTTTCCTGTAGGAATGTTCACAGCTTACACTTTATTCATCTAAGAGGGAGAGTCACTGTGTATGAGGAGCTGTAGTTTCATCACACCCCATAAACTTCCTGAGTATGATTTGAAATACCAGTGTTTATTAAACGAAAGTGTCAGATATACCCAGATGCTTAACACATCACCTGGGATTCCTTGTAGAATGATAATAAGGTATGAAGTTGCAGAAAATCTCGGTCTCTCAAAATGCCCAAGCTCCTCCCGTTATCTTTTGACAGTTGAAAAAAAAAAAAAAACACACACACACCCACACAAATAGTAATACGTCTTACAAGGAGAAGGACAAGAAAAATCTACGTTGCGGCCACAAGGCCTTCGTCAGGGACAGACAAACAAGAGACAGGAGGGAAAGAAAATGAGAATTAAGTAGAGAACATGAAACTATAAAAATAAGAGAAAAAAACTCCCTTAATATTAAGTCCAGTCACATGTGAAGCAAAGCAAGATGGCTGCCACTAAACTGGAAAGAGGAAGTTGATAGTATATAAAAATAAGAAATAATGAAAACAAGGACTGGAAAAGAGTGAGAAAAAAGTAATCAATAAATAATAAATAAAAATAAAAAATAAAAATAAAAATAAAAAAATAAATAAAATATAAATAAATAAATAATAATTATAAATAAATTTAAAACAAATAAATAAATAGATAAAAATAAAAACTAAATAAATAAAATAAAAAATAATAGAGGAAAAAAATAAAAAATAAAAATTAAAAATTAAAAATAAATAAATAAAATAAAAAAATTTAAATAAAATAAAATAAATAAACAAATTTAAAAAAAAATAAATAAATAAAATAAAATAAAATTTAAAAAATGGTAATTTAAAAAAAAAAAAAAAAAGGGTGATCGCATCAAAGTAGAAAGTCATAATACAACAGGGACTCGATAGAGAAAGGCGTCTCAGATAAAAGAATGTTGGGTATTCAAACCGTGTGGTTTGAGTTAACCCATAAGGTGGATGAGGCGTTGTTCCTGGCGAAACCGACTGTTGGCGTCCGAGGAACAGTATCTGATGGCTGTCACCTGGATGTCAGTGGCACCGTGGTGGTCAGGGCCATTGAAGTGGGTGGCCACAGGTGTGGAATTAAACTGACAGATGTCATAGAGGTGTCTGCAGAATCGGTCGCCCAGTCGTGTGCCCGTCTGGCCGATGTACGTAATGGTGGAGAATTAAGTAGAGAACATGAAACTATAAAAATAAGAGAAAAAAACTCCCTTAATATTAAGTCCAGTCACATGTGAAGCAAAGCAAGATATCTTTTGACAGCATAAACGAATGGTCGGAGACTTGATGGCTTTATTCTCACTCAGCAGGTTTCCTGTTACCAGCTGGCAACAGGAAATAAAACCTCTGCAACAAAAGGACACCCTGGCCTTTTATATCTGATCACTTATTATATTTATTATTTTCCGACGGTGATATGGGGTCAGCCTCGCGTGCATTACAGGTGCACTCGCCGCTAATTTTACATGACTCACACCTTGCTGTGACCACACCTCAGGTCCCTATGGCAGATACGCCACTGTACGTTTACATAGTTTTCCTCAATAAAATAATGTGGAGTAACCACATTTCCTTTGGTATGATTTTCTCTTCTTTTCTTTTTTAAAATAAATGCTTCAGGCATGTTAAACAGTGTTCATGGAACACAGAGGCTTACTAACATATTCTAATGCAATAATTATTAAAACACAATCATGACAACATACATCAGTTAGATACAGTTCAATGTGAGGACTCAACAATGTCTGCTCCCGGCACGTCCTTCACTTTTCCCAATAGCAGTATCTAACTTTGGCAGTGGGATTAAACATAATAATTCATAAAGCATTCTTACCACAAATTTCAAGAAATATAAACAAATGACGCTGACTTGCAAAGACGTGGCCTCAGTTTCTTCTGCACTGTCCAGACTGTGAATACTTCTTTATTTAATTTTAAAATTAACACAGCTGATCTCAGCGTATTTGAATGAAAAGTTTTGTTCAACTGGCAATGAATAGTGAAAGCCTTTTGCTAATATTTATTAGCCCTGGCCAATCGAAAGCTTGCGACCACCAGAATTCAAATGCAGTTTTTGAAAAACAAAATTAATTCCAAACAAAACTCTGCGTCTGGTAGTCGATTGGCCAGTCTGCTTTAGTTATGCCAATACAAAAAGATGTTTAGTTTTGGGTAACAATTTTCCTACTGCTCCCCTCTCCTCCTATACTCTTGTTACCCAAGCGAATTTGAATTTACCTCAATGCCTCTTTTCTAAGCTGCCGTCCCCACTAACGTTATGAAAAAAAACAAGCAGGAACAACAGTCTATCTTGTCGCGCGTCCGTAGACATTTAGTATTTTATCAATAACTTGGCTAATACTTGGACTACCATATTATTTAAAACACATTCTTGCTCAGTGGACTCTAAGCTATATTATCATATAATTTTTATGGTCAGTTTCATTATGGTTTAGATTTTCAATTTTGTCACCGGCAATCGTCAAATAAAAATTTTACACAAGACGGTCATCTTTCCCCCCTTTTTCATCTCTCGCTAGCATGTATTTTCAAATAACTACTTGTTTTAGTGACGTCAGAAATACTACCGCGAGGAGGAAATAAAACTGTCTGCATGTTTGCCTCTGTTGGCTTTGCCACAGCGTGTATATATGTAGGGCGCAACGTGTCAAGTGAAGCGGGGTTTTGCGCGGCGGGTATTTGAATAGGCGTTAAATATTTGTATTGTCTCGTGTTACACTACCAAAAAATGTAAGGATTACTACTTATTACACGCATTAAAGTCAAAATATTACGTTAATTCAGACAGTAGTTTAGCAGCACACTTCCGCAAAATCGTTAATTGTAAGTCTTGCCACAGTCTCTATCAGATCGGGCAAAATGTTAAAAATGTACGTCACAAGGAAAGCGAGTAGGTTTTAAACGGCGGGGTCGGTTCTAAGCCTGTCCACGGCATAAAATTCAGCGCTATGCTGGCGTGTGAGAGTATCACCGTCAGACACAATAGGGCGGGTTTATTTATTATCATTTTATGACTAAAATCTTACTAAAATGAGCGATTATTCTCGCAGATTTTACTACACACCTCCCATCCTAAAACAGGCATTCCTTTGCAGGTTATAATCTGCGAGATAACTTAGCTCAATGAAGTCTTACGCGTTTTTCTGATCTTCATCATAAGGATGTCTACTCAAAAAGTCTGCACCTACGTTCTGAGGGCCGGGAATATATTCAATCAGAAATGAGTATGGCTGCAATAATAATGACCATCTCAATAATCTGTCATTTTCATGCTTGGCCTGTGACAGGAATACGAGAGGTGAATGATCCGTTTGGACCACAAATGTCCTGCCATATAAATAAATCTGGAATTTTTTTATAGCCTATATCAAAGCTAGACATTCCTTTTCACTTGTTGAATAGTTTTTTTCCGCCTTGTTCAACTTGCGGCTTGCATAAACGACTGGGTTCAATTCTCCATCTTGTGCGGAGGACCTTTGCAACAATGTAGCGCCCAGGCCCACATTGCTTGCGTCACTTCTCACGATAAATTCTTGATTCAAGTCAGGCAATTGCAACACTGGCCTGCTTGTAAGTTTCTCTTTTAACTCCTGGTAAGCCAATTCACACTGTGCGGACCAATTTATTGTATCAGGTTGACCCTTGCGAGTTAAATCCGTCAGAGGAGCACATATAGAGTTAAAATTGTTAATGTACTTTTGGTAGAAACCACACAACGACACGAAAGATCGCACATCTTTCTTTGTTTGTGGCCTAGGTGCTCTTTTCAATTTTTCCAGATTCTTGGGATCAGGGGTCATGCTACCCTGATGTACAGTATGTCCCAAGAATTCCAACTCTTTGAAACCAATACAACATTTTGTTGGCCTAGCGGTTACGTTAGCCTCTCTGAGTCTATCAAACAGCATATTCAAAGAGGTAACGTGTTCCTCAAATGTTTCCGTAGCAATGAGGATATCGTCCATAAAATTCGAAATAATGGATTTTTCAGGGGATCCAATAATTTTCCCATCATCCTAGAAAACACACTCGGGGCATTTTTCAACCCAAACGGTAACATGTTGAACTCATAATGACCTTCCGAGGTGCTAAAGGCTAAATAAGGTCGAACCTCAGGCTTTACTGGAATTTGATAATAGCCTTTGCTAAGATCCACCTTAGAAAAATATTTTGCCTTGTTCAGCCTGGCAAATAGTTGAGTAGTATCAGGTAATGGATCCACCTGACCTTCTGTGACAGCATTCAGTTTCCTGTAATCCATGCACAGTCTATTTTCTCCCGATGGTTTCCGCAACAAAACCACACAGGAACTATAAGGAGACTCACTGTGAGAAATAATCCCTTCTTGTAACAAATAATCTATCTCCTCTTTCAAAGCTTTTTCCTTAGCGAAAGGAATAGAATAGGGCCTCATACAGATAGGTGCTGGGTCTAGTAGTTTCATATCATATTCCAACAAATTTGTGTGCCCCGGTTTATCCGTTAACACATCTGTATGTTTCTCAAGGACCTGTTGAACCTTCTCCTTCTGTCCTTTTGTCAGGTGATTACTGATCTTCACCTGTGCAAACGTTTCACTGGGTTTCAGTGGATATTCGAATGAGGAGAGAGGGTCATTTTTCATTTCGGTTGCGATAGACAAGGCCAATAGGTGTGTTCCTTCCTGGATTTGTCTGTCCAGACATTTCTTCAAAAGGTTCACATGATAGACTTTTTCCTTTCCCTTTTTGTCTATCTTATAATTTGTTCTGGATAACTTTTCCAAAACTGTATATGGCCCTTGCCATCCGATCTGAAGTTTATTGTTGCTGCCTGGCAATAGAAGAAGTACCTTCTCCCCTACAGCAAGTTCCCTATCCTTAGCTTTCTTATTATAATAAGCAGCATGCTTTTTCCTGGCTTGTCTCAAATTATCATTTGCCAGTTTCCAACTAGTTTTTAAACGAGTGGTCATTTCGTTCACATATTGATAGGATGAGGTAACAGTCTCCTCTGCCTTCTCATCTGTATAGGTCCTTAACAAAGCTTCTAAAGGACCTTTTATTGGCTCCCAAATAACAGGGTTGCGGGTGCCATTCCGGTTGAATTATGTGGTACTTCCCGGTACGCAAACAACGCGGCGGGCAAGTATTGGTCCCACGTATCAGGTTTCTCATGTGCCAGCTTTCCCAGGATAGAAATGAGAGTCCCATTGAACCTCTCTACCTGGCCGTTCCCTTGGGGGTGATACTGACTACAATGAAAGTGCTTAGCTTGAAACAACCTAAAAACCTCTTCTGTTAGTTTCCCCTTGAACTGTGAGCCATTATCAGTCAAGATTTGATGCGGGAATCCTAACCTTGTGAATATCGTAAGTAATGCCTCTGCCACATGTTTCGAATCGATTGATGACAAGGCTACCGCCTCTCCCCACATAGAACAAGTGTCTACCAGAGTAAGGATGTAACTGTTCCTCCTCTTGGTCCGAGTGAGAGGTCCCACAATATCCACTGCAACTCTCTCAAAACGGGTTCCCACCATGGGCATTTCCCCAAGGGTTGCTGGAGCAGTCCAATGCTTTGGAGCTACTCTCTGGCATTCGGGACAGGATTTTACATATCTCTTTATGTCTTCCGTTATCCCTGGCCAGAAATAATGACAAGCTATACGCTGTCCTGTTGCACTAATCCCCATGTGACCACTGAAGGGGATAACATGACCTAACTCCATTACCTTTTCCCTATATGAACTGGGAAAGACCAGCTGTCCGTGACCAGCTGAACCAGTGCCGGCCTTCCTATATAACAATTTATTCTTCATATAGAATTCTCCTTTATTAGGAGGAGTATGGCTCTTTTGGGAGTTTCTTATAGCACGGCTTCAGTGACCTATCTTCAGCCTGTGCCTTTCTCATCTCCTCTGGATGAGTATTTATAGGTTCATTTTCTTCCTTTCTGGATTATGATCGGGTCTGGACTGCTGCCAGGACCACAGGTCTCTTGGGATTCCCCAAGTAGACATAACGACACCCCAATATCAAAGGGTAGATGGGTGCGTCTATCACTGCTGCTCTGATTATCCCTTCCACATAGCGAGTTTTCACTGTTATCCTTGCAATGGGAAGTTTCATGAGTGGTAGGTCCTTGGTCGCCCCTTGTATCTCCACTGTTTCTGTGGTATACTGATCTGGGTTCACCAAGTGCGAGCTCACGACAGCATCAAAATCTAAACCTGTATCATAGAGGCACCTTATGGTGACCTCATTGCATACAACATCCTCGCAAACTGGGGGGTGATAAGGTTCCTGCTCTCCAGCAGGTTTTTCCTTTTTTTTCCTGGTTCCCCTTTTTCATAGCAGCAAATCCAGCAGGTTTACTTTTACAAAACTTAGTGTCATGTCCCTCCGTCTTACAATGTTTACAATACCATCTACCTTGATGAAAAGGTTTTCTTTCATCATTCTTTCTGTCATTGAAATGTGAGGTTTTATTTTTAAAATCATTTCGAGACCTATCAAAGTTCTGCTTACCTCTGTTATCAAATTTATTATGGTTTTGAGGAGCCTTATACTGATCTACTGGTTTTTTCTTGATGCCAGCTACCTCTGCCTGGGCTGCCTGATACCTCTCAGCGACATTAATTATCTCACCCAGCCTCTCCGCGCCCTGTTCCATGAGAAACTTTCTCATGTCTGGAGCCATGGACTCTCTCATCTGTTCTATGAGTATCATCTCTTTGAGATGTTGGGTTTTCCCCAAAGAAGCCCATTTCTCCATATACGTTTCTAACCGGGCGGAGAACTGGTGATAGGTCTCACCCGACAGTAGCCTGGCATTCCTAAATTTCTTTCTATAAAACTCTCCGTTCTTTTCGTATCTTAACAGAAGAGCCTGCTTCAACATGTCATAGTTGTCTTGGTCATCCCTGCTCATTTTGGAAAACACTTCACAAGCTGTTCCCCGAAAACCCTGAGACAACTTTACCCCCCATCTTTCTCTTTCTAACCCATAAGTAGTGGCTAATACTTCATATCTGCTTAAATATGACTCAATGTCATCATTCTTTTCTACAAAATAGTCTAAATGGAACCCCATGGCTGAGTTGGAGGCCCCCTGACTAGCAGTAGCATCAGAGGTAGAGGGGCTGTGACCATTTTCCGGAGCAGGGCCTTGCAACTCTAACTCCCTTAGTCGCAACTCATGCTCCCTGTGTAATCTTTCTAACCCATAAGTAGTGGCTAATACTTCATATCTGCTTAAATATGACTCAATGTCATCTTTTTTATTCTACTGCTAGTCTAAAATGGAACCCTGGCTTGGAGGCGTTTTTCCCCTCTAGCTGCCCTTTGCAATTATCCGGAGCCCTTTTCGCAACTCATGCTCCCTTCTCAGCCTCTTCTTTATCTTCTGCTTCCCTTTCCTGTCGTTTTTCTTCTGCCTCCCTTTGCAGTCGTTTTTCTTCTGCCTCCCTTTGCAGTCGTTTTTCTTCTGCCTCCAATTTTCTCTCCTCAAATTGGAGCCTCTTGATCTCAGCCTCTCTATCAGCCTCTAAAGCCCTAGCCTCCTTCTCAGCCTCAATCTGTAACCTTTTAATCTCCCTAGCATCTTCTACCTGCATTCTCCTTTCCTCAGCTAACCTATGTTCTTCCCTAGTAATAAATTTATCACATTCTGAGGTGACATAGTCAATTAAGACTTGTCCCTCCATATTCATTTCCCTGGCAGTCTGCACAGCCGCAGAGCGAAACTTGGCCAGATCTGCCATCCTGATAAATACAAAATGTACTAACTAAATTTCTAACTAAGTACAAATTTATTTAATTAATTCTGTGTTCTGACACTTTCTTCACTTCCCAAATCTTGGGTAATAATATATGGGGATTCCCTGGGAAAAATAGAATGTTGTTAATGCTAACCCAGACCCCAATGTATGTAGTACAAGGAGAAATTCAAATCCCCGGACAAGCCTACCAATTTATGTAGCAAAGTTTGATTTGCTGGGGAGGTTATGATGGTATCCTAAAAGAATGAAGTCCGTGTCTGTATTAACCGTGTGAGGTCAAGCACATGTAGGCCCCTGACTCTAAAAATATGATGATAATGAAATATGTGCAGGGAACCTAACGCTACCTCCCTAGATCTCACACGGTCACTATTTTGGCTCTAGTGTCTGGTGTATGATGTACCTAGTGTCTAGGGGAGAAATGAAATGATGGTACACAACACGAAAACACTTTAATTTTCTATGAGGAAGTGAATAAAACCAGTGGTTAAGTTTTTCTTTAAAATGAATATTTTTTCTGTACAATTTAATCTGCCTGTCCAGCCATATCTTTTGGACAGGTCTTTGAAAATGAGGACAAGATAGTTTACAGAAAAGATCAACTAAAATATCTGGACTCTTTGTCCACTAACTATAAAGTCAATATATATCTTTCCTGTAGGAATGTTCACAGCTTACACTTTATTCATCTAAGAGGGAGAGTCACTGTGTATGAGGGGCTGTAGTTTCATCACACCCCATAAACTTCCTGAGTATGATTTGAAATACCAGTGTTTATTAAACGAAAGTGTCAGATATACCCAGATGCTTAACACATCACCTGGGATTCCTTGTAGAATGATAATAAGGTATGAAGTTGCAGAAAATCTCGGTCTCTCAAAATGCCCAAGCTCCTCCCGTTATCTTTTGACAGCATAAACGAATGGTCGGAGACTTGATGGCTTTATTCTCACTCAGCAGGTTTCCTGTTACCAGCTGGCAACAGGAAATAAAACCTCTGCAACAAAAGGACACCCTGGCCTTTTATATCTGATCACTTATTATATTTATTATTTTCCTACGGTGATATGAGGTCAGCCTCGCGTGCATTACATGTGCACTCGCCCCTAATTTTACATGACTCACACCTTGCTGTGACCACACCTCAGGTCCCTATGGCAGATACGCCACTGTACGTTTACATAGTTTTCCTCAATAAAATAATGTGGAGTAACCACATTTCCTTTGGTATGATTTTCTCTTCTTTTCTTTTTTAAAATAAATGCTTCAGGCATGTTAAACAGTGTTCATGGAACACAGAGGCTTACTAACATATTCTAATGCAATAATTATTAAAACACAATCATGACAACATACATCAGTTAGATACAGTTCAATGTGAGGACTCAACAATGTCTGCTCCCGGCACGTCCTTCACTTTTCCCAATAGCAGTATCTAACTTTGGCAGTGGGATTAAACATAATAATTCATAAAGCATTCTTACCACAAATTTCAAGAAATATAAACAAATGACGCTGACTTGCAAAGAAGTGGCCTCAGTTTCTTCTGCACTGTCCAGACTGTGAATACTTCTTTATTTAATTTTAAAATTAACACAGCTGATCTCAACGTATTTGAATGAAAAGTTTTGTTCAACTGGCAATGAATAGTGAAAGCCTTTTGCTAATATTTATTAGCACTGGCCAATCGAAAGCTTGCGACCACCAGAATTCAAATGCAGTTTTTGAAAAACAAAAATAATTCCAAACAAAACTCTGCGTCTGGTAGTCGATTGGCCAGTCTGCTTTAGTTATGCCAATACAAAAAGATGTTTAGTTTTGGGTAACAATTTTCCTACCGCTCCCCTCTCCTCCTATACTCTTGTTACCCAGGCGAATTTGAATTTACCTCAATGCCTCTTTTCTAAGCTGCCGTCCCCACTAACGTTATGAAAAAAACAAGCAGGAACAACAGTCTATCTTGTCGCGCGTCCGTAGACATTTAGTATTTTATCAATAACTTGGCTCATACTTGGACTACCATATTATTTAAAACACATTCTTGCTCAGTGGACTCTAAGCTATACTATCATATCATTTTTATGGTCAGTTTCATTATGGTTTAGATTTTCAATTTTGTCACCTACAATCGTCAAATAAAAATTTTACACAAGACGGTCATCTTTCCCCCCTTTTTCATCTCTCGCTAGCATGTATTTTCAAATAACTACTTGTTTTAGTGACGTCAGAAATACTACCGCGAGGAGGAAATAAAATTGTCTGCGTGTTTGCCTCTGTTGGCTTTGCCACAGCGTGTATATATGTAGGGCGCAACGTGTCAAGCGAAGCGGGGTTTTGCGCGGCGGGTATTTTATCACAGCTCTGGCCTCCTTCTTTTCCATTGTTTTGTCAAATCTTTGGAGCATCAGATCCGGTCAATAGGGTACATTGCGCCGTGCACCGTAGCGGGAAAACCCATTGAAGAAACAAACTCATACTTTACACATTCAGTGCAAATATGATGAACTTTAAATGTGCCAAGTTTCATCATCCTCCTTGTAGTAAAATCTGCGAGAATAATCGCTCATTTTAGTAAGATTTTAGTCATAAAATGATAATAAATAAACCCACCCTATTGTGTCTGACGGTGATACTCTCACCCGCCAGCATAGCGCTGAATTGTATGCCGTGGACAGGCTTAGAACCGACCCCGCCGTTTAAAACCTACTCGCTTTCCTTGTGACGTACATTTTTAACATTTTGCCCGATCTGATAGAGACTGTGGCAAGACTTACAAATAACGATTTTGCGGATTAGGCGTTAAATATTTGTATTGTCTCGTGTTACACTACCAAAAAATGTAAGGATTACTACTTATTACACGCGTTAAAGTCAAAATATTACGTTAATTCAGACAGTAGTTTGGCGGCACACTTCCGCAAAATCGTTAATTGTAAGTCTTGCCACAGTCTCTATCAGATCAGGCAAAATGTTGAAAATGTACGTCACAAGGAAAGCGAGTAGGTTTTAAACGGCGGGGTCGGTTCTAAGCCTGTCCACGGCATAAAATTCAGCGGTATGCTGGCGGGTGAGAGTATCACCGTCAGACACAATAGGGCGGGTTTATTTATTATCATTTTATGACTAAAATCTTACTAAAATGAGCGATTATTCTCGCAGATTTTACTACAAGGAGGATGATGAAACTTGGCACATTTAAAGTTCATCATATTTGCACTGAATGTGTAAAGTATGAGTTTGTTTCTTCAATGGGTTTTCCCGCTACGGTGCACGGCGCAATGTACCCTATTGACCGGATCTGCTGCTCCAAAGATTTGACAAAACAATGGAAAAGAAGGAGGCCAGAGCTGTGATAAAATTTCTGATGTTTCAGGGAAAAACACCAACAGAAATACACAGGGAGATGGAACCAGTGTTTCGTGATTCTTGTCCTTCATATACTTCGGTCAAAAACTGGTGTCAACAGTTTAAGTGCGGCCGCTCAAATGTTACTGATCTGCCAAGATCTGGTAGACCAGCCTCAGAGTGCAACGATGAAAATGCAACAAGAGTGAAGAAAATCATTGACCAGGATCGAAAAATGACAATTGTGGAGATAGCTAGTAGAGTAAAACTAAATGAAAGAATAGTTTATAGAATTTTACACAACAGACTGAACATGAGAAGAGTGTGTGCACGCTGGGTTCCGCGACTGTTGACACGTGAACAGAAGCAAACGAGGGTAAATTGCTGTCAACAGCTGCTCAAAAAGTGTCAGTCAAAAAATGTTTTGGAGACCATGGGGACAGTAGATGAAACTTGAGTACACCATTATGACCCCGAATCCAAAATTGCCAGCATGCAATGGAAAACCCCGGGCTCCCCAACACATGTCAAGCCGAGGGCGCAGAAATCTGCAGGAAAAGTGATGCTGACTGTTTTTTGGGATGGCAAAGGTGTCCTTTTGAAAGATTATCTGCCTCGTGGCAACACAGTTAATGGACAGTACTATGCAGATCTTCTCACAAAACTAAGAAAGGTTGTGACCAGGAAATGAGGGATAACACGCACTCAAAATCTTCCTTTGCTTCAAGACAACGTGCCCTCTCACAAAACACGGCTTGTGCAGCTAGCAGCTAGCTAACGATTTGAATATTGAAATACTTACACACCCACCATATTCTCCAGATTTGGCTCCATCATACTTTTTTTAATTCCCAAATCTTAAAAAACAGCTAAAAGGAAATCATTTTGACAGCGATGAAGAGGTTATACTGGCATGTGATGACTGGTTTAGTTTGAAAAATAGGGTGTTCTACTCCCAAGGTCTTTTCAAGGTCAAGCAGAGATGGCAGAATTGTGTCAATTCAGACTGTGGCTATTCTGAAAAGGAATAAACACTATACAAAATTTCAGCTCTCTGTGACATGTCCTTCATGGTCAGGCCCAAGACTTATGTCAATCCCCTTGTATATATATATATACGAGGTGTGTTCAAATGAAACCCGTCCCAGTGGCTTTATAACAAATATATATAAGGTACATCAGCAGGAGTAGTAGAATTAAATACAGCAATTGTTATGAAGCAAGTACTCACTGGGGTCCTTTAGAAATAGTCACCATAGGCATTCAGACGCGCATCCCACTGCTTGGGTAGACGGCGGATGCCGTCCGAGAAAAATGACTTTGGTTGCTTATTGAACCATTTGGTCACCGATGCCCTGACGTCTGCATCGGAGTCAAATCGTTGTCCCTTTAGAGACTTTTTTAAGGGTCCGAACAAATGAAAGTCACATGGTGACAGATCGGGGCTGTAGGCTGGGTGTGGCAGAACTTCCCACCTTTTCCTTGCTAACGCTTCCTGCACAATGTTCGCAACATGTGGACGAGCATTGTCGTGCAACAGAATCACACCACGCGAAAGCATGCCGGGTCGTTTATTCTTGATGGCTGTATGCAGGTTGTCTATTGTGTCTTTGTAGCGGATGGCATTGATGTTCTCGCCAGGCTCTTTAAAGTCTACCAATAGAAGGCCCTCATGGTCAAAAAATGCGGTCCGCATAACCTTACCGGCGGAAATCTGTGACTTGAATTTTTTGGACGGATTCCTTATCACACCGGCCATTATTTTAACGGTCTGCAGCACAACCAATGAATACTAGGAGAATGAACACTTACACACTTGTACATTCGTATGTTCTTATTATGTCAGATGTGACGTCATCGTGCTCCTCCTACGAATGTCCACTTGGCGCAGCACGGTCGGGTTTCATTTGAACACGCCTCGTATACGTATATATATATATATATATATATATATATATATATATATATATATAATATATATATATATAGATATATATATAGATATATATATATATATATATATATATACTGAAGCACATTAAAAACGCACCACTATTATATATACTGATGCCGAGAAGCTGGCAAAAAAAATTGTGGGAATGGATTTTCCCCGTGTTTGCCATGCGGTAGAGAGCGAATGGCTGCTGGAATGGAAAGTGCAAGATTCAACCCATGGGTGTGTGTACAGACTACATGAAAACGATGAAAGTTACACGTGCAACACGATTCTCAACAGCTATGACCCTGAAAATGTGTACGCGTTGTGGCAGTATACTCGGTATAAAAAGGCCGTTGAGACAAAACACCCAGTACATGTGCTTGAAATGCCACGACTATTTGAAAACGACCGCCAACGAGCCATTGGTATGTTGGAGACCGGAATGAGCTCGCGGGCCATTGCCAGAAGGATGAATTGCCACCACAGCACTATTGTACGTCTCAATGAACGTTACGGAACCACTGGCAGTGCCCGGGATAGACTTCGGAGTGGCCAACCACGAGTTACTACCCCTGCGCAAGATCGTCATATTGTGCTGAGTCACCTAAGGAATTGACTCTCCCGGCAAGTCAAACAGCAAGAGCAATAGTGGGTAGACATGGGCAAGTCTCTCGAATGACAGTCATACGACGACTCAGAAATACAGGCCTTACTGCAAGACGACCTTATTTTGGGCCAAACTTGACGCACAGACATCGTTAGCAGCGCCTGCAATGGGCAGAGCAACATATCAGATGGACTAGACTGCAGTTGAATGCTGTCCTATTCACAGACGAAAACAGATTCAACATATCCTTTGCAGATGGACGTATGCGGATTTAGCGACGGTGTGAAGAGCGCTTTGCAGATTGCTGTGTCAACCGATTTCGAGGTGGCAGTATTCACATTTGGGGAGGATTCAGTTTTCACCATCGCTTGCCTCTTCACGTCTTCCGTGGAAATGTTAATGCTGTGACATATCGAGATGAGGTTCAGGATGCACTGGTAGCTCCTGCGTTCACAATTTATCCAGACGTGCAGCTTCTCCAGCAGGATAACGCACGTGCATTTTTTTGTATTTTTGGTTTTCTCCCTTGCCTGCACAGAATGCAATGAATTTCATAACAATCAAATGTACAAATTAATGACCAGCATGGATTCATAGGAAAATGAATAAAGATTCCAAATATGTAAACTTGTACACACTTATATTTACATTTCACACTCTGTTCCTGGATTATACAGGTGGTGCGTTTTTAATGTGCTTCAGTATATATAAAATCTTAGTTAGAAATGTCGGCATCAAATATGTAGATACCATAATGTTATCAAATTAGCTTTCTGCTTCCTATGAAGCCTGGAGCTACTGGTTACTTGTGAGGAAACCCGCAAGAAGCAGCCCCCAGGTCTTGCAGCGGTTGCTATGTTGTAAGTTATTGTAAATGATGAGGTTGCCAGCTTTATATGCAACTGTTCATCAATAAGCAGTTCATACATATACAATGCAAATATAAAATAATCAAATGTACATGTTAAAATTTACCCGAATAGTTTGGGTGAATTAATATATTCATACTTTGATGCACAGAAAGGCCGTTGTATGTTCTGCAACTGTTTAAGCCGCTGTCCTCCCCCAGTGAGTAAATACTCCTAACTATTTACACTTGAGGAAGGTTCCTCGGGTTTTAGGCGCTAAGCATTATCAATAAAGTTGTGCTCTTTTTAATTTTAAAGATATTTCTAACATCTTTAGCCTGTCCTATCCTGAAATTATTATTACTACTTCTATTCTTGCAGTCCGTTATCTCCTGATGAAGGTAAGAAATGCAGTGATGAAATCTTCAAAAGTTTCTAGATTTTAAAGTTAAAATTGCCCACTCAAAAATGTAATCTAGCGAGGTTCTCTTGGGTGATACCCAATCACAAGTAAGTTTAGGTCATATTCTGATGTTAAAGCAATCGCAAGTAAGGCGTATGATTTTAACAAACTCTCCCCTACCCTTTACCATGAAAGGTAAGGCACGGCCCTATAAGGTACTGCCACTTAAGTGTTACATTTACCCAAAACATTATGTCGTACGACCTCCTATAATCGTTAAATCTGATAATCTTCTCCAAGGTTGCTCTATCTTTTCCCACCCTTGTTTATCATGACAAGACATCCTGCTTAAGATTTTTAAGAGACCTACCGGAAATCATTACATTATATGTCTGGCCCTACTTTTCCAAGATAGTTATAATCCAGACAACCTTACGGTTGGGCCATATTTTTGCATGTCACTTCCCACGTTATCTCAAAGACGACCATCTGTTTTACCAGTTTCAGACTAATTCAGCAGATGAACGGAAGTACTTATGCAATCTAATATGGCTGTAAACGAAACCACAGCAAAAATGTGGCTCTTAAAGCAAAACAGCCATACAAATCTTAACACCAAGCATAAACGATAAACATCATCTCCCTCAAGAGAGAGAAATGGAAAACAAATACTTTGGACCATTCCCTTGGGAGAACTTCCACCAACCAACTGTCAAAACACAACGGATAGATAAAACGACCAACAAAGAAACACTATGCACAATCTTAAAGACGTATGCCTTGGATTCCATAAACAGCTGCTTAGCATCAGCAATCCAGGCCTACACAGATGGTTCGGCTTTGAATACCACCTCTTTTGCAGGTTATGGCGTCTGCATATGGTATCCGGATGGATCCTCTTATGAGTTCTGTGACTACTGTGGTAAAAAGTGTTGTGAAATAGAGGCTGAGGCCATCAAGACAGCCATTGAATTAATACACCAACAGTTTGACCATAAGGAATAAAAGCCTTCAGACATAGTGATTTTCAGTGACTCCATGTCTTTTGTGGAGGCACTTAAACAGACTCCATACGAAGACAAAGACACCTTTCTTACAGGAAGAGTTATTCACAACTTGATCACAGCTTACTCCTTCAGTGTAACACTTACAATTTATCGCTGGACACAGTGATCTAACAGGAAATGAGACAGCTGATAGACTTGCTAAAACAGGAGCCTCTAAACAACAAAAGGACAGACCCTGCAGCATGAAAACAGTCAAACAGATTCTCAGAAACAACACAAGGGTAATCTGGCTGAACAGATAGGCAAACGGGCCCATTGGCCGAAATGTCTTTAATGAAATGACCTGCCCAAAAGACAATGACAACACCAACAGACTCAGCAGGAGATATCAAAATCTTATCTTTCAGCTTCGAACAGGACATGCCAGAGTCAAAAGCTATCTAAACCGTATCAACTCTCAGACCCTACCCATGTGTAGATGTCACGGGTTGCCTCTCCTTAGTTCTGCAGTAGTGGTCCAACAGTGGCCAAAACTCAAGAGTAACTAATGTGGGTCTTCAAAGGTGTCTACCTTCGCACAAGATTACTCTTGAAAGAGTTGTAGGTAGAAGGATAATGATACTTCTACCTCCAGGGAGTTTTCACACGATATTCAGAATAGCGAGAACAATGTTGCATGAGGCTGGGCAAATGTTGACTCGAGTATCTGCCGTCAACTTTTGTGAAGGATAGGGTTTTCTTATAATTCGTTAGATCGTTCAAGCCCCCAGCTGAGTTAAGTCAGCGAAATTCCTCTTATTTTTATTATACAGCTCTGTTTAAGTGTATTTAAGAAATTGTCTGAGACATACAGATGTAGTACGTTCAAAATGATTAAATCAACTTTAGATTTGTCTTTATACAAGTAACAAATTTAGTACTTAATTATGTTTTAACAGTTATAAAAATGAATAATTCCTTATAGAAAAATGTATCATCATCGAGTGATGTTATGGCGGTAAGAAATTGGATAGTTCACTTGGCAGCTTTTATGTTTCTACTTAACTGCCAATGAGTTTGTCTGTTCTGCTCCAGCTGATGTTTGGTTCTTTATAGATAGATGACTGTATCACACGTGTCACAACTCACGTTTGAAAGTTGTAGCACGTTCCAAGAAGTGTCATGGAGTAACTACCAAGCTGTCAGATGATGGTGACTAGCATCGATTTCAGGCCACTTATACCCTCACTTGTTCCAGATATAGTAACCTCAACTGGTACTACCAACTAGTGTCACAAAAGAAGAGAACAAATACCCTCTGAGTATTGAGTTTCCCGACACATACTTATGTGCCCCCTCTTTTCATTTCACCATCCCATCTAAAAGACATGAACTTTTACCCTCGCTGAGAATTAATATTAATCCCATTGAGCGGAAAAACATTCATTACATTTAGGTTGAATAGATTTATATTTACCTTTACATTGGTTGAAAAGGTTAATAATATAAATTGAATATGTTTATATTTACATCTACACTTGTTGAAAATGTTAATAGTATAGATTATGTACATCATTTCTTTCATCATTCACTTCCTGCTCCATATGGAACTTGGGAATACCTCTGCTTTTGGTGCTCTGTAAGAAACTCTCAATAAAGCAGTCACCAGCCCTGGCAGCGGTGGTTCATGAAATCGTCATTCTATATACTGAGGTTGGCAGCCTCAAATGACTTGCACATCCACTAGCAATTTTCACATATTACTATTCACTTGTCAATATATACATATTAGTTCACATGTTAATAGTGCAAAATATAGAATTTAAAATGTACAACTTACGCCAATCTTTAGGTTTACAGACTGTTGGCTCAGATAAATAGTTTCAGGTAGCTTGACGATGCCTCTTACACGTGGTCTGGGGTGTTGTTATTTTAGCAATAAGTTCCCATTTTGAATTTGTGTTACAGTTTCCTCAGATTCTTGTTTTTCCGTGTTAAAATGGTATAGTTTTCCCGGGTTCTAAGTCCTCAAGATGCTCAAACATGGTCCGGTCTAGTAAATGAAATCTGCTGTGATTCTTAACTCTGGCAAGGTCTGGTTGTCTTCTTGGCTCGAGGTGAATTTTCACAGTGCTTTCAACCGACTAAAGTGTCAGGTTATATTGCCCCTTTCGTTCCTGGCACGTGTTGTTTACTATTAGAGCAGGGCCAAATCAGAAATGTGGTTATTCTTACATCTCGAATGCCGGCCAATAGTTTCAAACACACGTGTTTTGGTGGGGTAATTCAAAATATTTCCATTAGGAAATTTCTGCGCGTTACTGCAAAGGTCATGTGTTCCAAACTGACTAAAGTGTCAGATTATATTACATTTCGCTCCCCGCAGTACTTTGTTACGATTTAGTTAGGGTCCAATCATGAATTTTGTTCTTCCTAAGTTTCGAATGCCCTCCAATAATTTCAAAACCTGTGTGTTTTGGTGGGGTAATTCAAAAAATTTCCACAAGGAAATTTCTGTGCGTTAATGCAAAAGTCATGTCTTCCAAAAATGGAAGTGATATTTCCTTACTATTCTTATCAGTGATTACAAATATCTTCTTACTTTTATCTCAAGTAATATCTTCGTAATAATTCTGCCGGAAGCTTATTACAACATTCCGACTGTCAAGTGCGTGTCTGTAATATATCCGCAAGCGGAAGACTTATCGCCCGGCACGCCTTAGATAAACATAACGCTCGGTCATCATACGAAACTGACTGGCCCATCTGGGTGTTTTACCTGTGCCTAATCTTAGCAAAGCCGAGAAGCTTAAAGCAAGATGACGAATTATCACCGAAGGGTGGGTACAATTGATTAGAAAATAGCTAATATCTGCTTGATAGCAGAGAAAGAAATGTACCGACCACGGAAATTACACGTAATCAGTACGCACAACAAATGTAACTGACTACTGCCGGAGAGGACAAGAGATGGAACCAATGATTCCGTCACAGGAGTCACTGCTCTCCTCCTTATGAAACAACCAGACACCACCTCATGGAGTGTCCATCACTCACAAATGCCAGGAAAAAATTATTACATATACCTTGTACTTCTGACCATCATCAACTCACTATATGCAACCATGAAACAACTCAAGAAAACATGCACTTTTCTGAGAATAGCAATCGGCTGCTAAGAGTAGACATGCTCAGCAGCTATGGGATATCGACAACAACACACACACACACACACACACACACACACACACACACACACACACACACATATATATATATATATATATATATATATATATATATATATATATATATATACATATATATATATATATATATATATATATATATATGTTGTGTAATGGCTATCAAGGAATGTTATATGCGGGGCAGTTAGGTTCTGGCTTGGTGAGTATGTCTTCAATCGTTGCTGATGTTTACGCGAATGCTAGGTTGAGTAGACGAAGGGTTAGCATCATACTTTTCACCTGAACACAGCCACACAGTATCGTTCTTAGCTCGTACAACAGTGTTAATGATTAATCAATGAGTTGGTGAAGACTGGTCCACATCCAAATTTATTCACAGTAGCTCCAACAATAATTCAGCATAAATAACATTAGGTAGATTGCATTCATTAAGGTCCAGTGTCAGTCCATCGTGGTAAACAATGTAAGAGGCATACAATTCATAAATCTCAATCCTGGCCGTAAGAGACTAGCGTTCAGGTTCGAGCAGGACGTGAACGAAGTATGGCGGCCGATGTAAATGTGCTGACAATCGAAAATGTTTACCTTAAAATACAGTCACAATACTTCCCATGGAAGCTGTAGCACTTGACGCCCATAAACACATCTTATTCAATCGTGGCGACCAAATCTTATTAAAAGCCACTGAGAAAATATATCGAATAACACATCCACCACGGGAACACAACCATGGCACGTCTCGTCAGGGCTGTTTACATTTAATCAATAGCACGGGAAACTGACCGCTCGGCTGCGAATGGGCAGACGATACATACGTCACGTTATATATTTATAGCTATGCAGACAGCTGTATTTCAGCAAAGGATTGACATACATATATATATATATATATATATATATATATATATATATATATATATATATATATAACTTGTGTGTTGAAATGTTAGATATGACATTTGTCTCTAAACCACGGGGAAAATGCGGCACTTAAAGCAAAACAGCCATACAAATCTTAACACCAAGCAGCCAGATTCGAAAGCATCAAATCAAAGCAATATAACAGAATAGCTAATGGGTTGGCTGTTAAAGATTGCATAAATTAATTTTTTTTGTTTAATTCTGGAATCATAAAAAATCATTCCTTACTATCTTATTCCATGACATTTTTTTGAAGAGGCAACAGAATAGACGAAATAATTTTCTCTTGATGCATAGGGAAACAAAATGCGTTCAAAGAACTTCTTTCATACGTTATCGACAACTTTGCGCATTACTCTTTATGCAAAAAATATAAATCCCCATTTTTCTCTCGGCTTGGTGACCTCGTTCCATTTGTCTGTTGTCAGTTCTTTAGGGTTTCGTTTTTATGTTGTCCATCAATTATGTTCCTGAACACATTTCTTCTCATTATCAGCTAAGGAGCAAGTAGTTTATATGTTCAAACATTTGTGACACTCCTTGCAGATAATGTTTATCCTAGATTGCGGTGAGCAACTGAGATAAGATAATCGCCGGCGCGTTTAGATTGAACCGCTGATAAGATGAGATAACTGTCAGTGTGACACATGTGGGCAGACAAAGGTGACATAATCGCTGTCGTGAATTATTCTAATCCCCATATATAAATTAAAACGTAAATGCAAAGCCTAACAAATAAATTTAATAAAAGGAAAGAAGAATGGTAAAGAACAGTGCTGTCACAATGACTGTACTCGAAATCCCCCTTGTTTTCTACTTCGTCTGCAAATTGTAACGCTTTCACGTTGATAGTAAAAGCCTACTGTATTATTACCCGCTTTCCTCAATGAAACGTGTACTGTATTTCTTGGGGAAACCTTGAGATACGCAAGCTGATCAATGACCTAAATTTAATATTTCATTCATTCCATTTTATACAAGGCGTAACTAAAAGACAGATGGACTAAAGGATAGAGAGAAGGGAGAGGCAGAAAGCAAGGACACGTGCAACACTAAACACGCGTCGCGCGATACACAATTGCTGCCATCACGCGTGTAAGGCCACATGCACTAACTTTATTTCAAATCGACAGTGATAAAATTCACTACCCATACCAGAGTTAGGTTTTAAAATCCTGAAAAACGCTTATTGGGAATTATGACATTATACCGGTTTACGTTTGAAAACATGACAGTACCCAGACACCCTCAAGTTTGGAAGTGAGAAGGTAGTAACAGCACGACTATCCTAGAAGAAAATGCATATTGGCTCCATTAAATTCGTATATTTGGGTTCCTTAGGGTTTGCTGACAAAGAATATGTAAAACGTTACGCAAATAGTCTAGGAATTACCAAGTTATGGCCAAAATAAAATAGTGGGGGTGCCTGACAGCATGAAATCATTTCTGCTCATAAAATTTTTTTATAACGTGTTTGAGAAAACATTACGTTAAGGAAATAGCCTACCATGTTAACTCCTATTTGATTGGAGCGCAACAAATGTAAGACTAACCACGATTGGTCGGACTATAAATACTATCTTGTGTTGTCAGGGGAAACGTGAAAAGGAGTACTTTTTTGAAAAGATGTGTAGACGTGGTTTGATTGGGTAGAGCTGCGAATATACTCAATTCAGAGCGTCTGTTCATTGCCACATCTTGTAATAAACCTACTAAGAAGCAGTGCGTTGAGCACCAGTGTATATTTTTTATAAAATAAAGCCTGGGACATCGGCAGATCGGAGTTGTGCTATATTCATTGCCAGTCAACGAAACTGTTTATTATTATTTCCATGAATTGTGGTAAGCTTGAAATATTCAATATTTTTAAATGAAAATTGAATGTAAATTGATAAATTATGTCTGTATATATGTGTGGTTCAGTAGCGAACATGATGTAAAGCCTATAGTGCTCCAGCCTGAAGAAATAATGCTGGAATTGCAGAGGCGTAGTAACCATTAGGGAGGGAAATACTGGTATAAAGTATTTCAGATGAAGCTGACAGTTGGCCTAACGCTCTGAACTCAATGTTTGTGATGTATTGTGCTCAGTGTAGAAATAGAGTATAAATTAGTTCTGACGTAGAAGGTACAACCTTTTTGTTTCAGGGACCGTGGTCTTAAAGTTATTGAGCAGCACCTGGTCAGAGCTTTGCTGAAGCCAGAGGTGGACAGCATACTCCTTGGTCCATATAGCAACCAGTGGGGCGGCTCCAGAACTCATTAAAGTAATCGAGCAGAGGAGTCTTTTACTGCAGTCATCACGCAAGATAAGAGAGTGTGGCCATGGAGCTCAACATTATGTACCCCATCTTAAAATGATATTGTAAAATAAAATTAAGAGGGGAATTTAATTGTTTTAATACCAGGAACTGAGAACATCTCCAATAATAGTTCCAATAGAAACAAACTATTGAAGTCATGATGACAAATACCAACAGAGCTTGAACAAAACAAAACCAGTATTACCTCATATTACCACTACACAACTGACACACATAGGATACCATTAATAATATATGTCACTACAAGAATCATATTAATAAATTCTGTACATATAACTTGTAATTAAAATTGATTGTGATTCCTGGTTCCCTTTGTATTTGAATCAGGACACATATACATTCATGACAGCACTGAATACATATTGTTATTTGAAAAGTTATCAGTGACTCCTTTAAGATATCCTCTTAGAGTGTTTTATGTATGTGAGTGTCACAGTGTTGTCAAGTGTGGTGGAATAAATTAAATTGTTTATCTGTCTGTTGTTGTTATGACTTACACTTCATCATACACATACCCTAGACATATAACGTAGTCATCACACTATTCCAGAATAATTCTGACTGAGGTATACATATGTGGCAGTAAGTAAGGTTATCTATAATACACTACTCTTATTAGATATAGATACCTTCACAGCTGATCTCAGTCAGTACACTAAGTCCCCTATAAATATTTATAACATCCCACTTTACCACAATCGCTTCCGGGCCTACTTGTTATGACAACATTACTTTCTAATAAAGTAATAAGTATTACATCTTACACATGTTGTCATGTGAGTTCCCCGATCTGTCTGTAAGTTTGTACACAAGGACATCGGACATCATATTACCATATATGGGAGACGTGACCTTTGCATACTTTTTCCACGTCGGAAATATTTTGAAAGTACCACACCCGACCTGTTTGAATATGATTGGAGCGTTTATTTAACTCCATAACAAACGAAGGCGTGGGAAGATAGGAATATATTCTGACCATTTCGCAGTTTTATTTCACTGCGAATTTCACATTTGCCAAGACAACATCAGACCTCGCCAGAGTGAAGACTATATTCATAATTCCTTTTGTTAACCGGACCTTTAATGGAGAACCAAATAAGACTTACAAAGCACAGGAAATCTCTACATTTTAATAAGGAACACCGGGACGAGGAAACTGAAGAAACACACGGAGTCAGAGAGCGAATCTGTTGTAAAATTAAAGACCCCCAGACGCGTGTAAGAGACCTCTTTTGTGCATCTGAGAAACAAGTCTGTAGCCAAGATTGGCGTAAGTGGTGTATTTTCATTCTATGTTTCATTACTAACATGTGAACACACACACACACACACACACACACACACACACACACACATATATATATATATATATATATATATATATATATATATATATATATATATATATATATATACAGTACTTTGCAAAAAAAATGGCAGTCATATTGCTCAGCTAAATAAGCTGAAATCTAATTAAATATGTATGTTCTGCCCCAAATTTGCACTCCACTGAAGTGAGCAAACACTACCAAAAGTAAAAAAAAAAATTAGCGTAGAGTAACGTCCCTTGATAATAGAGCAGACGACAATTTCTAATGCTAGTGGCAGAAAATGGATACAAAGTCAAAGTGTATGTTAATTTCACAGCTTTGGAATGAAGGAAATCAAACATGTTCCAATATTTCTGAAACCTTGAACATTCCTGAGCGGACTGTCTACAGAGTTGTGAGTAAATTAAAAGCAGGTAATGGAATCGAGCGAAAAGAAGGTAGTGGGAGGTCAAGAATTTTGGACACAAAGGACCATCGGCGTCTCGCCCAAATCGTTCGGGCTGGGTCAATGAAGAGTGTAGAAAACATACGGCAGCGCATGATCGAGTTGGGAAGCCCAGAGGTATCTAATGCTACTGTCAACCGGGAGCTACACAGGATGAATTACACAAAAAAGCGGGTAATTTCGTCACCATTGCTCACAGAGACTCACAAACAGATGCGCTTGAACTGGTGCCACGAACACCAAAATTTGTCATGGGACAATGTGATTTTTTCAGATGAATGTTCTGTTTGGTCTTATCCTGCTCAAATAAATATTTGGACGAAAGTCTCTGTAACGCCTGTGTACCAGCGACCGAAATATACCTAGAAATTCCATCTTTGGGGAGGGGTGTCAGCAAGAGGTGTCACCCCACTGTGTGTTTTCACAAGAATTCTCACGAAAGAAAGGTACATCGACATACTAGAGGGACACCTTCTGCCATTTATGCAGGTCATGTACCCCGATGGGTGCACATTTCAACATGACAATGACCCAAATCATACAGCTCATACCACCAAAGCATGGCTGCAAGAGAAGAATGTGATAGTGCTGAAGTGGCCCAGCAACAGTCCCGATCTAAACCCAATTGAAAACGTTTGGGCACTACTCAAGAATCGTTTAAAAAAGAGTGGACTCAGAGACGCTGAACAATTGAAGAAGGTAGCTGAAAAATACTGGGACAGTCTGACTCACAATTACCTACAAACATTTGTGGGAAGTATGCCTCGCCGCATCCAGGCTTGCCTTGCTGGAGAAGGCAACATTATACTGTACTGAAACCAGTGTTAATAGATAGGGAGATACCAATCTTCCTCTGGAAATACAGTTTTTATTATTATTTGCTTCTATGAGTGTGCTGCGTTGCGAAAATATGACTGCCATTTTTTTTGCAAAGTTCTGTATATATATATATATATATATATATATATATATATATATATATATAATATATATATATATATATATATTATATATTATATATATATATATATATATTATATATATATATATATATATATATATATATACTACCATGTGAATTTTACTGTGTGAAAATTGGATGTCAAAGTCATTTGAGGCTGGCAACCTCAGCGTACAGAATGATGATTCATGAACCACCACTGCATGGGCTGGTGATTGCTTTATTGATAGTTTCGTAAAGAGAACTAAAAGCATAAAGTAGTTCTAGGTTCCGTATGGAGCAGGGAGGGAAAGCTGAAAGAAATGATGTACATTCTAAGAGTAATACTTACGGTTTCAAAGCTTTTCACTCAGAGTAAATGTAAACGAAAAAACAGATTTATGTTAAAATTAATAGAAGTTTCAAACTTGTTCAACAAGTGTGAATATAAAGGAAACATAAGTGAATTTATATTGTGAACACTTTTCAAACAGTGAAGATGTAAATGTAAAACATATTATACCTGTACGTTTAACCTTTTCATTTAAATGTAATGTAAAGCAAACGCTATTCAGTTTAAATGTAAAGAAAGTTTTATCCCGAGGGATTAAATTTAATTCTCATCGAGGGTAAATTCTGACATGGGATGGTAGAATAGAAGAGGGGGCAAATAACTATGTGTCGAGAAACGCCATAGTCAGAAGAGCGTTTCATTTCTATTTCTATTACCAGTTATTGGTGTGTTGTTCGTCCATCACGGGTGATGAAGACCACTCTGTTCATCCAATTATTAGGAATATATGTTAGATTACTCTATGTATACGAAGGTGACTGATGAGCCCGATGCGGGCCTTAAAAGATCTCGGACAGTGTGGGCAGGGAATGTTTGCTTCATGTGAAGGTTTTATTCCACGGTCTTTTCTAGCTTGCCTCCGCTGTTCCGCTGCTGCTCTTCTGGATGATTCGCATGCCGTTATTGGTGATACCTGCAAAAAGGACCATTTCTGGCACAAGAAGGGACAACCGGCCTACGCTTTACGACGGAAGACCAGCTTTGAAGACTCTCCTTGGCGTTTCCTCGGAAATGAGCTTCACCCTACAAGCCTTGACCAGAGACGAGTGACAGCAGTGCACAGAAAACCTACCCATCTGGAGGAGGATTAGAATCATCATTGGCAGCTAAGTTAACCTATATGCTGTCACTTGAACTTTTTATCAACCCAACACTACCATCACCAACGTGATGACTAAACTTAAAGTGATTATTAAATTTTGTTATTTGTAATTATACCAATTTAACTTCGATTCAATCATTTTAAATGTACTACATGTTTGTCTCAGTCAAAGTTACTAAACACACACTCTAAACAGAGCTATGTTATAATAATAATTCCCCTGATTAACTCAGCGGTGGGAGCTTAACGAGCTAGAATAAACCAATGCTTAAATTCTTCACAAAAGTTGTCGGCAGATTGCAGAATTAACGTGCTCAGCAACAGCCAGCATTGTTTTCTCTTATCTGAATATCTTGTGAAGACCCCCATTTGATAGAAGCTTTATAATGTTGATGATATTCATGTAAGGTTGTTATTTAATCAAATTATTGTACAATACATGCGTTTCCAGTCTTCAGCTTCCCTGTATAGAATAGTAGACGATGTTACAGTTTTGTAGGTGGTACTTTTGATTTAATGTGTGACATTGAAAAAAAAAAAATTAAATATGGCGTTGGTGGTACTTTTTGTTTATGTATGATATCTTTATTTCTAAAGTAGTAGTGGGGGGTACTTTGATCTGTTATGTGACATCTTTGATTGTAATGCTGTTAATGTTGCTTTCATTTTAACAGGAATTTTTAGATTCTAATACGATTAAGTGGTAATTATTTCTTAAGTTGGTACGTTTGCAGGTATTGACGATGATGGGTGAAATTGCCAGTTCGTGCTATTAACGCGAATTCTAAAATCAAACTTCAAGTATGTCAATTCCGAACTTTGGTAACTGAAGTATACTGCCAAGGCGGGTCATAAAGTTCAACGAATTTATTCACATACACGATTCACAGTACGAACATGGTATTCAATAGCAGACTAGACGTTTGATACAAGGACGATCAATAATAAAATAGGATGGTGCAAATCTGGCATAATGTTCCTAATGACAATATACGTCTTTCCAGGCAGTTCCATTATCAATATTCTTCCTTGCTAAACTAGAGTTCATACAATTAATCTGACTTTATGATAGTTTCAAAGGCATCGGCCGTTGACCTTCTCCAAGGACATCGGTCATCATATACATCTTTAATGATACTCGAACATGCATCCATAAATACTGTCCTACTCAATTGACTCTTTCAATAAAATGTCCAGATAGTTGATTAATCATCAGATTCAAACATTTCTTCATCAAGATAAATATAGGTTAGATACTATCCTTGGCTAACCTCTCCATACGTGCCAAGACCAAGATGTCGGCACTTCATAATACATTTTTTTAAGATCCATCTTTATCATACTTTCACTCGTAGAATTATCACTACGTTTCATAAGTGAAGCTAACAGCTCAGCTGATCCATTCATGAAATCCAGACGTGTGGATTCCAGCTAGATGCCAGCAAGAGTGGAGACATCACTAAATTCATATATAATATATCTTATTAATAACTGGGTGCGAGACTTACGTATACCACATTGACATAGGCTTCTGATAAGAAGGCCAGTCCTCCATTATCGAAATAATTCCCACTGATAAGGGACACAATATAATAAATACGGACCATCAGTCCGGCTCGACCCTTCAAGATTCTTCTCTGACGTCATCTCCCCATCTTAGAAACCCGTGCGCTATGAGTCTCTCATACACTGCCTAGTGCACACACGTGCGTGATAAATCATACGCACAAATAATATTCCTATCATAAGAATGGTGCGTAATCTTTTAACACAGGCAGGACTTAAAACTGCCATCTATGTAAAAGTACGCAACAGACATCTTTGATTCTAATATGGCACGAAAGATAATCAATTTCTTAGCAACTTCCCACTGTTTCTTTCTGATCCTAATCTAATGTCCACTAGTTTCCATATTATCTCATTTGTTCAACAACACTCTATATTTCTATCTTGATCTGGCTTTCAGTTCCGTCGTGGTCAACTTCTCTATGACTGCCTGGACCTTCCCTTTTTCCTGCTTCTCCGCTGGTTCCGTGCCAACAGTTTGAGATGAGTTACGCTCACTGCCACCTGGGTAACGAAGGCCAGGATATATGTTTTACATAAATCCTAGAACGATGACCTCAGCATACAAACAATATTTGATGTTCATTCAACAAAGAAAACATTTCTTTATTTTTTCTTCGAAGAGTTTTCTCCCCCGTTTGGTGTTTGCTGCGTTACCACGCAACACACTCCTTTCAACCATCAACCAAATACATGCATCTTTCGGGTATATCAGGACGTCGTTTTACGTAGTGGAAATTATTTCCAGATCGTGTTTGTATGTTGTATGCGATGTTCTGCATTATTTATTTAGATTTTTGCTCTTTCATACTTTAAGTAGCTCAGCAGATTCTAGACATTGTGTCTAGCATGTTGTTTTCCTGCTGGGTGATACTGAGTTTCCAGTAGGTCGATTTTGACGATCAACTAACTTGCCAGTCTTCAGTCATCTTAGTTATGTTCGTGAGCCATACCTGATCACCGTGGCCTGTACCATATGACAGTTCTTTGTTGAGCGTCCAACTGGTTAAAGAGAGTCAGAGTGTCTAAGAGGTAGTGCTTTCGCCCCTAATTCTAAAGGTACCGGGTTTGCTCCTAGTACATTGAATATAATTGACGGAAATATTTTATGCTTCCCCGTGATCTCCTGTGTAGTGAGCTCGGATGCCTAGCTTTCTCAGATAAGGGCAAAATAATGGGAATTCCCGTGTGCAAGTAGCGCACGTTAAAAATCACCCAGCTGATGGAAATCGCAAAGAGGAGGCCATACGGCCGCTGACTTGGTAAAATTTAAAAATTGGGAAAACCTACCCACCACAAAAAATATTTATAGAATGTGTGATTCCTGTATACACACATTGGGATCCTCGCTGGTGCTAGGGAGTTCGTGAACTGTGCTGAGATCCTCCTTGTGCGATCTAAAGGAGGAGATCGGAGCACTGAATAAGTTGTCCGTGCGCAATGAAGATAGTCCTTAAAAACAAACCAAACCGACTGGCTGAGCAGTTACAGTGCTTTCTTTCGCTTTCGCGGCACAGTTACCTGGTTCCAGGATCGAAACATGGTAGCGTCTCGCTCCAGTCTGCCCAGCTGTAAATGGGAACGTGACTGAGGTTTTGAGTTAGGGAAAGAAAAGGTATCGATGACGGGAACTAGTTACCCCACTTCATTGATAAATAACAAAGCTTGACCTAGTATTGGGAAGTCTCTAGCACAGAGGTTTTCAAACTGTGCGTCGCGGCTCCCAGGGGCGTCGCGGCCCTCGGCTAAGGGCGTCGCGGTGGCTTGGGAAAAGTGTTGGGCTCGATAGTAAATTTTTCTTTAGATCCTTTATTTATGAGATATTACACACAACAAAACCTTTGCCTGTAGTTATGTGTTGTTGTATATCTTATGAGTTTTATGTTTATTTTGGCAAAAATTTTGGCTATTTGTACCTTTACATATTTTTACGTCGTGGAATGATGATCTAAACTTCTTTGTTTATTCATATATGATTAATCTGATTTTCTGTTCTGTGATCTGGTGGTATCCTTGCTGCTTTATACTTTCTTTTATGTAGAAACACGCTTTCTCCTATAACAAACTTATTTGGAACAGAGACGTTATTCAATATTTCACCATTTTTGTTTATTGTCCAAAGCCCATACATTCTTACGACCCCTTCAAAGCTGTTTTTTTTTTTTTCCTATCCCTATTTTTATATATTTATGCCACCCATCAAGATTGTAATAACGTGATAGCGTTGTACCATGCATGCAAACATGTAGTAAGAACGACTGATAGATTCACCTATGTGTTTGGTGTAAGGCGGGATTACTGTCGGTTTTAATTTTAAGATTTGCACCAGTCTTCCATTCTCTAAAGTAATTGCGATCACGTAGGCTTTTCTTTGTAAATTAATTGCGGTAAATTTTTATTGTATTAGGCGCTTGAGTATTATTAGGCTGGGTATAAATTTTCCGACGTTAGTAACCCATACCCGGTAAATCGATGGGTGGGTGTTGAACCTCTACCCAGGTACGTAAAAACGGGCGCTACAACGAATCAAAGTTAATTTTCCTCACGCCAACGGTAGTAACATTATCAAACATGACGCAAGAAAGATGCGCGCGATCAGAATAAACATGACTCATGAGCTTGCTTATAATCTAATTGGCCGGGGTCAGTTATTAACTAATTCCGGCAAGATTATTCGTTCCAGGGGGACGAGACGCGGCGACGTATGGCGTGGGTATTCCAATTATAAATAACAGCATAAATCTAGTAGCGCTCTTTTTGTCTCCAGAAATATCAGCCGTGAAATCTAAGTCATATTCGTCTGCTCTTAAGTGAGAAATTCGAGAATTGGGTATGTGGATATCTTAATTAGCGTCGTAATTATAGTTCGTTTTAAAATAGAATCTTAGCCGGATTAAGTAAAGTTTTCTTCAGGGAGTTAACTTAAATTTTATAAACGAAAGTGCCATCCATTGCTATCTAATAATAAAAATGTAAGTGTGCATATCATTTTTTCTATGATAAGCTAGTACTATCTTTGGTTGGTGTAGAAGCTTTGAGATATTAACTGTGTGAGGTTTAGTTCTTAGATACACGGGCGCTCTGTAGTATGTAGAGTGTTGTGTAAAATCACAATTTGATTTTGATTTTTTGCGGTGTATATATGCTAGCGTAATTGTGTACGTTAAGTGATTGTGTAATTAATTATTTTTGAGATGGGAATTAATATTTCCTCATCTTTGATTTATGATACCTTGCAGCGTATATACGTGAGTGTATTCGTGTAATATTAGTTAGTCGGGTATTTGCTAGCGGGCTATTTTGGTAATGTAGTTGGAGTGAGGGGTGTAATTAAATTTTACAGCGATGGGATTTAATTATTCCTAGAGAGGTCTAATTTATGTTTGTGTTAATCGATGACTCACTAGGGTCTGTCTGTAATATAAAGTAGGGCCAGGAATTTTACCGTAGGGGATTTCCCTCAGTGAAAGAATTGTTTTGACGCCTGCGGCTAAATTTAAGTAATAGATTAGGTTAGCCCGTGTCTGGGAGTTTACTTACCAGTGTTACATACGGATAGAAAAGGGAGAAGACGCCGATGATAATTTAAAGCTAGAATAAATAACTCTATGATAGGAATCACAGGTTTTCCATTTTGTTGTTCTTCTATTCCTCTCGATACCTTTAGAGTTAGTTCTGTTTTGCTATGTTTAGCTGAACTTGTTTTGTGTCAGAAGCTAACTAAAGATTGCAAAGTGTTGCAGGATAAAAACTTACATTTGTATTCCCTTTACATTCTCATTCTTTTATTTCTTTTTTTTAAATCTCTATGTGTTGTCTTTCTTTTTTTCCTTTCTTCTCATGTCGCTTGTTTTCCCAATTTTTTTTCAAAATAAGATTCTACCATTGTCGAATTTATTTTACCCCGAGAAACATTCTACTGCGCGAATATTGTTGTTGTTGTTTAACTAGGGCTGCTGAGCTTCTCGCTCTTGAGCGACTAATACCAAATTGAGGACTCCTTGATATTATCTACACTGTAGATCTAGGCTTTTTCTGTGGCTTTTCTGCCATTCTGAAACGTGTTGAGTTGAAGTTATTAGCTCCAGTTTCTGCAGCTTGGCTTGCATTTAAAGAATCGTCACATCTGGTCGCAAGCTAGGAGTAAGAGGCGCGTGGAATACTGTACATTCCCCGCCATCCAAGAGGGGTCTCTAATTATGCAAAGCTAAAATACTGTGCTCTGGTTCTGGGCTGTCCAAGGAATTGTCACGTCCTGCACAGAGCCACTTCTCAGCTTACTCTGCCTATCACTGCGTCCATATCGAGATCCTCCTGCATGCAGTAAACATGGTCAAAGCCAAAGAATTACGTCTGGAGCTCAAGTGACTTCTCCAAGCTTAGTGTGCAATGCTAGGTTCTCAACAAGTTTCACCACAGGTGGAATCCCTGGAAGTGTGTGGATGATTTCAAAAGTCAATGAGGGTGTAATTAGCCGTGGTAAAGTTCATCTTAATGCATAGTTATGCTACTAAGGTTTCAAATCTAAATGTTTGCTATTTTGTCTCATGTCCAAATGACTGTTTGTATTTAAAAAATATACATATTTCAAAGAAAGAATAGTTTTGTCAAATTTGTTAATTTGGAAGAAAAATGATTCAGTAGTGGGACTATACCGGACTTCCCTTTAATAGATGACACCATCTGTTTGTCGGACATTTTCATAAAATACGTTAATTAAAATTTATGTATGTATTAAAAACTATACATATTTCAAAAATATTTGAATAGCTTTGTCAAATTTGTTAATTTTGGAAGAAAAATGATTCAGTAGTGAGACTATACCGGACTTCCCTTTTATAGATGACTCCATATGTTTGACGTTCATTTTTATAAAATATGTTAATTTAAAAATGTTTGCAAGATTTTCTTATTGATTAAGCACTTTGAGAATTGAAATAATACCATCGGATAATTAATAATATTGTTTAGCAGCTCAACAATTACTTATTCAAGAATTGGACTTGTATGTACCGTATTATAGCAAATGTGGAGTTGATCGGTATATTCTGGCACTAAATTTAAACACATTATGTCAGTGCCTATATATCTCTAAGCTGCTCTCGCTTTCTCTCTCTCTCTCTTTCTCTCTCTCTCTCCATTTCATTCATTAATTCTGTTGTGATTTTTTTTTCATTTGTTGATTCAGGGTAGAAGTATTGAAAGACTGGATTAGTATTATCGTTCGTTTGATTATTCTTTTTTTTTTTTTTCTCTATCTGTGTATTTCCTTACGTTGCTTGCTTAGACTAGGTAGTAAATCACGAAACAATAAATGAAGAATACGTTTGACCTATTGTTCAACTAACGTAAATAATAACACACAAAGTTGAAAAAGTCTGCCTTACAACACAATTTAACTCAACCAGCGGTAATGGCACAGACGAAATTGCTTAATGCGCCTGTGCATTTTAAGTATTATTTTTTTTTTATGCAAACTTATTTCGCCGTCGACTTCAACCAACAAAATTATTATGATTGATTATGACAGTCTGTGAATTCTTCACAATACGGCAGTTAAGGGAAAGCTAAAACGCACATGGCTGTAGCTTTGTAAAAGAGACAGCACGTCGCCATTTTTCGAACCAACTACCCACGTTTTTCCCCCGTTCCTACAGCACAGTGCCAGTTTAACTGAAAGTTTAATTCATGGTTTAATCTAGCAATCTGATATTCCGTATCCGGCATATCAGCTATAATTTGCTTTCGCTTGCTCTTGTTCTATGATTATTATTATTTGCATGCATGTGTTTCTTATCAAACCGTCTATATTTCAGTTACAATACATTTGTTAAAAGTATAAATAGGAAAGTTACAATTTACGCTGAAATTGTGCCTGAAGCGCTGATCAGATGACAGACAAAATGTAGCGCGCTCTAACTTTTTTAATCACACAATGATCGTGGCAGAATGAAGTAAGAAACAAGTTGCATATGGACCTGGCTTGACAAGGGATAGAAAATGTCATATGACTCTCTTTACTGCGATCCCCCACCAATGCAATTCGATAACCTGCCCGCAATAAGAGACGGTGGCCAGTGTCCTCCGATGGACCTCAGCGTGACCGACCTGAAATCTATAGAGCAGCACTCTCTGGCACTCAAGCTTATGCATGAACTGGATCTAGCCAGGTGAGTTACAAGTAGCTGATACTATATCGGGTTATCCCTACTGCTTTGTTTGTTCTTAAAAGTACGTGTTTTCCTGTTATCTGATGATAAATCATCGGATTTCATATTAATGTTATCTACAATGTCCTGGGAAAACTAGAACTGGATGTTTAGTTGGGGTGGCGTCATCATGCCCAATCTATGTTTACAAAGTTCATTGTCCTTGACATATGGACTGATATTAGTGTTTATATAACAATATTTTATTTCTTTAATGATGGTGGACACAGTTGATGAATCTGCAGCAGGCCAGGTTTGCACTTAACTGGCCTGTGACGATGTAGTACAGAATTCTGGTGGCCCACCGTCTCAGTTGCTGGAGTAAAATGTTAGGCTGCACAGGCATCCGCTTTTGTACTTCTACAAAAGCATCTGGCACTAGCGTAGTGCCAGATCAGAAACTCTGAAACCAAAATTTGTGCCATGTGTCAACACTCTATTTACTGCACCACTCTTACACACAACACAGCAAAACAACATTACACAGATTGGGTCAGATCTCTCTGACCAACTTAGCACATCTCACCCAGTTGTTATCAAATAGTACCAGTTTCCCAAGACTGCATTGCATCCGAAATATGTTCAATAGTTTCCTCTTCCATTCAATAAGGTGGGTGATATGTTCCCACTGATCTCAAATATAGATCCGCCTTCCATAGTCTTAGATAGGTTTTCATATATTATTTGTTTGTCTCTAGGCCCTGGACTGCGGCTGGGGACCTAGGGTAAGCACTCACTTGTCGTAATCATTTTTCATGATATGGCAGTATCAATCACTCAAAATATTAAAATAAACAAGATAAATGCTTTTTCCCTTACCACAATTCAGAATTGAGAACACAGTTACTTAGTACTAGCAAAACTCAGCTGAGCTGCTGGCTAGATTAGGGCGTCCCACTGATTTTTATTTAATATTTCCTGGAAATCACCTCTAGCAGTAATGAACTGTGTCAATGGACAGTCGTCTATAAAATGGCACAAGCGAGCGTCTGTCATTCAGTAATATAAAAACTTCTGTCCAATCAACGGACTTCCCCTCTAACTTTTTCAAATATTCAAAATATAAATGTCCAATTTCAGTCCAGTCTCAGTCTAGTATGTAGTATTTTTCTGTCGGTCTGTCCGTCTCAACTTGGCTTTTCCCAAAATTAAACTTGTTTTTGGACGAAACTACAAGAAAAAAACTACACAAATTTTTGTCTTCCCCTACTGCTAAGATCCTATGTTAGTTATTTTTAGCTTCTATCCTCCGACTTTGCCCCTAGTTCAACGCAGTTTGTTTTTTGCATTCTTAGGCTCAAGGACGCGTCAAATGTAACTTTAGTGAAAATATGCACAAAAAACTGTTCGCTAGTCTGTAGTGAACAATACAGTCTTTCGTCAATATCTTCCGTGTTAACTGTCCGTCTGTGTAATTAAAAGTATATTATTTCTCTGCTCAAGATGGGCTATCAAACTAGCTAGTTTTTATTTTCATAAACTTATTATTAAGAAAAAACCTACTTTACTCAAGGTTAGTTTTGAAATTTGTTTTTGAACCTTCGTGTACGGCGTTTGCCGCTATATTCAAATTAAAACGACTAATTACGGTAAAGCGTCTAAGATACGTCTGTTTCTAATAAGAGCTAAGGTCTTTTTTTTTCATTTCCTTACATTGTGTCAACTAGTGGCGTAATTTTTTCCTTTAAAACTACAAATTGCGTCTTTTTTTTTTTAGCATTTAGCGTCAAACACGTGTTCAGACCGTCATAATGATTTTTTTTCTTTTATCTCCGTTTCCCTTCCGTCTAAAAGGGTAAACCGTTTAGTCTGCATGTTCCAACTAGTTAGTTTCAATGGCGCTAGAAAACGCTGGCGTGGGCGAGAATGTATCCTTGTACCTTACGTATAATTTTATCCCTACATGTTATCGTACCCGTTATCTTTATAATTGGAGGTATTTTAACGTTGCATCACTGTAATTTTCACCACACATCTCCCCACCTGAGAACATGCACTAATGCAAGTTCCAAAACCAGTGATACACATAGATAAAATTTACTCCTCCCGCCTGCCAACTATTCTAATTTTGATCACAGGGGTGCCCACTGAGGAAATCTGCACCGACATTCAGTGACCCCGGGATATATTCAATATTAAACTGATAAGGTTGCAACAATAAAGACCATCTTAACAATCTTGCATTTTCATGCTTGGCCTGAGATAAGAACACAAGTGGCTGGTGATCTGTCTGGACCACAAACGTCCTACCATACAGATAGATTTGGAACTTTTTTATTGCCCAGATTAACGCTAAACATTCTTTTTCGCTTGTGGAATATCCTTGTTCCGCTTTATTTAACTTGCGGCTTGCATAAGCGACTGGGTTCAGTTCCCCATTGAGTGAAGAGGACCTTTGCAACAGAGCCGCCCCCAGGCCTACATTACTTGCATCTGTTCTCACCACAAAGTCCTGAGTCAAATCAGGCAATTTGAGAATAGGCTTGCTAGTGAGTTTTTCCTTTAACTCTTGAAATGCCAATTCACATTGCGCGGACCAAACAATTTTATCTGGATTTCCCTTGCGAGTCAGATCAGTCAGAGGAGCACATATAGAGTTAAAATTTTTGATATATTTTTGGTAAAACCCACATAACGACACGAATGATCGCACGTCTTTTTTTGTTTGTGGTCTAGGTGCTCTCTGCAGTTTTTCCAAGTTCTTGGGGTCAGGGGTCATGTTACCCTGATATACAGTATGTCCCAAGAATTCCAACTCTTTGCATCCAATACAACATTTTGTTGGTCTAGCAGTTAAGTTCGCTTCTCTGAGCTTATCAAATAACATATTCAGAGAGTTAATGTGTTCTTCAAAGGTTTCCGTGACGACAAGAATATCATCCATGAAATTTGTGATACATGGATTATTCAGGGGATCCAACAATTTGCGCATCATCCTAGAAAATACACTCGGAGCATTTTTCAATCCGAATGGTAGCATGTTGAATTCATAATGTCCTTCCGAGGTGCTAAAAGCTAAATAAGGTCTAACTTCAGGCTTCCCTGGAATCTGGTAATAGCCTTTGCTAAGATCCACCTTCGAAAAGTATTTTGCCTTGTTCAATCTGGCAAATAACTGTTTTGTGTCTGGTAATGGATCCACTTGTCCTTCTGTGACAGCATTCAGTTTCCTGTAATCTATGCACAGTCTATGTTCCCCAGACGGTTTCCTCAACAAAACTACACTGGAGCTAAAAGAAGATTCACTGTGTGAAATAATCCCTTCTTTCAACAAATAATCTATTTCCTCTTTCAATGCCTTCTCCTTCGCGAACGGAACAGAATAGGCTCTCATACAGATTGGGTTTGAGTCTACCAGCTTCATGTCATACTGTAGCAAGTTTGTATGTCCTGGTTTATCTGTTAATACATCTGTATGTTCCTCCAGAACCTGTTGAACTCTCTCCTTCTGATTTTTAGTCAGGTGCTTACTGACTTTTACCTGTGCGGCTGTCTCACAGGGATGTAATGGGTATTCATATGAGGTGAGTGGTTCCTTTTTCATTTTAGTTGCGATAGCCAAGGTCAGTAAGGGGGTGCTTTCCTGGAGTGGTCTGTCCAGATACGTCTTTAAAAGGTTTACATGATATATCTTCTCCTTCCCCTTTTTGTCAATTTTATAGTTTGCTCTAGACACCTTCTCTAGAACAGTATATGGACCTTGCCATCCAATTTGCAACTTATTCTGGCTGCCGGGTAGTAGAAGAAGCACCTTCTCTCCCACAGCTAATTCTCTGTCCTTTGCTTTCCTATTAAAATACGCTGCATGTTTCTTCCTGGCTTGTCTCAAATTATCATTTGCCAGTTTCCATCCAGCTTTCAGACGAGTGGTCAGCTCGTTCACATATTGATATGATGAGGTAACAGTCTCTTCTGCTTTCTCATCTGTCCAGGTCCTTAATAATGCTTCTAATTGACCTTTTATTGGCCTCCCAAATAGCAGGGTTGCGGGAGCCATCCCGGTTGAACTATGTGGTACCTCCCGATACGCAAACTACGCGGCGGGCAGAAATTGATCCCATTAATCCGGTTTTTCATGTGCCAGCTTCCTCAGGATAGAAATGAGAGTCCCATTGAACCTCTCTACCTGGCCGTTCCCTTGGGGATGTTACGGACTACAATGAAAGTGTCTGGCTTGAAATAGCTTAAAAACTTCTTCCGTTAGTTTCCCCTTGAACTGTGAGCCATTATCAGTCAAGATTTGATGCGGGAATCCTAATCTTGTGAATATTGTAAGTAGTGCCTCTGCTACATGTTTCGAATCAATTGACGGCAGGGCCACCGCCTCTCCCCACATAGAACAAGTGTCCACCAGAGTAAGGATGTAACTGTTCCTCCTCTTGGTCCGAGTGAGAGGTCCCACAATATCCACTGCAACCCTCTCAAAAGGTGTTCCCACTATGGGCATTTCCCCTAGAGTTGCAGGAGCAGTCCAATGCTTTGGAGCTACCCTTTGACATTCTGGACAGGATTTGACATATCTTTTTATATCCTCCGTTATCCCTGGCCAGACGTAATGACAAGCTATACGCTGTCCTGTGGCGCTGATCCCCATGTGACCACTGAAGGGAATCGCATGCCCTAGTTCCATCACTTTATCCCTATATGAAGCGGGAAGAACCAGCTGGTTGTGACCATTTGTTCCAGTTCCGGCCTTCCTGTATATCAATTTGTTCTTCATAAAGTACTCTCCCTTGCTTGGAGGTGTGTGGCATTTGGGCAATTTTTTAAAACATGGCTTGAGTGTCCTATCCTCAGCCTGCGCCTTCCTCATCTCCTCTGGATGAGCATTTATAGGTTCACCTTCTTCCTCCTTTTTCTGTGACCTGGTCTGCACTGTCGCCATGATCACAGGTCTCTCGGGATTCCCAAAGAAGACGTATCTACACCCCAATATCAGAGGGTAGATTGGTTCATCTATCACTGCTGCTCTGATTTCTCCTTCCACATAGCGAGTTTTCACCGTTATCCTTGCGATGGGAAGTGTCATGAGTGGTATGTCCTTAGTCGCCCCTTGTATTTCCACTGTTTCTGTGGTATACTGACTTGGGTCCACTAGGCTAGCCTTTACAACTGAATCATAATCCAAACCTGTATCATATAGGCACCTTATGGTGACCCCATTACAAATAACATCCTCACAAACTGGGGGGGTGATAAGGTTCCTGCTGTCCATTAGGATTAACCTTTAATCTCTGGTTCCCCGATTTCATTGCAGCAATGTTTGAAGGTTTCCTTTTACAAAATTCGGTGTTATGGTTGTCTTTCTTACACCATTTGCACCATCTCTTTCCTTGGTTAAAAGGTTTTCTTTCATTATATTTTTGGTCATTAAACTGTGAGTTTCTATCACGATAATCATTTCTTGGCCTATCAAAATTTGTCCTGCCTTTATTACTTTGTTCTCTGGTATCAAATTTACTAAATTGCTGTGGAGCTTTAAAATTTTCTACATGCTTCTTTTTAGTGCCACTTACCTCTGCCTGGGCTGCCTGATACCTCTCAGCGACATTCAAAACCTCCCCCAACCTCTCTGCACCTTGTTCCATGAGAAATTTTCTCAAGTCTGGAGCCATGGACTCTCTTAATTGCTCTATCATGATCATCTCTTTAAGATCTTGGGTCTTCCCCAGAGCAGTCCATTTCTCCAAATAAGTTTCCAGTCTGGCAGAGAATTGGTGGTATGTCTCCCCAGACAACAGTTTGGCATTTCTAAACTTCTTACGATAAAATTCACCATTCTTTTCATATCTCAATAACAAAGCCTGCTTTAGCATGTCATAATTGTCTAGGTCGTCTCTATGCATCTTAGCAAAAACTTCATAAGAAGTGCCTCTAAGCCCTTGGGATAACTTAAGACTCCACCTCTCTCTCTCTAACCCATACGTAGTAGCTAATAGTTCGAATCTACTGAGGTACTCCTCGATGTCATCGTCTTTCTCAACAAAATGGTTTAAATGAAACCCCATAGCTGAGGTTGAGGCTCCCTGACTAGGCGTAGCATCTGAGGCAAAAGGGCTGGCACCATTGTCAGGAGCATGGCCTTGTAATTCCAGCTCCCTTAGTCGTAATTCATGCTCCCTTTGCAATCTTCTATCTTCTGCTTCCCTTTGCTGTCGTTTTTCTTCTGCCTCCAATGCCTTAGCCTCTTTGTCAGCCTCAATCTGCAGCCTCTTAAGTTCTTTATCAGCCTCAATTTGTAACCTCTTCTCTTCAACTAACCTCCTATCTTCCCTTTCAATATACTTGTCACATTCTGAAGTTACATATTGAATTAAAACCTGACCATCCATGTTCATTTCCTTCGCCGTCAGCACAACAGCCGATCTAAATTTTGCTAGATCTGCCATACTAAATCACACAATTTAACAATAACTAAGGTAAACAACAAAGTGTAATGACCAAGGTAATATATTAATTAATTAATCACCACTGGCTGTGAAGATTTATCAACTTTTACTTTCCACTTTTAATTTAAGGGACACTTTTAAATTTATTCACTTATGCCCCCAATAGTTTAATTCCAGGACCAGGAGACCCTAATATCTTTCATAAACTTAATCCCGGACGAGCCCCCAATATTTGTAGTGGTTTTTGATGTTATTGTATGGTTGCTATGTTACCTAGTGTACTGGATGAGGTCAGCTGTGAAGGCTCATGGGATAAACGTTTATGTGAGTTACAGAAGGCCTTTCTGCTACCACTTACGACCTCAAACAGACCTATTCTACTATTATGAATGTTAGCTACGTTAAAAGTCTAGGGTACTGAAATGTAATGTGTAGGTAATGAAATACACAGACACACACATGTAAATAATAAGTCTAATAATGATAATAATAAACTCTATGATAAACTGAACTAACACTGGCTTTTAGAATTTAAGTTTGATAATTTTTTAAAATTATTAGTACTGAACCAATTGTTTCTTTTGGTCAGGACATGTGAAACAATATGTATTTATCAATCAAATTTGCATATATATATTTAATAATCAAATGAAATTTTTGTACATAGCTATATTCTTACATTGGTTAATATTAATAATATCTACAATGTCCTGGGAAAACTAGCACTGGATGTTTAGTTGGGGTGGCGTCATCATGCCCAATCTATGTTTACAAAGTTCATTGTCCTTGACATATGGACTGATATTAGTGTTTATATAACAAGATTTTATTTCTTTAATGATGGTGGACACAGTTGATGAATCTGCAGCAGGCCAGGTTTGCACTTAACTGGCCTGTGACGATGTAGTACAGAATTCTGGTGGCCCACTCCTCTCAGTTGCTGGAGTAAAATGTTAGGCTGCACAGGCATCCGCTTTTGTACTTCTACAAAAGCATCTGGCACTAGCGTAGTGCCAGATCAGAAACTCGGAAACCAAATTTGTGCCATGTGTCAACACTCTATTTACTGCACCACTCTTACACACAACACAGCAAAACAACATTACACAGATTGGGTCAGATCTCTCTGACCAACTTAGCACATCTCACCCAGTTGTTATCAAATAGTACCAGTTTCCCAAGACTGCATTGCATCCGAAATATGTTCAATAGTTTCCTCTTCCATTCAATAAGGTGGGTGATATGTTCCCACTGATCTCAAATATAGATCCGCCTTCCATAGTCTTAGATAGGTTTTCATATATTATTTGTTTGTCTCTAGGCCCTGGACTGCGGCTGGGGACCTAGAGTAAGCACTCACTTGTCGTAATCATTTTTCATGATATGGCAGTATCAATCACTCAAAATATTAAAATAAACAAGATAAATGCTTTTTCCCTTACCACAATTCAGAATTGAGAACACAGTTACTTAGTACTAGCAAAACTCAGCTGAGCTGCTGGCTAGATTAGGGCGTCCCACTGATTTTTATTTAATATTTCCTGGAAATCACCTCTAGCAGTTGTAGCGGAAGGTTTTATATGTGTGAGATGATAGTGCTAGAGTAGAAATAGTATTCTCTCCAGAATGTGTGAGGTCCCAGTGACAGAGAAGTACACTGGTATCACTCGATAGTCACGGCTGTGAAAGTATCTGGACTGAAAATATTCAGAGAACAGTCAGACCTTACTGCGCCACCTCCGCTATGTGACCACCTGTGATATTAATAAAAATTCAACCAAACTCAGTATCAACTATATTGAATGAATAAAGCTGGTGAATACAATTTATATCCTCTTTATTTACATCTATCTAATTGTGGTGATAGTGTGTGACTGTTGATACAAAATTTATATTTATACAAAAACCAAATTGGCGAAAACAATTACAGTTTTTACAAGTTACACTAAAATGTCATTTCTTTAGACTCTTCCAATTAGTTGGGTAATAGACTTCTTCACTGTCTTATTCACTTTATAACTTTCACTAGTTTATCACGCAAATTGTCATCACAAAACTCTGCTTGACAGTTATCACTTCTTGGGTGCACGATTGTCACAAATATCACTCATCTGTTTTTATAATCAGTGTTCATATGAGATGTACAGCTTCAGTAGGTCGTGCTTCTACCAATCCAGGCACTGCTGGGGCGATTTGCATTGATCCTCGAGTAATTCTTGATCATTGACCTCTGACTTTTGGTTGACAAGTATGAACCTGCAGATAATTGTAGGATATGTGGCTATTTGTGGATAACAATTACCACATTCCTATTGTAGGTGAGATGAATTTGTTTTCAGATGTATGCGTGAAAATGCATGATTATGGATCAGTGACAAGACAGGTGTCTACTGTGGAACATTTTATAAAATCAAATAATACAAAATAATATGTACACACATATATGGTATGAGGTTATAGTATCCCCCTGCCTGACACGTTAGCTCTGTAAAGTGCAGTAACTTGAAGACAGATTGAATAAGCCCTGATAATGATTGTTGGTAGTCCTGAAAAAATTTGTTATTAGTCCTGAAAAGGATTGTGCTAGCCCTGATACGGACTCAGTCATGGTGGTATATTTCGGGTTCCAATCTTCAACAATCATACCAAGTAATCCATTAATATACATGATACTTTCATAACATATAGATTAAATAAATCCTGAAATAAAGTTGTAATTACTGTATTATTTTACATAGTAACTTTACATACCCTCGCAGGATCTAATTAAGATCAGTAAAGACTGGCTTTTGTGGAGTAACAGAACTGCCTGGTTGCAAATAACAAGATATTGGCCGTTGTGGTAAAGTGGGATGTTATAAATATTTATAGGGGACTTAGTGTACTGACTGAGATCAGCTGTGAAGGTATCTGTATCTAATAGGTGTAGTGTTTTGCAGATAACCTTACTTGCTACCACATTATACCTCAGTCAGAATTATTCTGGAATATTGTGATGACTACGTTAAATGTCTAGGGTATGTATATGATGAAGTGTAAGTCACAGCAACAACAGACAGATAAACAATTTAATTTATTCCACCACACTTGACAACACTGTGACACTCACACACATTTAACACTCTATAAGACTATCTTAAATGAGGCACTGGTAAATTTTCAAATATAAATATGTATTAATTACTTTCACTAAAATATGTGTCCTGATTCAAATACAAAGTGAACCAGGAATCACAATCAATTGTAATTACAATTTATATGTACAGAATTTATCCATATGAACCTTGTAGTGACATATTTTATTAATATTATCCTATGTGTGTCAGTTGTGTAGTAGTAATATGAGGTAATACTGGTTTTGTTTTTTTCAAGCTATGTTGTTATTTGTCATCATGACTTCAAGTGTTTGTTTATCTTGGAAATAGTATGGGGAAAAGTTTACAGTTCCTATCAATTTAAACACTGTATTTTCCCTCTGTTTTATTATAAAGTCAGATTTTGAGGGGGGGCATAATGTTGAGCTCCTCTGGCCACAGACGCTTATCTTTCATGATGGCGGCAGGAAAAGACTCCTCTGCTCGATAGCCTCCCTGTGTTCTGGAGACACCTCACTGGTCACTATCTGGACCCAGGAGTATGCTGTCAGCCTCTAGGTTCAGCAAAGCTCAGACCAGGTGCTGCTCAATAACTTTAGGACCACGGTCCCTGAAACAAGAAGGTTGTACCTCCTATTTCAGAACTAATTTATAATAAATTTCCAGACTGAACACAATACATAACAAACACTGAGTTCAGAGCGGTAGGCCAACTGCTATCTTCATCTGAAACAATTTTCACCAGTATACTCCTCCCTAATGGTTACTACGCCTCTGCAATTCCAGCTTTATTTCTTTCTAGTCAATAAGATAGGTGTCAGTGTACTGTTTGGCAATTCCATGTAGTTTTACTTTCCTCCGACACCTTCTGTTCAGGTTGGAGCACTATATAGGCTTTACCTCATGTTCGCTACTGAACCACACATATATACAGACATAAATTATCAATTTACATTCAATTTTCATTAAAAAGATATCAAATATTTCAAGCTTACCACAATTCATGGAATAATACACAGTTACGTTGACTGGCAATGAATATAGCACAATTTCGATCTGCCGATGTCCCAGGCTTTTATTTAGAAAAATATGCACTGGCGCTCAACGCACTGGTTCTTTAGTAAGTTTATTTGAAAATGTGGTGCTGACCTGACGCCTCTGATTGACTATATTGGCGGGTCTAACCAATCGAGCCATGTTTACACAAGCGTTTGAAAAAAAAGTACTCCTACGTTTCCCTAACAACAAAGAATCAATATTTATAGTCCGACTAATCGTGTTTAGCCTTACATTTACTTTCCGCCAATCAAATAGGAGGTAACATGTCAGCCTATTTCCCGTACAATGGTGGTGTGAAAATCTGCCACTGAGCGATTCTGATTTTGGTGTTGTCTGACATCCCTCACTATTTCTTTTGGCTATAATTTGTTAATTCCTAGACTATTTGCGTAACGTTCAACATATTCTTTGTCAGCAAGTCCTAAGGAACCCAAATATATAAATTTAATGGGGCTAAGGGGCTGCGTTCAAAATATGCATTTTCTTCTACCTCCTGTTCACTTCGAATACGATGTGGTGTCTGGGTACTGTAATGTTTTCAAACGTAAACCAGTATAATGTCATGTTTCCTAATAAGCGTTTCTCAGGTTTTTAAAACCTAACTCGTATGGGTAGTGTTTTTTTATCACTGTCGATTTGAAAAAAAAGCTAGTGCTTGTGGCCTTACACGCGTGATGGTAGTAATTGTGTATCGCGAGACTGTGGTAGTATTGCCTGCGTTCCGGCTTTCAGCCCCTCCCTTTCTTTCTATCCTTAGTCCATCTGTCTTTCGTTTATGGTAACTTAGTGTATAAAATGACATGAATGGAATATTAAATATAGGTCAGCTTGCGTATCTCAAGGTTTTTCTTAGAAAGGCAGTACACGTTTTATCGTAGAAAGCGGGTATTGAAGCAGTAGGCTTTTACTATCAACGTGAAACGTTACAATTTGCAGACGAAGGAGAAAACAAGGGGGATTTCGAGTACAGTCATTGTGACAGCACTGTTCTTTACCATTCTTCTTTCCTTTTATTAAATTTATTTGTTAGGCTTTATATTTACGTTTTAATTTATATATGTGGATTAGAATTTCACACGACAGCCGTGACACGTTTCTCTCTCTCCAGCCGTTGTCCTTCTGTCTTGCTTCGCTGTACAAGTGAATTTGAAATCATTTGCGACCGCCCTTATATAGGGAGCTAACGGACGTATAGGAAACAAGGCTCGCAACTCCAGCAAACTTCCCAAAATAGTTGTAACTTCGAGGGGTTGTGCTAAATGAGTTTCCAACCTTGGTCTCGTGCATTTCACCTTTCCCAGTTCAAGCCTTTTGAGTTATATATTTCCGTTCTCCGTGAGTTGACCTTTATATCCATATGTTGTTTTCCCATATCTGTCGTGTTAACGATTTTATATTGAATTATAAATAGGAAAAACACAGGATTTCTCAATGCACGGACACTATTCTTGCGAAATTCTTCACAACTACTTACTCCCTTCTGATTTCCGTGTACCTATACATAAATGAAGATATTCCCGTCAAAAGGAGACCATTCTCATCCTTGTCTGTCATTCCGTTCTCCTTCCCGATGTCTAATTCTAACCATGATTTCGGACGATTTATTCTTCCTTAACACTCGCCGAAGTCATTCTATCTGACCGTGGGAAACCCCTTCTCTGATTGGCTGCCCTAGATACACACAGGAAAATACCCCTGCATTCCTTTGTTCAGGCCTGAACACTGGTGTCTCCCTTTTCGGTCTTCAAACATTTAACTAGGCAATGCGTAACATGCGACAGCAGTAACGAACTGTGTCAATGGACAGTCGTCTATAAAATGGCACAAGCGAGCGTCTGTCATTCAGTAATATAAAAACTTCTGTCCAATCAACGGACTTCCCCTCTAACTTTTTCAAATATTCAAAATATAAATGTCCAATTTCAGTCCAGTCTCAGTCTAGTATGTAGTATTTTTCTGTCGGTCTGTCCGTCTCAACTTGGCTTTTCCCAAAATTAAACTTGTTTTTGGACGAAACTACAAGAAAAAAAACTACACAAATTTTTGTCTTCCCCTACTGCTAAGATCCTATGTTAGTTATTTTTAGCTTCTATCCTCCGACTTTGCCCCTAGTTCAACGCAGTTTGTTTTTTTGCATTCTTAGGCTCAAGGACGCGTCAAATGTAACTTTAGTGAAAATATGCACAAAAAACTGTTCGCTAGTCTGTAGTGAACAATACAGTCTTTCGTCAATATCTTCCGTGTTAACTGTCCGTCTTTGTAATTAAAAGTATATTATTTCTCTGCTCAAGATGGGCTATCAAACTAGCTAGTTTTTATTTTCATAAACTTATTATTAAGAAAAAACCTACTTTACTCAAGGTTAGTTTTGAAATTTGTTTTTGAACCTTCGTGTACGGCGTTTGCCGCTATATTCAAATTAAAACGACTAATTACGGTAAAACGTCTAAGATACGTCTGTTTCTAATAAGAGCTAAGGCCTTTTTTTTCATTTCTTTACATTGTGTCAACTAGTGGCGTAATTTTTTCCTTTAAAACTACAAATTGCGTCTTTTTTTTAGCATTTAGATTCAAACACGTGTTCAGACCGTCATAATGATTTTTTTTCTTTTATCTCCGTTTCCTTCCCGTCTAAAAGGGTAAACCGTTTAGTCTGCATGTTCCAACTAGTTAGTTTCAATGGCGCTAGAAAACGCTGGCGTGGGCGAGAATGTATCCTCGTACCTTACGTATAATTTTATCCCTACATGTTATCTTACCCGTTATCTTTATAATTGGAGGTATTTTAACGTTGCATCACTGTAATTTTCACCACATTCATCTTCTCGTACTAACTGCCCATTTAGTTGTAGCTTTGCTTGCTGTGGTTTGTTTGACAAAGTAAAAATAGTGCGTGTTGTTTTTTGTTCATTGATTTTGAGCAACCACTTTTAGGACCAACTTTCAAGGGCTAGCAGTGAATCCTGCATGCGCACTCTTGCTGTGGTGATGTTCATCAGCATAGAGGGAGTTGTGGACATTCTTGTGGATGTTTTCTGTATCGCAAGATCTAAAAATAACAATAAAAATCTTTTATTGCCGGGATTACTCTAAATTATCCTTCCATATATATATATATATATATATATATATATATATATATATATATATATATATATATATATATATATATATATATATATATATATATATATATATATATATATATAATGTGTGTATGCGTGTGTGTGTGTCTGTGTGTGTGTGTGTGTAATGTAGAGATTGTTCCTAATGACTTCCGTAAAACTATTATCATATTCACAAATTCAGTCGATCATTCCGGTAAAGAGCTACTAGTTTAGTTTTACCGGTCTCTGTACCTGGTTTCCAGGTGTAAAGTCATGATTGCAGAAGTGTAAGGTATCATAAACGTTAAAATTTGCCCCAGGTTGAGTACGGGAAGAATGTATATGCCAGTCACTCTCCGCGGCAACGCACGTGCACCAGAGAGAACCGGCAAAAGTGTACGTTACCTTCCTTCTGGTTAGTCTGGTAGCATTTTTTCTTAATTCGTTTGTATTTATGAAACTCGTGTATCACGCGGCAGACGTTGTAGTTTGATTAAATACTCACGACAAAAATAAATTTAAAAATAAAAAAAATAAAAAATTGTTTACGTCTAAAGCTATCATAATGTTAACTAATGTTATAACTATCATCCCTCTCTGTCAATCATTTCCTTGAAAGCACACATTTAAATTTGCCCTGCAGCTTAGAGAACGCCTTTAACAAACTGCCGTTAATATTTAAATTATCATTTTAATTAAAATTATCTAAAAGTAGTGCAGAAAAATACGCGGACAAATGATAGCCCCTGATAATAAATTAGCCCTATCGAAATGGCTTCCCCTTGCGGAGATTGCAGAAATTTGTCGTGGAAAGTCAGATGAACAAAATGATAAAAAATCCGTCTCGGCGACGTGATAACCAATTTCATTTTCTCATTTATCGCGTCTGCTGGCTGGTTGTTTAATAAATTATGCTGGAAATGCAATGCAGGAGTCGGTGGGGTCATTTGCAAACGGATCCTTTTCGGCTGTTTGGGAACATAATTTTCGGTATAAATTATCCTAGTTGTCTATGTAATGAAGTCAAATGCTGCTTGTATCCGGTTTTCATCTATGTTTAGCGATATTCATTTGCTAATAGAGTCCTCGGCCTGAGCATTCAGTGAGATATCTGACCCTAGCGCATTGATTTGTTGGAATTATTGATATGCAATTATTGTAATTCACGCGCGTGAAAACGCGAGCTGCATTCATTCTTCCCGGATTGAGAAACTGTAGAGAAGAAAGCTCGCGAGAATAATTTTAAAAAACTGATAGAGTAATGAAGTGAAAAAGTGAGATGATGGGTGGGTTTATTTTAAAAAAGATGTAATATTGACAAAGGTAATGGGTCTTACTAGGACAAAAGACAAAGAAAATTGCCTACCTTGCTGTCGTAAGGCTTTCGTCAGGGAAAGGAAAAAAAGTAAGAGCTAAGTAAGAGACATGAAAAAAAAAATAAAAAGAATAAATTCAAAGAATACCACCCGGTCGAAACAGGCCACATTGCGTTGGTACGCTAAATGCTTCAGTTTCTGTGTATAAGAGAATAAATACTAAGTAAGGAAAAGAAAGAAAACAACCCGCACCACCTACCCCCCCCCCCCCCCCCCCCCCCCCCCCCCCCAAAAAAAAAAAAATAAAGAGTGATTATTTAAATTGATAATGATACTAATATATGTGAAAGAAAAAAATAATTATATATATATATATATATATATATATATATATATATATATATATATATATATATATATATATATATATATATATATATATATATATATATATATATATATATATATATATATATACAGTACTTTGCAAAAAAAAATGGCAGTCATATTGCTCGGCTAAATATGCTGAAATTTAATTAAATATGCATGTTCTGCCCCAAATTTGCACTCCACTTAAGTGAGCAAACACTACCAAAAGTTAAAAAAAAATTAGCGTAGAGTACAGCCCCTTGATAATAGAGCAGACGACAATTTATAATGCTAGTGGCAGAAAATGGATACAAAGACAAAGTGTATGTTAATTTCACAGCTTTGGAATGAAGGAAATCAAACATGTTCCAACATTTCTAAAACCTTGAACATTCCTGGGCGGACTGTCTACAGAGTTGTGAGTAAATTAAAAGCAGGTAATGGAATCGAGCGAAAAGAAGGTAGTGGGAGGCCAAGAATTTTGGACACAAATGACCATCGGTGTCTCGCCCAAATCGTTCGGGCTGGGCCAATGAAGAGTGTAGAAAACATACGGCAGCGCATGATCGAGTTGGAAAGCCCAGAGGTATCTAATTCTACTGTCAACCGTGAGCTACACAGGATGAATTACACAAAAAAGCGGGTAATTTCGTCACCATTGCTCACAGAGACTCACAAACAGATGCGCTTGAACTGGTGTCACGAAAACAAATATTTGTCATGGGACAATGTGATTTTTTCAGATGAATGTTCTGTTTGGTCTTATCCTGCTCAAATAAATATTTGGACGAAAGACTCTGTAACGCCTGTGTACCAGCGACCGAAACATACCCAGAAATTCCATTTTTGCGGAGGGGTGTCAGCAAGAGGTGCCACCCCACTGTGTGTTTTCACAGGAATTCTCACGAAAGAAAGGTACATCGACATACTAGAGGGACACCTTCTGCCATTTATGCAGGTCATGTACCCCGATGGGTGCACCTTTCACCATGAAAATGACCCAAAGCATACAGCTCATACCACCAAAGCATGGCTGCAAGAGAAGAATGTGATAGTGCTGAAGTGGCCCAGCAACAGTCCCGACCTAAACCCAATTGAAAACGTTTGGGCACTACTCAAGAATCATTTAAAAAAGAGTGGACTCAGAGACGTTGAACAATTGAAGAAGGAAGCTGAAAAATACTGGGACAGTCTGACTCACAATTACCTACAAACACTTGTGGGAAGTATACCTCGCCGCATCCAGGCTGGCCTTGCTGGAGAAGGCAACATTATATTGTACTGAAACCACTGTTAATAGATAGGGGAGATACCAATCTTCCTCTGGACATACAGTTTTTATTATTATTTGCTTCTATGAGTGTGCTGCGTTGCGAAAATATGACTGCCATTTTTTTTTGCAAAGTACTGTATATATATATATATATATATATATATATATATATATATATATATATATATATATATATATATATATATATATATATATATATATATATATATATATATATATATATATATATATATATATATAATTTGCCAAAAGCCAGGAAAAGACATTGACTGATGATATAGACCAGAATTTCAACACCATTTCAAAAGTATATAAGGAAAGTAGCAAATCATGCTTAGGATTCCAGGAAAGGAAGAAGCAAGACTGGATAACACCAGAAACACTAAACACCATAAAGATGAAAAAGGAAATGAAAAGAAAGAAAACAGAAGCGAAGTCCCCCAGGTTAAAGCAACTATATAGCGAACAGTACAGCCAGCTGGACAGGGAAGTTAAACGCCAAACCCGAGCCAACAAAAGGAATTTCCTAGACGATCTTGCAAAACAGGCAGAAGAGGCAGCACTGAGAAATGAACAAAGCACAGTATACAAAATAACTAAATTCATCAGCGGAAAACAAGGTGCAAACAATATTACATTAGTAAGAGATAAGCAAGGAAATCTCATCAAGACAGCAGAAGGACAGGAAACAAGATGGGCAGAGCACTTCAGAGAAACTCTGAACAAGGAAATACCAGAGACACAATTGAATGTTCCTGAGGCTGAAAACGATCTAGATGTAAATACAGACATTCCACGAAAAGAAGAAATCATCACAGCAATCAAAGGGTTAAAGAACGGTAAAGCTCCAGGCCATGATAACTTAAATGCAGAGCTATTTAAGACAGACCCTGAGCTAGCAGCAGAACTATTAGAACCACTATTTGCACAAGTGTGGAAAACGGGGACAACACCATCAGAGTGGAACAAAGGAATAATTGTCAAATTGCCCAAAAAGGGAGATCTTGCAGACTGCAATAATTGGAGAGAAATCACTCTTCTCTCAGTTCCCAGCAAAATACTAGGCAGGATAATTGTACAGAGAATTTCAAAGGCAGTAGACTACAAACTGAGGAAAGAACAAGCAGGATTTAGAAAGAACAGAAGATGTGTAGACCATATATTCACTCTCAGGAACATTATAGAGCAGTGCTCAGAATGGCAAAGACAGCTTTACATAAATTTTGTTGATTTTGAAAAGGCTTTTGACAGCATACATAGGGACAGTTTATGGAAAATACTGAGGGCTTATGGAATTCCAAGCTGCATAGTGGCAATCATAAAAAGCCTCTATGCCAACTTTACGTGTAGTGTTGGGCAGAGCAACCTAACCTTCGAGGTGAAGACAGGAGTACGACAGGGATGCCCCTTATCAACCCCTCTTTTTTTAACAGTCATAGACTGGGTGATGCGCCAGACAACAGAGGGCAGTCCAAGAGGAATAAGATGGACTACATTTTCTACATTGGAAGATCTGGAATATGCAGATGACATTGCACTGCTGGCACATTCACATCAACACATCCAGGAAAAAACGGATAGACTTAATAAATTTAGCCAGCAGGTGGGCTTGAACATCAATTTAAAGAAGTCTGAGGTCATGACGCTCAATGTGAGCAACCCTGAGCCCATATCAGTAAGGAATCAGCAATTGGTACAGACAGATACCTTCACATACCTAGGAAGCATAGTAACACCAGACGGTGGGGCAGGCAAAGACATCAACATCAGAATGAATAAGGCAAGAACATCCTTCTTTAGCCTAAATAACATCTGGAAGTCCTCCCAATACAGCACAAGCACAAAATTAAGATTATACCAGAGCTGCGTGCTTTCTGTGCTTCTCTATGGTGCGGAATGCTGGAGAGTCACAGAGAAGGAAATGTCAAAATTGTCCTCTTTTCACACAACATGCCTAAGAAAAATTCACCGCATCTTTTGGCCGAATACCATCACCAACCAAGAGTTGGGGCACTGTACGAAGGATGGCCACCGACCGTGCAAAGTGGAATCAATTTGTTGTTGCCCTACAAGACGCCACTAGGCGTGATGGCCACTGACTGCTTTGACGGTCGGTGGTCAAGGATCGAAGAAGAAGATATATATATATATATATATATATATATATATATATATATATATATATATATATATATATATATATATATATATATATATATATACACACCATCACTCACACACACACACACACACACACACATATATATATATATATATATATATATATATATATATATATATATATATATATATATATATATATATATATATATATATATATATATATATATATATATATATATATATATACATATATATATATATATATGTGTAGGAAACAATACTTCGCAGAGCAGATAAAGTAAATACAGAGACTGACAGAGATAGAAAGAAGAGGAAATAGAAACACATATAAGAGATTGAAAGAATTAATATCTTAAATTAAACCAACTGGAAAACCCAGTCTTATCATCTGTCCTGCAAAAGTCGTCACTCTGAGAGTCACTCATGAAAGCCTGTTAAATATTGATAAATAGTCAGTAAAGCATCCTTTTTTTGGGGATGCCTAGCTGGCCGTGGTGTCAGTGTGATTCGCTTGATAGCTAGGCGGAGTTGTCGTACGGAAGGTACGGGGTTCGAACCCTGGGTAAGCCACTCACGTCTGTTGTTTTTCTATTGATTTAAAAACAGGTAAAGGTAACGCTAGCCCCATAGGAGGAATTGTCGTAGAGGAGGTGGTGTTAGATGACTTCACCATACTAGGTCCAGTTTTATGAGGTGAGATGACTAGTTCCCTTCCTCTCTGCCTGTGCCTTCACTAATTCAAGAGCAGATTCGTGTACCTTTTTAAAGCTGAGAGACTAGACCTACCAGGTTTTCGAACCCAGAACTCGGCAACTTTTGCCACGAGTGGCAATCGCTCTAACCGCTTACATTGGGACGAGAATTAAACACGTGACATGTGTAGCAACAGACACTGTCACTTTCATGGCAGAACTAATGTCCAGTGCCTGCTATGGCACGTGCATTTTTCAGTATGGCTCCAATTTTACAAATTGTTTTTGTGAAGAAAAAGAAAAAAAAAAGTCATATTATTTGCAGTTTGGTGTCTAGTTTTGGAGAGTGCTTAGTGCAGGGGTTCTAAAATGTTTTTTTTAATTTTAACTAATGCAACTACTGTGTTCTCTCCACTTCCCACCCCTAGCTCTTCGCCTTTCTCTCTCCTGTACATAAATATTTTCACTAACATAACTACTTCTGGAATATTTCCCTAGGATAATATAGGTATTTATCAAATATTTTCGGTACCCCCTGACAAGCATTTCGTAGCCCCTGGTTGGGAACCCGTGTTCTAGTAAACCAGGGAGACGTTGTTGTGCCATGCACGCACGCGCTCACCTATAAAGAAAATGCGTATTGTCAACAAACAGCAGCTATAAAAATTGGCAAGCAATAAGAAAAGTTTCAGCAGATAAAGCAGTGTGAGGCAGACGTGGATGCTGTCGCATGATGTGTGCTCTCTCTACAGTGATAGTAACTGTATTTCTTCTTTTCTATACGAAATATTTCTGGTCCTCATCTCCTTTTACTGATAACTATTCTTACACAGCTTGCTTCCGAAGCTGTATGTCACTGTTTTACTCAATGCTCAAGTTTGACTTTACTTAAAAAAAGATTAAGATGTTTACTACATTTCTTTGTAGCACGTCCCTTTCAACCATCTACCATATACATGGAGCTGTTGGCTTTATCAGGACGCGTTTCATGTATTGTAAATTTTTCTTGTTTGTATTTAACTTATGCTCTATGCTGTATTATTTCTCTTGTAGGTATTTTTACATTTTAGTTGTAGTTCATATTGTTGTGTTGTTCAGAAAAAATGGAAGTGTCTATACTGGTATGCATTGATTGGAGGTTTATTTATAATCAATCCGTATTTATCTGAAAAGGGGGGGGGGGGGAATCTACCACTGTTAACTACTAGCTAGTATCCTTATTTATTATTTTTTTTATATTAGCTTTTGTTTTTGTAATATAATGTGTTAATAACGTTTGTATTTCTGGTGGGGCCTTAATGCCTGTAAGATTTTCTGCATTCATTTCTAACTTATGATTACTGCAGTATGTCTTAATGTTTTGCCTCTGCTGGTCATATTTTTTGCAGTCCACCAGAAAGTGTCTAATTGTGTTTGGTTCTTGACAGTCTTCACATGTGGGTTCCTCTATCATGAAATATACAGTTCCAAGCTTGAGTCTTAGCAATTTTTCATTAATTGGTATGTTTAGTTCATCTTGTATTTGACATTTTTTTTTCAGGACTTAATATGAGTGTCTTCCTTTTTTGCTATTATCCATTCTTTAGTTATTGCATGTTCAGTTAAGCACTTAATTTCAAATTTCCCTAGGTCTACTTTAATTTCATTATAACTAGTTCTTCCCCGTTTGGCTTCTTTGTCCGCAAGCTCATTTCCTGCTATCCCAACATGCGCTGGTATCCATGTTAGTGTGACACTGCATCCTACGGTGTGTAGAAATGTATTGACCTGCAGCATTTCCTCTATAATATCTAGCCTGCTGCATTCATTTCGAATTATGATAAGTCTGACTTTTGTAGCACTGGGTTCTTATAAATTAACCACACTAATTCTCTTATCCGTCACTTTAGTTTCATCTTTTCCTACCAAAGCTAAATTTTTTGTCATGGCGGCATTTTTGGGGAATAGAAACTAATTGTGCGCCTGTTGAAACAACGCGCACAATGTTCCCATCCTGGATAATAGCGGTTTCTCGATTTTGGACATAATTTCTTGAATTTTCTCAATTTGTAATTCGGGTGAGTATGAATAAGTACCTTATATAATTTATGAATGGACTTCATTACATTTGCATTAACCCGGCCGATTTAGTTGCTTAAGTCGAAACTCCCTTAAGTAATGATGCCTAGACGGAGTAATAGTACGTTTATTTTGAACTTTTTGTTTTATTTTTTTATACGTACCAAGGCAAGATTTTAAAAGAAATATCTGTATATTTACAAAACATACTGTTATAAAGCAACTCTTAGGTAATTAGTCAAATTTCAGGCCGATGGGTCTGTAGCTGTTGGGGTCCATTCGGTCTTTGTCCTTTTTAAGGATTGGAACTAGTACTGCTTCTTTCCAGGCCTGTGGTACAATTCCACGCTTCCAGCTATAGTTCATAATCTTGAGGAGGGCTTTCTTGGCATTAGGCCCTAGCCCTTTAAGCATGTCATTTGTTACCCCGTCTTTTCCAGATGACTTTTTTTGCTTCAGGGATACAATAGCTGCCTCTAGCTCTCTCATGGTGAGGTTTGCTGTCATGTGCTCTTCTGGAACAGTTGATATATTTTGGTAAAGTTCTTGCTTTATGATAATTTCCTGTTTTCTGTCAGGTGGAACATTTATCTGGCTCTCATGTGCGAATTTTTGAGCAAAGACATTTGCTGCTTCTTTCTTTGTGAGTATTTTCTCATTTTGTTGTAGGGCTATTTCCTTATTTTTGCATTCCTCATCATTTAAGGCTTTGCCAAGCCTCCATAATTTTCTTCCATCTTTGTCGAGGTTAAGACTTTCTGTTGTTTTGATCCAGCTATTTTTGGCTGAACAGTTTAACGTTTTCCTGTATTTTGCAGAGATATCTTTGTAGGCGATGTTTGCCTCAACTGTTTTGTCCTTTTCTGCTACATGTCTGGCTTCTGTAACCTATTCTTCCAGTTCTTTGAGTTCTTCTGTCCAGTACGGCTTATAATCTTTTCTTGCTCCTCGTGGTATTGATTCTAGGGCAGCTTTCAGGACTGCTTTATTAAATCCGTCAGCTATTTCTCCAATTCTTTTGTTTTGGGTGTTTATCAAGCCACAGTATTCATCTGTCAGTGCTGATAACTTGTTCCAGTTGGCATTTTTGTAGTTCCAGCAGGGTAATGGCTTATGGAAGTGGAGTGTATGTTCCATATTAATCATTAGTTTGATCGGTTTGTGGTCACTGCCTGCCAATTGGTTGAGCACAATGCGTTCGATCTTATGGTTGATGTCTCCTGTTGAGAAGGTAAGGTCGGGTGTTGAGGCTGATTGCCATCTTCTTGAGTAGAAGCTGGGTATATCATCTGCTCTATTGATGAGTTGCAGATTTGAGTCAATCTCCCAGTCCTCTACCTCAATACCACGGGTATTGGCCTCTGTGTAACCCTACCTTTCTGAATGGCTGTTGAAATCACAAACAACCAGGCAGTTGGTGCGCCTAATCTCCATTGTGGCTAGTGAAAGATCTCTATCTGGGGAGGGGGGGGGGGGGGGGGGGGGCATAAAGGTTGTACACTCTAACGGTCTGGTCGGGAGCCGCGCTGGTGTAATGGCTACGACGTTGTACTAGCGACCAGGTGTTCATGGTTCAAACCCGGCCGTCGGCGTTTGAAGAAATGTTTACGACCGGAAATTTGACTGAATAATCTGAACGGCTCCTGCACATAAATCCCGTGTGGATGGGAAGGAGCGAAGCTCCTGACCGGGTTGGAAGGAAAGTCCACTGACCCCCCAGCCTCGCAATGACATGTCATTGGGCCGAAAGAGCCGGAAAGCTCGAGTGCCGCTGGTTATAGAAAAAAAAAAAAAAAAAAACGGTCTGGTCATCTATCGTGATGTCAGCTCCTATAATTTCTGCCTGACCCTTTGTAGAAACAGAAAGCTCTCTGCTAGGCAAGGAGTTTCTGATTAACATGAGTACTCCTCCCTTGTGTCCCTCTCTATCAAGCCGGAAGATTTCATATCCTCTTACAAAAAAATCTGTGGTTTGAGTTTAGGTGTGTTTCTTGAATGCAGGCTATGTCAATTTGTTCATCGTGTAATTTTTTCTTTAGGACACCTTCTGCATTCCATTGGAGTATATTGAGTGTTATTTCCTGGGTGTTTTGGCCAGTCGCATTTTCCCTAATATCCGCTGCACGATGCGGAGATAGGTGACCATCAGTAGCTTTGGGTGGACCCCGTCGAGGCAAGAGGTCCGGCACTCTTCCTACCTGGCGGGTCTCCTTGGGTCGAGCACCATCTCGTTGAGTCATATTTGTGTCTGTCATCTCATGGCGGTTTGCGTTGCACTATGTTGTGCGCCTTGCGGCCCAGTGCATCCGTCTTCAGCATGCATTTGTTCGGGACTGCTTCCCTAGCCTCTGGTTTTCCGTGACCTTCCTGTAAGGCAGCAGTTGTTTGGCATCAGAGTTGTCTCTCCTAGGAAAGCTGTCTTTCCGGACTAACGAGTCTTTCCTACCCGGGTTTGTGTGAAGTTGTCCTTCTCTTAGGTGGATTGTCAACCAAGACTATCGTGCTCCTCCTGCACTGATTTTTTTTTTGGGGCAGGGTTTACTCCCTGGCTTTAAAGGATAGAGGACAAACAGTGAAGAATGAGGCAAGAAAGCATTTGTCCCATGAAGTGGGGGTGGATTGGTGCAGACCAGAGCATGTACCACTCGCCGGTGGGTTCTGCATCTACACCTATAGGGTTCCACCCACTCCTCAGCCCATTTAGTCTGACCCCTCACCAAGGACCTGTCCGGCTTGGGTGACCCTGCCAGGAGTAAAACTCCCGCCGGCATAGCTCTCGGGATCACTGGGGCACTCAAGCTCTCCAACCAACGGCAAGGTAGGCTTACATGTGAAGCTTTGGACACATGCATACACTGATGGTTCAGCAAAAAATGCAGTTGAAAATGGGGGTGCTGGCATCCTCATAAAATTAAAGAATAGAATCCACTCTATGGCAATTGCCACTGGCAAATACTGCAATAACTACAGTGCTGAAGCAGAAGCCCCGAAACAGGCAGCGGAAACTCTTATTGAGTGCAAAGCACAGGCAGAAAAACAGATAGTAATCTTTACAGATGCCCTCTCAGTAATAAAGCGCTGAAGAGCCACCATGCTAAAGGATTGAAAGATCTGATAATCTCCCTTGAAAGACTGGCCAAATGCTTCAACAAGTGCACTATCCAGTGGATACCAGCCCATTGCAACATACCAGGAAATGAGGAGGCAGACAAACTTGCTTAGAAGGAGGTGCCTTACAACAAAATGATACAGAGACAACTTACGCAATGACAAAGACTGCTATAAAGGCTACATTCAAGTCCAAATGGGAAAGAGAGCACCCAGGTCACTTGAAAAATGATGCATATCATCAACTAGCCAGGAAAGAACAGGTCATCATTTTTCGGCTACGGACTGGACACAACAGATTGAGATACCATCTATACCACAAATACAAAATTGGTGCAACAGATCTTTGCACCTGCGGTACCAGCCCGATGAGTCGAACTCCTGCTGCTGTACTGCCCTATAGTTTTTTTTTTTTTTTTTTTTTTTTTTTCCGTACGCCCGCTAATACTCGAGGCGAAATCTCAGGTTATTATTAATGTCTAACCTGACATTGATTTTACGTGAGTATCCCTTTTTCTTGTACAGAGACAGGTGTCCCTCGCCATTCAGGCAAATACTCGCCGATTTCGGAGGTACCCATTAGAGCTGGGTCGGCTCAGGAGCCGCCAATCCCTGGTCGACGACACTCCTTCAAATGTCTTCGCCAGGTCTCGAGTTAATCCAGTCCAAATCCCGGTCGACGAAAAATCCTCAAATGCCGTCGCCCGGGTTTGATCCTGAATCACCCGGTCGCCAGAGCGGTGTTCTAACCACTACGCTAGCGCGGCTCCCTGCCCTATAGTAATGAACGGAGTAGCATATGGCAACAACCCACTTCTGTCAACGAAAAACTGTTTGGAGATGTCAGGAACCTTGAGTTGACTACTGCCTTTATTAGAGTCATAAATGTGGAAGTTTGAAGGCGAACGAGGAAGAAGAAAAAGAAATTTCAGGCCATTGATGTTTTTTATTAACTTCTCCCCATGTCATTTTTTGGCGCGTTGCTCGATAGCGTCATAACTAATGCACCCAGATACATGACTACAGGAAGAGATTGGGGCCTTACCACGTACTTCCTACAGAAAGTAATGGAATCACAACAACAAGATAAGAACCGATATGTAGAGAACTCTCTGTCCCCTGGGGAAGAATCTACTGTACAAATTAACAGGGAAGAGGCAACTCCTCTAATGAGTAAGGAAGTACATAATGACGAGTGTTCCTTAAATTCTGTTGAAAGGGAGCATTCTGAGAAAGACCACCTAAAAACTAGTAGGAGAAGCCTAAAAATAGGAACATGGAATGTTAGAACTTTAAACGGAGAAGGAAAGCTGGACAATCTTATATTAGAGGCAACCGACATGAAACTCGATATACTGGGAGTTGCAGAGGCAAGACTTTTGAATACAGGCTACATAACAAGAGACCAGTACACGCTTATACACTCAGGAGGAGAAAAACACGAAAGAGGGGTAGGAATGTTGATAAAGAAGGAGTTAGAAAAATACGTATGTGGATACTGGACACACAATGACAGAATGATGTTACTAAAGATGAGAGCAAAGCCATTCGACATATCAATCTTACAAACTTATGCACCAACTAAAGATTACAGCGAGGAAGAAATAGAAGAATACTATGAAGAGCTACAACACACACTTAAACCAGTCAAATCTACAGATGTGTTGATAGTAATGGGTGATATGAATGCAAAAGTAGGAAAAGGAAAATACAAGAAAATAGTAGGACAGTATGGATTAGGGACAAGAAATGATAGAGGAGACAGACTTATCCAGTTCTGTGAAGAAAACCAGCTGGTCATATGTAACACCTTTTTTGAACATCACCCAAGGAAATTATACACATGGAAAAGCCCAGGAGATGTAACACGTAATCAAATCGACTATATCATGATAAAACATAGATTTAAGAACAGTGTCACAAGTGCAAAGACACATCCTGGCGCCGACATAAATTCAGATCACAATCCAGTTGTCATCAAGGTAAATATAAAGCTGAAAAGAGCAGGAAACAGAAGACAGGAGGAACCCCACATAGAAATATCAGCGCTGAAACAACCAGATATAAAACAGAAATATTTAATCGAAGTCAAAAATAAATACCAACAGTTATTGACAGAAAGCATGGAGCAGTATAGAAGAGAAAACCCAGAAGAAAAAGCAACCGCAAAATGGGAATGCTTAAAAACAAGCATACAATCAGCAAATGCAAATTTACCTAAAAAGGAGTCTAAGAAAAATCAAATTTGGATGACAGATGACATCTTGAATAAAATGGCAGAAAGAAAGAAAGCAAAAAATACACCAGAATATAAAACAATAGACAATGACATACGTACTATGTGTAGAGAAGCAAAAGAACGGTGGATAGAAACAACATGTAAGGAAATAGAAGACTTGGAAGCGAAGCACATGACAAGAGATATGCATGAAGAAATAAAGAAATTATCAAATCGGTCGCGGTTTGCACAAGGAGGAAGCTGTATCAAGAACAAAAATGGTGTAATATTACTTGATTGAGAAAGACATATCAAACAGATGGGCAGAATACGTAAAAGAACTATTCGAGGACAACAGAGGTAAAAAACCATCACCAGATTCTAATGAAGGCCCACACATTCTCAGATCAGAAGTAGAGAATGCCATTCATATGATACAAAAAGGAAGATCAGCAGGCATGGATAACATAAACATTGAAATGATAGAAGCTCTGGAGAGCTTTGGTATAGATACAATCACAGAAATATGCAATGATATATACAATACAGGATATTTACCACACGACATGAAGACATCAGTTTTTATAACATTGCCCAAAAAACCAAATGCAACAGAATGTTCAGACGGAACAGTGGAACAAGAGAGGCAATATTTTGCCTAAGAAGATTAGCAGAAAAATATACAGAGGTCCAAAAAAGTATGTATATGTGCATTGACTATAAGAAGGCTTTTGACAGAATCCATCATGAGAAAATAATTGAATGCCTCAAAGACATAGGTATTGATGGAAAAGATATAAGAATACTCAGTAACCTTTATTGGGAGCAAACTGCCACAGTAAGATCGGGAAGGAATTATTCACCATACATAGACATAAAAAGAGGTGTCAGACAAGGTTGTGTGCTGTCCCCCTGCCTATTTAATTTATACACCGAAAAAATTTTCAAACAGATACAGGAAATACCAGGACTGAACATCAGTGGAAGATCAATAAACAACCTTAGATATGCAGATGATACCGTGTTGTTAGCTGAAAGCGAACAGGAGTTACAAGAACTAGTGAAGCAAGTGAACAGTATAAGTCATGAATATGGACTCGACATTAATATTGAGAAAACTAAAACTATGATAATTAGCAAAACAGACGATAAACCCACATTAAAGATAAGCGTAAATGGGAAAATCCTGGAACAAGTCAAGAGCTACGTATATCTTGGTCATATAATAACAGAAGATGGCAGATGTGAAACAGAAATCAAGAAGAGAATAGGAATGGCCAAAGCTACATTCAACAACATGAAACATATACTGACATCCAAACAGTTATCTCATAAATTAAAACTGAGAATCATAAAGTGTTATATATATTCTGCATTTCTGTATGGTGCAGAAACATGGACGATGAATAAGCATTTGGAAGAAAGAATTGAGGCTCTTGAAATGTGGATATATAGAAGAATGGGGCGTATCTCATGGAAAGAGATGAAAACAAATAAGGAGGTCCTAGAAAATCTAGGTATGAAAAGAGAACTAATGAGAGAGGTCAAAGTTCGGCAGCTAAAATACTTTGGCCACATAAAAAGGCATAACACTTTGCAGAAGACCATAACAGAAGGGAGAGTTGAAGGTAAACGTGCAAGGGGAAGACAGCGCTATAAGTGGGAAGATAACATCAAGAGATGGACGGGAAAGAGTCTATCAGAGTGTACCACCAAGACAAGAGACAGAAGACGTTGGAGATCCATTACAGCCAACCTCCGTTGTGGAGATGGCAACTGATGATGATGATGATGAGTGTCGTCATGACAACATGCAGCAGGACAAGTACAACATAATTATTTCCCGCCATGTTTTGGCGGGTGACTTACTCGTATATTTACTAATTATTGGTTGCTGTATAACGTCTGCTGTAGGTGTCATAATGTTTAATAAGCGAAGCCAGTCGGTTCTTGAAAATAGTAGCTTTTGTGGTCGTGTTTCTAGTTCTCTGTCAATACCGTCGTCAATCATTAGAAAAATGCAGTTAAAATATATGAATTCGTCAATGAAAATATGTTTTATAGAAGAGGAAAGTGAGAAAATATTAATATAGTTATAACTAATTGCTGGAAAAACAGATCGGTGACGACAACAAAGAGAAGACAATAAAGTAGCTTAATCGCCTGAGCGGGCGAGAGTTAACAGTGCAACCGAAAAGAGAACAAAAGGAACCGGAAGTTTTGCAAAGGCGCGATCTCGAACGTTGTATTTGATGATGATATCCTGTGTTTGAAAGTGTATTTCGTTTGTTTTAACTATTTTTTAATGTCCGCTTTTATGCTGTTTATTCTTATGACACATTTCCTTTGTGTTTGTTTATGTTCGTCAGATGGGTCTTGCAGCTGCTTCTTCCTGCCACAAACAAGTACACGAAAATGGAATCCAATTTAGAATACTACAGGGAACATGACCTGAAATACGCTATGATTTTAATATGATTTTAAGAGATGCGTTGTGTTCTGTGTCCAGAAAATTTAAATGTTAAGAAACGAAATAAGATTGTTATTAGTCAACGCTAAGTTTAAGTTTAATTGTGGTTTTTTTCGAGATAGCCGTAAAGAATTGGGGAGGGGGGGGGGGGGGGGCAGTTTTTTTGTTCTACTTGAGTAATACTTGAAGAAACTTTTTTGGGGGGAATTTCGTGAACGCTGATTATGAACTTTCCTCTCAGGTACCATTTGCAGTGCAGCTGAAGCTTCTGCTACTGACATCTTCTGATTGCACCATAGACTGCATAGTAAAATGATACAATTCAGCTTCTTTCTCTCTGTTGCTCTCTCTGTCTATATATATATATATATATATATATATATATATATTATATATATATATATATATATATATATATATATATATATATATATATATGCAAAAAAACGTTTATAAATGAGTTATTAGAAAGACTGCAATAATATGACATGCACAGCAATGTGGAACGGATGAAAAAAACCAGACAAATACCAGTAAAACAAGATGAGAAGACGCTGGATTTGGATCGGACACACATTTGAAAACCAATTGATAGCATTACAAGACAGTCCACGTTCTGGAATTCACAGTGTAAGTGAAATAGAGGGCGATCAACACACATAGGGAGAAGAGAATCGAAGACAGACAAAACAGAGATAAAGACTTTTTTTCCTTGTACGTAACTTGCAAATATCGGCAGACTTTCTAATTTAAATCATCATCACCGTCTCCCTTTGTCGCTCCTTATAGAGCCTAGAGTCACCACTTTAGATGGTCCATTTATAAGAAACTCGCACCAAAAAATGCGTGGGCTTTTGAAGTGATAATTTACGTAGCAATTTATTTTACACGATGAAGTGGCCATCCCCTTGCACAACATCATATTAGTGGCTTCTAACAAGTGCCCGAGGGAACAATTGTCCTTTTCATTACTTGTGCGCTAACAGAACCATGTAGAATTAATTAATCATAAATGGTTCTATAAATAGGACCTTGGCCGAGAGACCACGTGAACAACGCGTAGCTTCGTAATTTAAAGCATTAAAAAAATAATTCAAAGTGTGGACCGGAAAATAAATGCACCGTGCCTGATTTCCAAATTATGACTCAGCAACAATGGTCAGGGAGATACAAACTTGCCTTTCAGTGTTATGTCAACTTTACGATGTCAGACTTCTGCTGTATTTACGACTTCAGTTAGAGATGTACATCCGGAGATCTGGGCCATTTCCCTCGTAACCAGATTCTGGTCTGACCTAAGTGCGTCACTTGCTGTGTTGCCCGTTGAAGCGTGTTTACTTGCAATAGACCGCGATTGATGTTACCAACGCTCGCAGTGTTTGTCTAACTCGCGGACTCTTGGCAGACTCGTTAAATCTTATTACCGGGTGTAATCAATAGCCAGACCTTTTCCTGGCCGTCCTCGCTAGTGCTGTCTTATCTCCTAATTGTGTCCAGCTGTCCTAGCCTTTAGAGTAAAACCGGAAGTTGAAAATAAGATTCTGCAAGCGGATTGGACAACTGGGGGATGTTGAGAGACTGGCGGTAGAAATACATCACTGATGCAAATTGTGCAATTGAAAACGCAACATAATTATGCAGGATAACAATGGGTCTACAGGGATCGAGTAATTTAGTGCGTTTCACAAGTCCATTCATATTCTAGCAAAGTTAGTACCTCAACAAATATTTATTCCTACGGAGCTGCAGCCTTAAATCAATCCTTATTCAAGAAAACTTGTGTAACTCAAACCAGTGTTATTGAGTGGAGCACAGTATTTTTACAGTAGTAAAAAGCGGTATAACAAAAACACAACACACACACATATATATATATATATATATATATATATATATATGGTGGTAAAGGTATAATGATAATATAAATACCTACTAATAAATATTTAAAATTAGCATTTATTTGTTCAGAAATAAAATATTCGAAATTAAAATAAAGCAAACGTAAATAAATGATTGAATCTCATAAAAGAAAGCAAAAATATGTATCGTCTGAACTTAGAATTAAGCGTGTGATTAAATGATATTCTCTCGACCACAGTATACAAAACTTTCCGTTTATCAAATTTTTTAAGGAACACAATAAGTATAATTATTTAAGCTAGATAAAAAATAAATAAATAACATGCACAATTTGCTTATTTAACTAACCGGTGTGCGACACGGAGGGGGCTGTTAGGAAGGATGGTGCCAGTAATCAAATGACAGCAGCTGAATACTACAACGACGTGTATCCAAATTATAAATCATCCGGTGTTGAAAAGAATAATTGTCTCCATTAATTTATATATATTTTTTTAAAACAGTAATTCTAGTACGACAGAATGAAACAAATGTTAACAGATGCGTTTTCTCATGACCGATGACCATATTGCTAATGTCTTGTATATACATCAATATCAGGGTGCTTCTTATATCGCAGGTGGGGCTAGATTTTGCTGTCCCGAGTTCCATAGCACATTGCGGTTAGATTTTTAAGTTTTAGTTGCAGAACGTAGCAAATACTGTTTCGTTGTGGACGGTATACTGAGGTTGTAGTTGTAATAGCTTGGAGCGAAATCTTCCCCTAGCTCCAAAATCGTGGTACTGAAGCAAGAAAGGTCAGCCATTAGTGCTGGTGATGTACAAAATGTCTTTAAAGGTATTACATCAGGACTTAACTCATTTGTCTGTCTGACCTCGTGACATTAGGGTAAGTGGTTCCAGTTCATAGCTGTTTGTGCAAGTACACAGACAAATGTAACAAATTACAGCCGGTATAAATTTTATATACTATCTTCTAGCGTTCTGTGTCACGTAAGTCCATTCAAAGAGCGGAGATATGTATGTAACAATATTGTACTGAAGATCCTATACCACATAGGACGCTATATTTGAAGACTTTGTGATGCACAAAAAAGGCATGAATGTGAATGGGTTTATGCGTGGTTGTCAGGGTACCTGGTGCTACTTTTGAGTTAGGAAACGCAAAGGCACCCCGAGGTCGGGAACTGATCACCCCCACTTCATAAAGCTGAGACCGTATATGCTGGTCTCTAACACCTCACTCCTCGACGGCAGTATATGCTGGTCTCTAACTCCTCACTCCTTGACGGCAGTATATGCTGGTCTCTAACACCTCACTCCTTGACGGCAGTATATGCTGGTCTCTAACACCTCACTCCTTGACGGCAGTATATGCTGGTCTCTAACACCTCACTCCTTGACGGCAGTATATGCTGGTCTCTAACACCTCACTCCTTGACGGCAGTATATGCTGGTCTCTAACACCTCATACCCTTGACGGCAGTATATGCTGGTCTCTAAACACCTCACTCCTTGACGGCAGTTTATGCTGGTCTCTAACACCTCACTCCTTGACGGCAGTATATGCTGGTCTCTAACACCTCACTCCTTGACGGCAGTATATGCTGGTCTCTAACACCTCACTCCTTGACGGCAGTATATGCTGGTCTCTAACACCTCACTCCTTGACGGCAGTATATGCTGGTCTCTAACACCTCACTCCTTGACGGCAGTATATGCTGGTCTCTAACACCTCACTCCTTGACGGCAGTATATGCTGGTCTCTAACACCTCACTCCTTGACGGCAGTATATGCTGGTCTCTAACACCTCACTCCTTGACGGCAGTATATGCTGGTCTCTAACACCTCACTCCTTGACGGCAGTATATGCTGGTCTCTAACACCTCACTCCTTGACGGCAGTATATGCTGGTCTCTAACACCTCACTCCTTGACGGCAGTATATGCTGGTCTCTAACACCTCACTCCTTGACGGCAGTATATGCTGGTCTCTAACACCTCACTCCTTGACGGCAGTATATGCTGGTCTCTAACACCTCACTCCTTGACGGCAGTATATGCTGGTCTCTAACACCTCACTCCTTGACGGCAGTATATGCTGGTCTCTAACACCTCACTCCTTGACGGCAGTATATGCTGGTCTCTAACACCTCACTCCTTGACGGCAGTATATGCTGGTCTCTAACACCTCACTCCTTGACGGCAGTATATACTATGGGACTACCTTTAGCATTTTAATACAGGATTTCAAACCCCCCTCCTTTCCCTTCTTTTTTCCAAATAATGAACAATGAAAGTTTCATTTTACCTTCTATTCTGTGGCTTCATTTATGCCTGAACTGTTACATAGGCATGTTTCACGAACACGCCTCCTGAAGAGATGTTTCACTGTTTATTATATTCTACATTTATTATCTTATGCTAAACCACTCGAATAAACGCACAGCCCTGAACATTTTAGGCACGACGACCACCTGGCTCCTGAGATTTACTGTGCTTTACATTTCAAAATTCTTGTGTATTTTTGTTTAAACCGATACGTTATTTTCCAGTCTCTCACCACACGGCAAACACCCTCCCAGTCTATTAAAACATCATGTAACATCCTTACAGTTGAAAGTATCGAGTCTGTCGAATAATTGAGCAAACCTGAAGGATGCGATAAATATGGTTATGTCTGTGTGTTGTGAGTGAGTGCAAAATGTGGCCAACTGTTAGACAGACAAAATAAGGGCAATAAACAAGGGTATGTATTATGTCTCTGCGTACGTGCGTGTGCGTGTATGGTTATGTGAGTGTTTCAATGTATGTACAGGTATGTGGTGCGAGTTTGTGGGGTGTGCGAAAGAGAAAACATGGGCAAACAACAAATTAAACAGGAAGCAGCGGTGATCACCAGGTGAGTGCCAGAATGAGCTAGCCAGAACCGCTGTGTGGAAGATTTACTTTTAAACAATGTCTTCTTTTTTTTGGTTGTCTTTTGTTTCTGTAAAAAATATAATTGTGTGGGCCGCGTCTGTAACTTCCCTCGCACAATGTAACAAACGATCTATCTGGTATTACTAGTACACATTTGAAACTGTTATCTCCTTTTCTGTTTTCCTCCATGTTTGATCTTTATGGAGCATATGACAATAAATGAAGTTGACTCCTTGCAGGAACCCTGCAGCAAGCATTCATATGATCTTGTTGAAGTAGATCATGTAGCAGTGAGCATCATATGGTGATGTTGCAAGCTTTATGTACAACTTCCTAGTAGTCGCCTCTTACGGTATGCATAGTCCTCTTCTTTCTCTGTCTCCTCAGAGACTCCCCGAGAACTACTCGGGGGGCACACATTTGGAAAGTTTGTTTAATATTTCGCGATATAAATTTCTGTGTTTTTCCCCCTTTATTTGCTATGACATTTTTGCTAGATGGATTAGTGTACGATGTACGTGCATATAATCGCTGTTCCCCTCACACAATAATATAAGCATCCAACAATCTATTCACTTCTTTTATTTCACTCCCTACCTCTTTCATCGTTCACTGTAGCGAGAGGAAAGATATAATGATGGTGATATTATCCTGGACACAAAGATGTATCAGATGATACCAGGATAGTGCCAGATAAGAGACTGGTCTTACAAGAAATACCCCATTCTTTGAAAAGAGATGTACAAGATCTTTTCTTCTTTGTTCTTTGTTAATTTTTCAAAATAAAATTCAATTGAATGCAAAATAAAATTATGGGTCACTCTTAAATATATATATATATATATATTGTTAAGTCCTTTTTTCGCATAGGAGTTAAGGGTGCGAGACTTAACAGTTTTAGATGCCAGTCTACCTTTGTTATATACGCTTTTTGTACACATCTGTGTAAGTAATATAGGTTTGATTAATTACGTACCAATTTTTGCACTAAAGAGCACAACTTGGTGCGATCGATTTGATTGTTGCCAAAGAGCGCTTACGCGTCAGAGAGATCCAAAATGCCGGTGAATGAAGACAGACGTTGTTTTGTTCTAGCAGTCCCTTATTGTGGGAAGAATTAATTATTAAGTGTTATGCTACCTTCCAGGGGGAAGGGAGAGCCTTAGCCAAGTCCTGGCTCATTTTTCTAGTATCTCAACGTGATACTCCGATTATAAGTTCTCAGCAAGATCTAGGTAGGGCTTCGGCACGGTTCTTGATGGCCGGCCACTAGTGTGTCCGGATCCTCTGCTGACCTACATTTGAATTTAAACGACCTGTCGTATTTCCAGTGAATATACCCGGCATTTAATATTTTATAAGAAGGGGATCTTTAAACCACAAGATTATTTACGAGGTCGATCAAAGTGACCGTTACTATTATATTCATGCTCTACATGCCTGATTCAATATGCAACTGTTGATGTAAGAGTATGTCTACTCTACATGTATATCGTCTTCGTCAAAATAAACAACGTTATTGAAAACTAACATACCAGCCCATGGGTCAATATATAATATTTATACATTGGTCAACGACTCTGTTATTGCCGCTTGACATACATTAACGGTAGTCTATCTATTCGACCCTCACCATTCTACAATTCATGTTGACACTTTAGTCGGCTACCTGTAAGCCCGACCTATACTGACAAAGGTTTAAGTCAGTGGATATTATTGTCAATAACCCAAAATCGAAGTATCATGGAAGTTTACGACGTGTCAGCCAAAATTTTATATATATATATATATATATATATATATATATATATATATATATATATATATATATATATATATATATATATATATATATATATATATATATATATATATATATATATATATATATATATATATATATAAAACACATTTAATTTCTTAAGCTAATATAGCTCAATTTCACTGTTTTCTTGCTTCCTGATGGAATCTGTCTTTATTTTTGTGCTTTCTTGAATAGATGAATCTAAATGTTAATTTATGATTCATATGACTGTTAATTGTCTTCTACATACACCACAGGTTTTCATCATTATATAGTCTATTCGTAGGTGTTGGTGTTGTTTGAAATTTAAAGAGTAGCCTGTATTTCTGAAGCAAAGTCCTTCTTAGGCCTCGTACAGCAGTGTGATTGGATAGAACCCCACCACTGCGGGTCCTCCACTCGTCAAGATGACACAGTTAATACTGGCAAAGGCTCTGACAAACTTGAGCATCTAATTGCTGACTTCGTCACTAGAGATTGTGTATGACACTCAGGGCAGGATATAACCTGAAACAATATATACAACCTACTTAGTATCGCTCATTGTCTCCTTAGCCAGATAGGAGGTAGTATGAGACAGTTCAGACAGGCTGTGATAAATCACAAGAGACATAGTAAGTCACGAATAACACAATTCGTTCAAGTACTAGCACAATAGTTAAATAATTCACTTGTTACAGTTTTGTCCATGATTTGTTTCAATAAAAACCATAGTCTTGCTCAATCCATTCGTTCTACTTAATTATTACACAATTGAACTAAACCTACACACTTCGGGTTTTCCTCCAGAAATAGCACAATGATTCTACACCTGTCAATATTTCTTTAACACACATTGATAATATATTTACATATATATATTTAATAAAAATCTCGCTTACCCTCAATCACAGACATGCTTTTAATGGTTACACAGTCTGCTCACACTTCTGCAGATGGCAACGGAGTTGACATAAATGCTTGTGCTCTGTGTCTGTAGTTTGAAATAGGCGGCGAGTGTGTCTGTGTCATGCGTTCTCTCCCCTTTTATAATGGCCTTGCGGATGTACGAGGTGGCAACTGGACCAAGGTACGTTTTCAATCATCCAAAATCGTGTAGGCAAGGCAAGATGTGCTAAGATAGTAAATCCAAAATAAATCTAGAATCCTTATTTCTGCACCGATTTCCTCCATCTTAGGCTTATTTTACTCATATAAATGAGCTCTATCACTGTGGATCTATAGTTTATCCGAATATTCACTGGAGCAGCCTAAACAGGGGAAAACACAACATGGTTCCTGTTCCACTGTCTTCTATTCATAATAACTTCGGCTCTACAACACATCCAGTGAATCTACTGCTATCTGCCTAAAGCTAATGATCCCTATTATCGAAATGGGTCTTTCTTTACCTAGGTATTCCATGATTAGTTGCACACTGCCTTCCGAATTATCCTTAACATCTACACTTTTTTTTCCTCCAGGTCTAGCGTTCTTCCGACACTATTTATACCAAGCTGGCTTTTCATTGGTTAGTTACGTCCACGGGGTTTGTACGGTGGTAATTTGTTTGAATGATGCCAAGATATGACTCAGACTTCATTACATTCACTTACTCACTTACTTATTCACATTTAATCGTCGAATTCATTCATTGCCTATTCAGTCACCCTCTTATTCTTCTTCTTCTTCTTCCGTCCTTAGCCAAAGACCGACCAAGCAGTCAGAGGCCATCACGCCTTGTGGCGTCTTAAGGGCAACAGCAGATTGATTTTCTCTGTTGTAGTTTCCCATCACGCCTAGCGGCGTCTTTAGGGCAACAACAAATAGATCCATCTGCCGTTGTTTCCGTAATCGGTGTGACAAGCCAACGGGTGATCAGCCCATTGGGCACCCTCTTATTCGTTCATTCCTTAATCACCTCCTAATCCGATCACTCATTCACTTAACCGGATGTCAGTGATAGATTAACTCCATAAAATTATTAAAAACTTTTCAAACGCTGAGAACGGATAAAACATCAAAAAGACATTTACTGGTCGCTAGCCAGAAAAAAAATTAAATATAGTTAACGGTAGTCCCATAGCAGATGCTGCGGCACGGTAGTGAAGGGTTAGTCTTCATTACACTAGGTCCAGCTTCGAGAGGTGGGGATGATCAGAGCCCTTCCTCGCTACTTTTGCCTTCCCTAACTCAAGAGCAGAGTCAGGTACCAGTTCACAGTTGGGTAGACTGGAGAGTGGCGCCATCGGGTTTCGAACCAGGTTGAGTGTCCGATTGACAGAGTGGTTAGAGCGCTGCCTCTCGTTGCAAATGTGCCAATTTCGAAACACGGTGGCTTCATGCTCCAGTCTACCCAGCTGTAAATGGGTACTTGACTCTGCTCTTGAGCTAGGGAAGAAGACAAAGGCAGTGAGGAAGGGTACTAGTCACCCGACCTGCCGAAGCTGGACCTATATAGTATCTGCTATGGGATAGCCTTTACTTGTTTCAGCTTTGCCGCTTGAAGCCAGCCATCTAAGCACTCTGTCAATCGGACGCTCAAGTTAACAATACAACTAGGTAAACACTGCACGTACACGTTTAGATGAATACCAAGCTAACTGTTGCCCCTGTCTATAGCAGTATCACCTGTGGATATACTTACTTACTTAGTCGTTCCTCTTCTACTATGAGGTGTAGAGGTTTGGAAGAGAGAGAGAGAGAGAGAGAGAGAGAGAGAGAGAGAGAGCCATACTATCCTTTCGGCTGTCTTCCTCCACTGCCTGATTCCATTCTAGTCCTCTGTCCTTCAGAGATTGTCTAATGTTGTCCTTCCAGCGAACTCTGGGTCGTCCTGGAGGTCTGGATCCCTGGTTCTTAGCCTCCTATGCCTGCCGTGGCAGCCAATCTTCTCCCATTCTGCAGACATGGCCAAACCATCTGTTAAAGGTGTGTTTGGGGTGCTGTGTGCTGTGTTGTTTACTGACAATGCCAACGTAATAGCAACGGCTGGTAAGTCAAGCAGGCTGGACTCGTAAGGAACATTATCGACATCATTTTTATTCAGGACGAGACTTGGACATTCCACATCACAGGCGAGCAGTAACAGTACATGGAATCATAGTTTCATTGCAGAAAAAACATCATCGATATGGCCTTTGGTTGACGATACCGATTATAATAATGACAAGGTCAAACGTCTTGACCAAATTGATTTCCTCGATTTGAAGAATATGTATAATACTTCGACATCTAATCCCGCTTCTGATACCAGAGGGACGCACTAGCCATTGATCGTATCGGATTCAATGGAAGTTCTGCCATAGCAAACAGGGCTACATGTCTCTGAGGCATGAAACATAGCAATCAGCCGTTTTCTGGCAAAAATAATAAAACTTGAAGGCTTCCTGGAAAAATTCTGCAGGATATAAGCTTCATCGTCTTTCAATTCATAGTCATGTTAACATGCATATGTCTTCTCTTCACATCAGAGTCAGAACACCTAAAAATACTTCTAAATTCGAAGACTAATATATGGGACTGCCTCAAGAGTCTGGTTTGTATGGCAACAAATCGACGCAGCAAAGCGTGTCAACTGCATTCATTGGTGATGCAGAAAAGTACGCAAAAATATTTAAAATATACATTTATTTCAGATGCGCTCACATGTGCGTCTATCAATACTAGACTCACATGTGAGAATCTCACACACTTAACTCCCACGCGAAAAAGGACGTAACACCATCTTAGTTGGGAATCTTCTACTTGGGTGTCAGGTGTTTATTTTTTAGGCCTTGATGTATCGTCTGGTTGCGGACCATGCTTCTTGTTACTTCAACCAACTTTCTCAGATACCTCATCTCTGGGGTTTGGATCTGACTTTTATGGTTTGTAGTCATTGCCCATGACTCGCATCTATACGTCAAGACTGGGACATAGGTAGAGCGGTCTACCTGTGGATATTATGAATATTTTAACTAGAGCATTGTCGCATGTGTTGCCTGGGATTCTCTGAGGAGGCTGTCGTATAGATAGGTTGTGAGTTATTTTTGTCCCGTCTGAGTAGAGTGGATGGTGATAGATACGTGAGAAAAAGGTATGAGAAATAGATTTCACGGGTGATAGCTTAAAGAGAAGTATGTCTCTGGAATGAGTAAGTTTCTCTATTCCAGCCTATATATACGACTATAATTTAGTACAAGACAACCTTGCCCTCCTCATACATATAAATATAAGTTAAACTACACACACACACAGCTATGTGACAACAAGACACACAAATGTGAAAAACTACGGTTAATTGGGTATGGGTCTGACTAACACACAACGTTAAGTTTCTTTTGCTGTTTATTATCATTTAAACTTGACAACATCAAATATCTAAAGAAAGGTCAAATAAACTCAGATTTACATGCATATGAAATAGCAGAATAAATGTGCCCTCACCCATGGAGAAAAGAACCCAAAAAGTTAATAACCCAATGGTCGAAGGTTTGCACTATGTAACAGAGTAGACAGTAAAGTAAACAAGTTCCTACTATATGCTACCCAGTAAAGTTAACAAGTTTATGCAAATCTAATTTTGGTAAAGTCCCTGTAACAAAGAAAAAATATTCACTCTCTCTTTCATACAGTGGCCACTCAATCACTCTTACCTACTCTTGGTGATATCCCTTGGAATTACGGTTTTCCCTGAAAATATCATACCGGGTTCAATTCCCAAATTGGCCCCAGTCATCCTCTAAGAAAAAAAAACTAAGACTAGTGAGGTGAACGCCGAATCTGGTGTGGGTTTTTCCTGGATGAACACAATGTCACCGCCAATAGTTGATGCAAGAGCGTGATCTTGGGGTTTACAGTTAAAAGAGGAAAATACTTCCAGGAGTGGGAAACATCTGGTTGCTAAAAATGTTACAATTGATAAATGATGATAATCATACCGGCTGACTCTATGGTAGAGTGCCGATTCTGAAACAGCGTAAATTCTGGATGCTACACTTGAATACGACTGTCAGAAGTCGGGAATAAATGTTATTTTTGCACACCCTAGTGGGCTGAAAAAAATTGAAAAAATATTGCTGGGTTTGGTAAGTCCAGTTAAATTTACAAGTTAAAATGTTTCTCATGTATCGCTGGTAAATACTTGCTCACAAATGAAATTGGTGACGCACAAGCCAAGAAAAGACATTAACCAATCAGTAAAAAAAAAAGAAGACCGCTGGACGCCCTTGTGATCAGGTCTGCTAGGGATATAAGAAAAACAATTATGGAAACATGCTATTCCTCCATATAGCTATATATATGCTCACAGACGGGGACAAGACGATCTCTTATCCACTCCGTCAGTCCTGATTAATTTTAAAAGGCACACGGTGTTTTCTTGTATGCCTACACTATCGCACGTCGCTTAAGTAGCTATTAATTTGGTCGGCGTCGGATAGTTTAGTCGTATGATATTAAATAATAGGCACTTATATTAAATACGCGCAATGAAATAAGCGTGAATTCTTTTCTGTCACTATCAGTCGCGCCTAGCATATAAATCAGTCAACTAAAACCGTCTGTTCTTGTGTGAGAAAGCGTGTGGTGAAAATTAACATTATGACTGAACATCTGGTATGAAATAGCTACGCGCTATTTTATTTCACTAGTTTTGCCAGCTAGAAAATCTAAGTGAATTATAATGGTAAAGCTAACACTTTAAAACACGTAAGCACTAATTTCTATTACCAAAAAATCAAAATGAAATATCCCCATGAATGCTAATAACACATTTACCGAAATGGTTCTAGAACTGCGTGCTTAGACTATCCAAAAATTCTGAGTGACAACTGATAGCAGGTTTAAGAAAACACACTTTATATATCACTATATTTCTCTGATCTATATATGATGTTACTTTTCGCACTATTGTGAGTACCGAGGAACAGAAACAGAGTTCCCAGATAAAGGCTTACGCCCGTCTTCCGTCGAGCGCTTTCGATCGTCATCAAAAGACTTATAAGTGTAACGGGGTTCTATAAGATTTTCTCTGTACGAATGCCCGCTTCTGAGATCAAAGAGCCCAGGGGTTTCTGACTTCCCTTGAGTACGAACTTCAAAAGATTCTATGTTATTCACGTGCGGTCTTTCAGGTATCGTATGATTGACAAATAAGCTCGCGTGAGGAGACGAGGTAAACAAACCTTATTCGCTACCTGTTATGACGGGCAGGTCACGAAAGTTTGTAAACACTTCGTTTGCTTGAGTTCCAAGAGAAGAGGCGTGGATGAAAAAAATTAAGCTTGTGTGAGTACACAGGTAGTAAATGCATGGTTTTTGCTAGCAAATCATAGAGCGCTAACGGGATTACAAAGACTGTCAGATTACTATAGGCTTTATTTCCATTATGTCACAGAGGCAAAGAAAGAAAATACCTACTACTCCTTCAAGAAAATCGTATCAGGCGACAAATATGATGTTGTGCATGAGACCGGCAACAGCATCGTGTAAAAAAATTGATACACAAACAACTCTGCACGAGCAACTTCGATGCTTCGGTGCTAGCTTCCTGCAAAGGGCAAGCTGCAGCGGTCGCTCCATGCTCCACAGGGAACAATAAGGGAAAAATATTGATGATGAACTAGAACATTTCTTATCATCCATACCTGCCTAACCTTCTCTACCCATCCCTAATCTCATGTCTTCCACCACTTTTTTAAGGTTGATATCTGCTCTTCCAAGTCTTACAAAAGTACTTGAGATTTGCTGTCTAAGTGCGTGATTCCACGATGTAAGTTAAAAATAATTTAAGTAGCTTCATTTCTAGGGTAGGGATGATCGCTTTGCGCAATTCTTTCATGTAGATAATGCCAAATGTGGGCGAGAAAATTTTCCCTGTAAATTTTGTTTTCCTTCTTTCTTTCTTGATTATTATTATTATATATATATTTTTTTTCTGTTGAAAAAAATTATGTTTATACATTGACCAATATTGAAGAACCAGTTAAAATTGTGTTAAACGAGTACTTTATTCTGCAACCGCAATATTGCTGTCCTTCTTACTAAACTTCCTCTCGTATAATGGCACTAGCATAAAGTTTGCAGTTTATCGTTTGCCATTTCTATAGAGTACGTTTTTGAAATCTCAGCAGTGAGTAGCATTTTTCTATCTATCTATCTATCTATCTATCTATCTATCTATCTATCTATCTATCTATCTATCTATCTATCTATCTATCTATCTATCTATCTATCTATCTATCTATCTATCTATCTATCTATCTATCTGTCTGTCTGTCTGTCTGTCCATCCATCCGTCCGTCTATCTGTCTGTCTGTCTGCCTGCCTGTCCTTCCGTCCGTCCGCCCGCCTGTCAGTCTGTCTATCTTTTTGTCTGAATGTCTTTCTTGTCTGTCTTTTTGTCTATCTGTCGGTTTATCTGTCTTCCTGATGTAGTCCTATTTTGCGTCGAATAGTCCATCAAGATGCCATATTTATAGATTTGTCGACCTGCCTGACTGTCGGTTTGTCGACCAACTTGTCTGTCGGTTGGTCGGCCTGCTTATCTATTGGTTTGTCAGCCTTCCTGTCTGTCAGTTGGTCGACCTGCCTATCTGTCGGTTTGTCGACCTGCCTATCTGTCGGATTGTCTGCCTGCTTATCTATCGATTTGTCGACCTGCCTGTCTGCCAGTGTGCATGTTTTGTTCTTTTCATTTGTCGATTTACCCATCAACATACGCCATCTCCGTCTGTTTGCCGACCTGTCTATCTGTTAGTCTTTTGTACTGTTCGTTTGTCGAATTATCCACCACTATGCGTGTATGTTAGTCTGTCTATCAGTTTGCCTAACTGTCGGTCTGTTTCTGCTTTTTTTTTTTTTAATTGTTTGTTTATCGAATAATTCATCAACATGCCACGTGTGATGTCTGTTTGTCGGCCTGTCTACCTGTCGGCTTATCTACCTGTTTGTCTTGTTCATTTGTCGAAATATCTATCAACATGACGTATCTGCCCGTTTAATAGTAAAGCAGTTAATGAGAAATGTAATTTTAATGCGTTATGTTTGGCGACCGGGTGATACAGGATCAAACCCGGGCGACGGCATTTGAGGATTTTTTCGTCGACCGGGATTTGGACTGGATTAACTCGAGACCTGGCGAAAACATTTGAAGAAGTGTCGTCGACCAGGGACTGGCGGCTCCTGAGCCGACCCAGCTGCAATGGGTACCTCCGAAATCGGAGAGTATTTGCCTGAATGGCGAGGGACATTTGTCTCTGTACAAGAAATAAAGGGATACTCACGTAAAATCAATGTCAGGTTAAAACATAAATGATAACCTGAGATTTCGCCTCGAGTATTAGCGGGCGAACGCAAAAAAAAAAAAAAAAAAAAAAAAAAAAAAAAAAAAAAAGAAAAAAATGTGGATTAAACCTTGGATCGTTCTGGCCTGTTTTATTCCTTCAATGCATGGTGTGTGAATCCGTACGTCGGACCAGAGTCAGGTACCCGTTTAAAGCTGGGTAGACTGAAGCGTAATGCTAGCTGGTTTTGATCCCGGAAGCCAGTAACTGTGCCGAGAGAGGAAAGTTCTCTAACCGCTTAGTCTATCGCTCGCTTGAGAGAACGATTCTTCTTCAACAACCCTTCAGCCTAACTCTTGCTTCGCTAGGGCTAGTTTTCCATTTCAGTCTGTAATATAAGATCTAGTACGTGTTGGAAAGATTGTCGTTATAAATCAAGAGGAATCATCACTAACGATCAGTTCGCTAAGGCGTATAGGTCTTCAATACATTGTTGCCAAGTCAGTCATTTGTGATCTAATCAAGGTCTTTCCATGTGTGATCAAATCAAGACCTTTCCATGTGTGATCTAACCAAAGTCTTTCCATGTGTGATCTAAACAAGATCTTTCCATGTGATTTAATCTATATCGTTCACGTCAATCTCCAATTACCTTCTCCGTGCGTTTCTAGGTCTTCCTTATTTCTTTATATTTTCCAATTTCTGCTGCCACCTGTGCAATTTTCCCTCATTAGTTGAGTTTTCAAACATTCCAAGTGCTCAGTCTGGAAACTGGAGTTCCTTAGAGTGCTGAAGGGCAATGATGATGATATGAAGATTTGTGCTCTTTCGTTGAATATCTCGTGTACATTTTTTACATTGAGTTCACACCTGTCCACAAGAAGCACGTGACTGAACTTTCTAGAAAGCCATGTTTAACACTGAACGTCGCTGAGAGGTTAACTCTATTGATTTATTTATAGAGAACGGAACTGTTTCAATGTTAACATCGGCATACGTATTTTGAACTGCAGATTCCTGGACACTAATAAAGCGTCTGACATAATTAGGTCCTTCCAGGTGAGTTTCCTGTACGTTTGCTTGAGCTAACTTTTTTTGTAATAAAATTTTTACTTGTTTTTGCGAGGCGTTCCGTTCAACCTAGTCACATGGTTCGTTGGTTATGTTATAAAAAAAACCAAAAAACCCAGAAAGGCTGCATGAAATTACACACAGGTGTCCAGATCAAAAGAAAATACCGCCTCTACCGGAAAGTTCACTGAGGTTTGTCTTTTGAAGTCGCTAACTTGATCCGAAAGTAAGTTAGATACATATCACTCCTCTAGAAGAAATGAAGGAAGGAAATGTTAATTTAGAGGAAAAGATGGAAGTAAACCTCTCTCAGTGGTAAAGGAGGAAAAATTCTGGAAGATTATTCTGAAATACAAGTTAATTTCTAGTGCCGCAATAATCCCCAGAAGATATAATAATTATTAAATCCGCCTTTGAGCTTATGATGCACTTGACAGGAAGGAGCACTTACGAGGGGCGTTCAGAAAGTAATGCACCACATCGTTTTTCTCAGCTAATAATAAAGATAGAAGCATGAAATTTTGCACACTTCAAATATGGCATGTGCCAATTGTGTGCTCCAAATTGCACCGCAACCGGCCAAATAATACGGCTGCCCTAAACCGTTGAAATGGAGCGTGCTAGCAACTTGCGTTATAAGCAGCGAATTGTGATAGAATTTCTCGTTGCAGAGAAGGAAACTGTTGTGAACATTCACAAGCGTCTATGTGATGTGTATGGAAGTTTTGCATTCGACAGGAGTACAGTCAGTCGCTGGGTTCAGAGAATAAAAGAATCAGGAAGTGGAGATACGGAGCTGCTTGATCGGCCGCGCTGTGGACGTCCTGCCACAGCCACCAACGCAGAAATGTTGAAATGCGCTAAGGGCATTATTCTTACTGATAGGCGAATCACTACTCAACAATTGGCCTTACAGCTGTCAGTCAGCATTGGTAGTGCAAATGCAGTTATATAAATTCTCGGATTTTCTAAGGTTTGCGCAAGATGGGTTCCTCGAAGTCTCACAAATGACCACCGATTGCAAAGGAAAGCAATTTCTTCTGAATTGTTGGAGCGTTTCAATGCTGATGGAGAGAACTTTTTGGCTAAGATCGTTACAGGTGACGAAACCTGGGCACATCATTTTGAACTTGAGACAAAAAGACAGTCAATGGAGTGGCATCATCCGCAATCACCACGAAGAAAGAAAATCAAGACAATTCCTTTAGCTGGAAAGGTCATGATCACTGTCTTTTGGGACATTGAAGGTGTGATTCTTGTGGACGTTATGCCAAGAGGAGAGACAATCAGTTCGCAGCTTACATTAAGACATTGAAAAAACTCAATCAACGTTTTCGCAGAGTTCGGCCGCACAAGAATCCAGCAGGCCTGCTTCTCCTTCACGACAATGCGCGCCCTCACACAAGTCTGGCAACACGGGAAGCAATCACCAAATTGGGTTGGACTGTACTACCCCATCCACCCTATAGTCCCGATTTGGCACCCTCTGATTTTCATCTATTTGGTCCACTTAAAGATGTACTCCGTGGGACAAGTTTTGAAGATGATGAAGGAGTGATTCATGCAGCGAAGAAATGGCTACATGATCAAGACAAAATCTGGTACGGGCTAGGAATACATGCACTTGTTTCGCGCTGGCATAAAGCCGTACAAGTTGATGGGGATTATGTTGAATAATACAGATGTTTACATAACATATCCATGTATATTGTTTATAAATTTCATGCTTTTTTAATAAACAGCTCCTGAGAAAAACGATGTGGTGCATTACTTTCTGAATGCTCCTCGTATAATGAAAACATCCAACTCTATAATACACGGTTATTAAAAGGTTATTCTCTATATTTTCATTTATATTTCTTCACTCATTTACAACTAATTTATATGAAACAAACATCAAAATAACGAGAATTAACTGTTATTTTATTGTATAAAATGCCGTGTCATATAAACATTACTGCTCACACTGAGATCTGGTTTGTTCAACTCGTGAACTCATAGCAGGCGGCAACTTTTTCCTGTCCATTGTAAAGTCAGTTTGTTGGCCATGTTACATTTTATTTTATTGTGTTTCTAGAATTTTTTAATCCTTAAAAAAAATAATAAATAAATAAACCTGACTGTCAGATGGCAGTTTTTGCTCCTCGTTTAGGCGACTGGCAGAGTGGTTAGAGCGCTGGTCCCTCACGGAAAAGGTGCCTTGACACGGCACCATCGCGCTCCAGTCTACCTAGCTGTAAATGATAGCTGCTCTTGAGTTAGGTAAGGCAAAGGCAGCGAGGAAAGGAACTGATTACCCCCCCCCCCCCCCTGAAAGCAAGACCTAGTACAACGAAGTCTCTAACATTTCACTCCCCTACGACCGCCGTGGGACTACCTTTTTCTTTTTTATATCCAGTTTACATGATTGAGGATATTAGAAAATTAAAAAATAGAGATTTACTTTTCAACCACCCATAATAATTAGAAGATATTAAATCTGGATAGACTTGATGGTATCAAATAAGGCAATACGGAATATAATAGTTAAATGACTGTGATCAAGTAACAGCGCCTTCAGAGACTGTCTTTAGATTCTCTTGCAAAATATAAGTACCACAACAATTTATCTGAGGCTCTGTTGTAAAGTCCTTAGTGTAGCTGGGTTGCTTTCTGTATTGGTGACTTCCCGCTGCTTCGGACGGGTCTAGAGCCTTCGAAATCTGGGTTTGCACAGGATAGCTTTTTCTGGCTTCAAGCAGGGGTGGACCACTTTCATTCACACGCACTCTGTATGGAAGTAGGCTAGTGACACTGGCTACAAATTTTAGTCTCAGAATGGACCTAAGAACTGCAGATTGAAAAGATAAAGTGAGTTCCGTTAGCCTCCGGTCAGAAGCAGCTAACGGAGCCGTTGGATATGTCGGTGTCGCGAGTATGGAAATAGAGAATGTCTGAGTTTAGACATAATATGAACGAGAAATGTGGAAATAGAGAAAATTAAAGTCGCTAATGACAATTTGGAGACAGGTAGGACTTCTGGAGAAAAGAGAGATATAATCAAACTAGCAATAACCCGTCAATAATGACGGAAGTAAATAAAAAACTGTAATATATTTTTAAAATATTTTTTAATTCGATATAAAAGTTGTTTGATGATAAAATTTTTTTGTGAGAGTGCTTGGATTTGTTTCAAAGAATGTTCCCTGATAAAAAGTGTTTTTAACAAAAACTTTCAAGTTTTCCTACGTGATCATCCTAAATGGCCAACTGCGCTCGCTCGGTTCTAAGTCAGTGTGAGGAATTAAGACTCGTTCTCCCTTATTACTGCCAGTGATAATTTCTGCATCAATGGAATTCCGATGCAAGACTTTTATGACCAATCGCGTGCCATTCAATAGTCCGTTTTTTGCGTTCAGAGTTTACAATAGTATGATACATGCAGCAACCTTTAATTTCAGCAAATGCGGTGGCATTCCTGATGGGCACTGCTCGTTAAGGAACTCGGTTGGGAACTCAACTGCGTCGTTGGGATCATCGGAAATCATGGTATCTATGCTCCAATAAACCGTTTTATTTCCAGCGAGTAGCTCCAACAATAAGTCTGCAATACTTTTAATTACAATTTTGTCTTGAAGAAACAATCAAAAACTTACATTTTAAGATTATTTTTAACAAAATGATGGGGAGCCGCTCTGGTGTAATGGTTAAGACGTTGCGCTAGCGACAAGGTTTTCAAGGTTCAAGCCCGGGCGCGAGCATTTGTAGAAGTGTCACCGACCGGGATTTTGACTGAATAACCTGAACGGCTCCTACAGATAAACCCTCTGTGGGTGGGAAGGAGCGAAGCTCCTGACCGGGTTGGAAGGAAAGTCCACTGACTCCCCAGCCTCGCAATGACATGTCATTGGGCCAAAAAAGCTGGAAAGCTCCAGTGCCGCTGGTTAGAGAAAAAAAAATGATGAGTTAAATCCGTTTCCGGAATGAAACTGGGTTCTACAATCAAAAACTTACATTTTATTCATATACCACTGTCACTCACTTTGTGTTGCACAATTCACCGACTTTTCTTCGTCGAGTGTTACTATTTTTGGGAGAGTACATATAAGGGAAGCAATACAATTAATGTCTAACTTTCAATCACAGTTGCATCCCTTTGGTGTGACCGACGTACAAACGGCGAGAATTATGGAGTTTGATGTCTTGGGTCTACTTCCCAAGCCATACTCGGACTCGGTTTAAGATGTCGTACCCTCGTCCGTCCTCCAATGCTAAATAGAATAATCTACTACAGTATAGACTACAACAGCAAACGTTAAGTGACAGTTAGAATAGAGTAAATTCTGACCACTTAGTACATATAAATGTATTTATTAAAGAACCATAAAATTGAACCAAAAGAAAAAAATAATAATAAATCCTTCACTAGCTCTGAAGGGCTAGTGAATATATCAATATCACAACCAAAGAAAAATAACACAAGACTTCACTCAATCTCTCAGGCAAAACGTCTCACTCCAAACTACCAACACCCGTACACTTTCTCACTTCTAAGAATATCCAACTAAAGGGGTTAGGCACCCAGCTTCGCAAGGAAACGGCCACTCCTTATTGTAATAATCCTGGTAAGTAAGTTAATTTCTCTGCTAGAAAAAAAAACAACTACGCTGTTCCACCTAAGTTGAAATTTCCAGGCTATGGAGATAAGCTCTCTCTGTAACAGTGTCGTTATAAATCCTATGCATTCACTATTTCCAGTGGCGGGAGCCCACACTAGCAGGTGGAGGAGATTAAAACGAATGCAGAAATACTTGCACCCAAAGATCCAAATCGATCCGATTGACGAGAACCTTTGCTGGCGAGCGAGTATCCAGTAGGCGCCATGGGGCACATCTAATACTGGATAATGAAGACTTGAACTATAACACAGGTGACGAGTACTGGCAACTGACTACTCCTCTCGGCCGTTATGTCAGTATACTCAGCAGTAACCAGCTATCAATGTCGGACAGTTTTGCCGAAACTGACTGGATGGCAAAGACAACAGCCCGTAAGTGTCGAGATGATGATTAACTGCTACTGGCGGCAATCTGTGCTGTAGGTAAATAATCCAGGACGCAAGGCTAATGCTTACATGTAGGTAACAGAAATCGATGTATAGTGGTACACTCCAAATCAACTGGCTGTTAATGGGTCAGGAAGTGTTGCCGAAAATGACTGGATGGCAAAGACGACAGTCAGTATGTGCTGAAGTAATAGACACTTTCAATAATAGGCTGTAGTTTGTAATCCACTCCCCAGCCTTATAACTGAAACATGGCAGTATGACGTAGACTGCCTGGTAATTATTATGTGAACAATAGTAATCCCTGACAGCAGCAAATCACACCAGGAACCACAGACGAATATGCTGACCAAGGCTCTGAAAATATACAGCAATGCGATATCTCATTACTACCTGTAGCCTACTCTTCCTCAGTTAGTCTCCCGCCCATGCAAATATAAAGGATCTTCAATTTTTCACTCGCCGCTTCTCTCACTCACCAAACATAAACAAACTCTCCCTCTCCGTTTCCCACCCCGCACAAATCAAAACAGGCTCTTCTCAGTACAGTTAAACAGTACAGATACTAAACTTTTCCTCGTGAGTAAATTACTCAGTAAATAATAACACTGGATATGTTACAATAATAGCACTGAGCTAATACACAGTATTTACACAATAGTAATACTGTTAAGGAACTTTTCCTTCTGGCTCTAGTATGTGGAATGATGTCTAAGGATATTGTATTAATGTTCTGAAATATGGTCACCAAAATTCTGGCCACAATCTTTCTATTCGTAATCGCACTGTTCTTTGTGGTCTAAGTCTTTTCTTATGACCAACTGTTCTCAATTATTAATTTGTTATATCTCTATAAACTCATGCTTCCAACTGGAAATCATTTCTCGAAAACTTCTGTGTTTATGACTTTCACTTTATTTAACACAGGAACTTATGTGAGCGACACATTGCTCTTAATACAATTTGACATTGTTCATTTAAATCATCGATTCTTCATTTCATAGATTACTTTTGCATAAGTATATGCTTCTTCACAATTCTCTCGGCTATCAAGACTTATCTTCTTTTGAGTGCTTCCATAGCATAATTATTATTTCCTTCATATTCTATTCTTAGGAATTCCACTTGATATATTTAGATATCCTTTCATCTCAATAATGTTTCAATTCGGTGCCTTCCTGCACATCTTCTTTTAGTCGGCAATTATATATATTTTATTCGGGTACTCATACCCTTCCATGACGGTTGCGATAACCTTGATAAGTTCGAATATGACTCTTTGGCTATACTCGCCTAAATCTTACCCGAAATCTCATACTACCTTGACGAGATGGGTTTATCCTCAATTGAATTAGAATTACACTAGATTTCTGCTTGAAATCTACTTTCAATATGAACACTTTTAAAGTAGAATCAAATACACTGCCATAAGTGGACCTTGCCACACCAGCCGACACTGTGGAATCCTGTAACTATGTCTTCTACGTCATTTTACGCTACTTCGTAGTCATAGTTAATGATCGCATTTATTTTGTGTTTGGTGAGTGTACAACATGGTGCAAAGCGATCTCTCTCCAACTCCACTTTAACATAATCGCTATGCCCCATGATGCGCACTCAACATTACCCCCTCGTCCCGCGAGCGTTTACCTCGGGTGGACGCTAAATAAAATATTAAGTAAACACAAATTAATCCCAATCAAAACCGATTAAATACGATTAATATTGATTAATATCGATTAATATCGATTAATTTCGATCAAACCCGCTCAATTTCCATTAAATAATTGAAAGTGCAAAAAAAATGTCACTAAAAGTTATGTGAGGACAATAAATGCACTAATTATTGTCTATCACGTTTGTGTCACTTTCCTGAAATAGAATTCCATATGTCAATATGTCAAATATCACATAGTTTATATGCGCGTGAGTCTGTATGTTTTCACTGTGAATGCGATAGAACCTCTGTACATCCTGTGCTGTATGTAAATGTCAACACTCTGAATAATGTCACCATTCCAGTTCATTTATGTTATATCCATAGGAATCATGAAATAGTAAGTCAACTATTTAAATGTCCACTGTTGTATAGTAACTAGTCAGTGTAAATAGTTATACCACTTTTGTATTTGTACTTAATGTGACAATCTGTTCATCTTTTCCACTTTTTTAATAACTGTGCATGATATGGCCATCTATTCGGATACATAGTTTTTAGTTATTTTACTCAGACCATCTGGACAGCAGATCCGCCAGCCAATTATCTGATCCTCGAATTGGTTGGATGTCGAAATGAAATTCCTGTAGCAACAAGAACCATCTGTGTAATCTTGGGTTATTGTATGTCTTAGTTTTAAGTGCTGTCAGCGGCATGTGGTCAGTCTGTAGTATAAATCTTCGGCCAAGAAGATATTTTGAAAGCTTGGAAATGGACCACACGATAGCAATTAACTCCCGCTCGCCAGCCGCATACCGTTGTTCTGCTGGAAGGAGCTTCCTGTTGATGTACACACAAGGGTGGAGTCTTTCGTTCCATCGTTGCATCAAACAGGCCCCTATGCCTGTCCCCGAAGCGTCCGTTCTGAGAAAAAATATTTTTCGAGCATCAGGTATGGTTAGAATAGGATGCTTTGAGAATGCAGTTTTTATCATATTCAAGGAACGATTAGTACTCTCTGACCATTTGACTTTCAATGGTGCACCCTTGCACGTCAAGGCAGACAATGGTGCAGATAGGGAGGCGAAGTTTGGTATAAATTTATGATAGTAGTTGATTAAACCTAATAAACTTCTCACTTCTTTTTTTGATGAGGGGATTTTGATATCCAGGATGCGTTTAACTGTTTTTTCATCTGGACATAACTTATTTTGGCTAATACGATGTCCCAGAAAAGATATCTCCCTAAAACCGATTTGAACTTTTGATGGACGTACTGTCAAACCATGTGATCGTAATAGATGTAATAACGAGGTTAAGCCTTGAACATGTTCGTTCCACGATGAGTGAAATAAACAAATATCATCGATGTAGGTGATGATATCCTGTCTGTTGCCTAGTAAGAGGCGCATCATGCGTACGAATGTAGCAGGTGCGTTAACCAGACCAAAGCACATAAAATTCCACTTAAATAAACCAAGTGGTGTCGTAAAGACTGTCAATGGCTTTGATTCTTCTGATAATGGGATTTGCCAGTATCCCTTTGATAAGTCCAATTTGCTAAAATATGTTGCCTGCGATAGCTGAGGCAAAAGATCTTCTAAGATTGGCATTGATTCCCCGTCAGTAACTGTTATACTGTTTAATTTTCTAAAGTCAATGCAAATTCTTAATGATGTATCTTGTTTCTTCACTAATACCATGGGAAAAGCATATGGTGACGAAGAGGGTTCTATTATACCCATGTTGAGCATTTCTTTAATTTCTTTCTCTACATGCTCTTTATAGTGAATAGGAATTGGATATGGTCGCAATTTAATTGGTTTATGGTTGGTAATGATGATTTTATGTGTGATCAAATTAGTACGACCAGGTAATTCCGTTAATACATCATGGAAAGATTTAAGAATGTCTTTGACTTGTTCTTGTGAAGAAGGATGAAGTGATTGAGAGATGGAAACATCCTTCCAAGATTCAACTGATTCCAGTGGAGGTAAAGTAAACCTCAAAGGAATAGATGAAACAGTGTCCTCTGCATGGACCACTGCAAAAGATGACGAAATAGTCTCATCATGAATATTGTTCCAAATGTCCTGTAATTCAGGAGGACGTTGAGTATATGCCTTTAACATATTTATATGATATGTTTTGCATTTTCCCCTGATGTTTATAGCATAATCGACATCAGTTATTTTCTTGTTTATTGTGTTTGGCCCTTGCCAAGAAATTAGTAGTTTATTTTCCTTGGTAGGAAGAAGTAAAAGAACCTCATCACCTGGTGAAAATTTCCTTAGCTTTCGAGATTGATTGTGAAGCAACCTCGATCTCTGGGTGGCGTTTTGAATTGATTGTACTGCGACCTTACAAGCATCCAACAGACGTTGTCTGAGATCAATAACAAACTCGTAACTACTGCGAGTTTCTTCGTTTGTGTTAGAGCCAAGTAGTAAATCTTTTAATATGTGTACAGGACCTCTTGAATTGGCCCCATAGACGAGTTCAAACGGAGATAATCCTGTACTCTCGTGTGGTACTTCTCTAAAAGCGAAGAGAACTGCCGGTAACAGTTTGTCCCAATCACGAGGATTTCACTCTGTAACCTTCCCTAACATTCTTTTTAAAGTCCCATTGTAGCGCTCACACACCCCATTTGAGCAAGGTCTGTATGGACTAGTAAAAGCATGTTTATTACCCGACATATCTTCAATCTGTTTCATTAACTGTGACATAAATTGAGTCCCTTTGTCAGACAAGATTATCTCAGGTAATCCTATTCTCGAAAATATCAAAAATAATGCCTCTGCCACTGAAATAGTAGTAATTTCTTTCAATGGTATGGCCTCGGGCCATCTTGTACAAAGATCAATGCATGTCAAAATATACTGGTGTTTTCGTTCTGACATGATTATCGGACCGATGATGTCAATGGCTATTTTCTGAAAAGCGCGTGTTGGTACATCTGTTATTTGTAAGGGTGCCATATGATCCTTGCCCTTACAAGATACTTTTTGGCATGTCGGACATGAACGACAATATAGTCTGACGTCTTTATTTACGCCAGGCCAATAAAAACCTGACGTAACTCTGGTTAAGGTGCGCTTAACACCCATATGACCTGCCATAGTGATATCATGACTGGTTTTTAAAACCAAAGGTCTAAAAATTCTAGGTACTACAATTTGTGTATAAGTATTTCTACCTTTATTGAAACATCTAGTCAAAACAGAGTTTTTCAATTTAAAACAAGTTGTTGCTTGTTTTGTAGGTATGACCTCTCCTGATTGAGCTAAATTAAATAATCGTGTCAAAGATTCATCTTCTTTTTGTTTTCGTACGAACAACTCTGGAGTGATGTCATGCGCATGTCGTAAAGATGCTTCTTCTGTTACTACTGGTGTTGACCCAGCTTGTAAATCAGCTGCATGTTGAGCCCTAGTGACTACAGCATTAGCAATGAGTGGGTGGAATTTAACCCATTCTTCAATCTCACCCGGAGAACATTCTTTTACTCCAGAGATATTTCCAATTATTAAATCTGTAATTGGATTTTTTAAAACACATATTGTCACCAGACCAGTATAAAAAGGTGTGTCTATTTCTACCTTTGCAAGTGGGAACCATTCAATAGTCCCACCAAATGTGACGCATTTTACTGACTCACCTGTCAAAGCTGTTTTGTCAATAAGTGATTCTCTAATACCTACAATAGTTGACCCCGTGTCCCTCAATACAGTGACGGGCCTATTGTATAAGAAACCCTTATGTATAGTGAGACGTCCTATGTTCTCACATGATGCCATGGTAGGCAATGTATGACCGCATAGTAATCTCGTTTGAGATCCTGGTACATACAAAGTTTTACATTCTGTACACTCCTCAGTATTATTTGACCTTATGACACAGGCATTTGCATGGTTGGTATCCGGAGTAGTATTACTTTGCTCCACACAACTATTGGCATGTTGTTGTTTTCTGCTGGCATGTCGTGTATTATTTTGGTTACCATCTTTCTTGTAATTTTGTCTATCACCATCATTTCGATTGTTATTGTAATTATTAAATCTGCCACTCCATTGTGGTCTTTCATTATATCCTTTATAATGGGTACCATCACTTCCTCTATCATTATGGTATCCACGACCCCTTTTTGAGAAATTATGAAACCTATTTCTCTCATATGGTGCAGGAGAATACCTTCTTGAAAAATTGTATCTTCCTCTATTGGAGGAGCTAAAATTAAACCTGTTTCTACCATCTGAACTTTTAGAACGTTGACGGTAGTCTCCATAGTCATGATAGGCAGCACCCACCGGTAATGAATCATCTGGTGTAGATCTCTTGATATCTCTGTCTGGATGGGCGACGACATATTGGCGACCCATTTTCTCACATTCATCGATGGTCTTAGGACGTCTTTCCTGCAAAAAAGCTGTTAAGTCGGCACTACATGCCGAAAGAACCTTATCTCTTAACATTAAATCAATGATTCCTTCATAAGTCTTAGGGACTTCAGCTAATTCAATCCAACGATTGAGGTAAAGTTTTATGGAGGAGATAAATTCTCCGAAGTCAACCTTCTTATCAGGTAAAAACTGCATGGAAATTTTCTCTAAAACCTTCTTCCGTGTACCTGAATTTTCTTAACAGAGCATGCTTTACAATATCAAAGTCCAATCGACTTTGTTGATCTAATTGCATAAAACATTTCTGTGCATTTCCTGTTAAATGATCGGATAGTAAATTGCTCCAACGATATTTTGGTATTTTCATATCGTTGGCTTTCATCTCAAATTTTTCTAGAAAACTATCGATACAATCTCGAGTATCGATAAAATTAGGCAATTTGAACTTTGGCATCCACGACAAATGATCATTATTTGATCCAAAGTTATCACCGGAAGCCTGAGATTAGATCTTTGCTAATTCAATATCTTTTTCTTTCTCTTCCATTTTCATTTTATGCTCTCTTTCCATTGCCAGAGCAGTAGCTTCCATTTCTTTTTCATTTGCCTCCATTTTCAATTTCTCCATGGCTATTTCATGTTCACGATCTTTCTCTTTTTGGGCTAATTCAAACCTCTTAAGTTCATCAGATCGTTTAACAGCCTCGCGTTGTTCTATCCTTTCAAGACGCGATAAATGTTCCTGATATTTATTCTCCGCATAATCCTCTAATTTCGCATCTGATAAACCTTTTTTAATGCCTTCCTGTATGAAATCTTCTAAGGATGACATGTTTATAGGTACTTATCTGTTTTATTCAGTATTATTTTACTTATCAATATCGATAACAATATATAATGCAATGTCAATTCAATTAATGCAAGAGCAATGTTAAATACAATGGTAATGAATGGCATAAGATAGCCAAAGATGATGATAATGATTTACAAATCACCGAACATTCCACGACAGATAAAAGAAAATAAGTATAGCAAGTACATAAATAAAGAAAATGTGTATCAAAATATTAATTAATCAAACAAGACAAAAATTGACGTACGAATACAGAAAGTCATATTCGAATATAACAAGAAGACAAGATGGAGATAGTAGACAGACGAATAAACAATGACTTATTACGTAAATAAGAATATTAACTAAAGTAAACGCGATACATCGACGACACAACTAAACAATTATTAAATATATTCAATGGATTATCAAAGACTACTATTCGACAGTTAACTCACTGGACTCTTTGACAATGCATTCAATAAGACCCTACAGAATCGTTAACATTTCTGTATCTTCCGAAGAAGCTATAGAAATATTAAGCCCTACCAGCCAATCCCGCAATACATATAAGGATGATTAACGTATAATATAATGAGAAAAGATTGTGATTAGCAAGAAAAGGGTGACGTTTGGGTGTTCAGATGATCAGACAATACGTCTCAAAATTGAACATGAACTTATCTGCATTGGTAAAATGTTTCTCAGTCCTGACCTTCGACTGTTTGATTTTACGAAGGAACGATATTACCCAGCTCCTGGCAAGTACACTTCTCTAGTGAAGCTGGTATTGTAATCTCCGATGCTTTGTAGATCTATTCAACGAGTTGATTGAAGACTGTTGATCTTGAATTATTTTGAGTGAGATTCTGAGTTTCCTTTTTGCAGCTTGTTTAACTTTTGGCCGTTGGGAACATTTGCATATGACATCACTGCTTCTTGTTGCCGATTAAACATTTACTGGTCAACGAAATATAGTTCCCACTTTTCCGTTCACGACTTTTTTCTTGCTGATGACAATTGTTTCTGGCGATATTCCTGCCTTATTTAGGTTGCTCCAAACCTTGATCCCTTCTTACAATTATAAGGTTGCACCTTGACCTTGACCTTCTTGAAGCGATAACTGTTCTTAATAAAGTATTTTCAATACCTTGTATATTGGAGTTGCTTCTTTATTGAAACGCTTGACTATTGTAGAATATATTTGTAGTGGTGACTACAGGACGAGAAACCCCATGAATTTTCCAGGTTGCTATCTGTTAAGGAACTTTTCCTTCTCGCTCTAGTATGTGGAATGATGTCTAGGGATATTGTATTAATGTTCTGAAATATAGTCACCAAAATTCTGGCCACAATCTTTCTATTCGTAATCGCACTGTTCTTTGTGGTCTAAGTCTTTTCTTCTGACCAACTGTTCTCAATTATTAATTTGTTATATCTCTATAAACTCATGCTTCCAACTGGAAATCATTTCTCGAAAACTTCTGTGTTTATGACTTTCACTTTATTTAACACAGGAACTTATGTGAGCGACACATTGCTCTTAATACAATTTGACATTGTTCATTTAAATCATCGATTCTTCATTTCATAGATTACTTCTGCATAAGTATATGCTTCTTCACAATTCTCTCGGCTATCAAGACTTATCTTCTTTTGAGTGCTTCCATAGCATGATTATTTCCTTCATATTCTATTCTTAGGAATTCCACTTGATATATTTAGATATCCTTTCATCTCAATACTGTTTCAATTCGGTGCCTTCCTGCACATCTTCTTTTAGTCGGCAATTATATTTTATTCGGGTACTCATGCCCTTCCATGACGGTTGCGATAACCTCTATAAGTTCGAATATGTCTCTTTGGCTATACTCGAATAAATCTTACCCGAAATCTCATACTACCTTGACGAGATGGGTTTATCCTCACTTGAATTAGGATTATACTAGATTTCTGCTTGAAATATACATCCAATATGAACACTTTTAAAGTAGAATCAAATACACTGCCATAAGTGGACCATGCCACACCAGCCGACACTGTGGAATCCTGTAACTATGTCTTCTATGTCATTTTACGCTACTTCGTAGTCATAGTTAATGATCGCATTTATTTTGTGTTTGGTGAGTGTACAACATGGTGCAAAGCGATCTCTCTCCAACTCCACTTTAACATAATCGCTATGCCCCATGATGCGAACTCAACACATACTCTTTACAGTAATATTTTACACACACATAACAAATGGAAAAAAAACTTGGTAAAAATTAACGTTGCACCGGTTCACTTTTCTGACTTCAGAAAAACCCGCGCCAAGCTAACACTTAATGATTATGAATGGTGGCTCACTTAATAAAATTCAGAGCAACCCGGTCAAGAAAAAAAATTTACCTTAAGGAAATAAGACTGTATATATATTTAACATGAATTAAAGTAACACGGGATCTCTATTCTATTAGGTTAAGCTAACACTCCAATGAATTATATAAGTAAATGAGCTTACCGAAGACAGAATAATTCTTGCACTAACAACTGTTATTAGCTCTGGCGCAGAATATTAGTTTGTCCAGTGGCAGAATTTTCTTGAGACAGTAGTACTGAGTGATATAGATCTCTTGCTTAAGTAGCCAGACAAAGTCTGCAGGTGACTTTTGCACGTGCACTAGATGAAACAAATTCATACGTAAAACCTAGGGAAGAGATTCCCCGGGCGACTTAAGATACAGGAAAAGGACGTAATCTGCCGACTTGCTGGCGGTTCTACGAGCGACCGGTGTTCGCGAGACGAGACGATGGCAGCACAAATTAAAGGGTATAAGTTTTCCCCTGTGTCCACGATTTTCTGTAAATCAAAGAATACGGGGAACCAGCCGTCATCTACTAGAAAGGCAGAATAAAATGACCTTTAGCTTGATGCCGATGTTCACGTGTAAAGGGGTGGAATTAGAATGTCCAATGTAAGATTGACATGACCAATGCCAGAAATAGTGCTATTAGGAGCTTAAAGACAGAAAAGAGGGAGTAGACAAAAATTAGAGAACAAGACAGGGCAGACCACTCGGCTAAAAGTGACAGAAATTTCTCCGAATCATGGCAGTCGCGACCAGTCAATCAGATTATAAGTTGTTACTTCCCATCGCGCGGAGTTATCTACGTTGTGGTGAACTAGCTTCCATTATGTAATAGCGCGCGACAGACAATCTAGCCCGGTCTCACATTATTATGTTCGAGTCAACACATTGCTTGCAGTTTTCGCTACGTAACAAATTCTTTCAATGCCGCAACATTATCCCACTCTAATGGCACATTTTAAACATCATCTTCAGCATCCGGTGACATTTTCGCATCGAAGGTCAGCTGTAATGGATCTCCAACGTGTTCTGTCTCTTGTCTTGAAGGTGCACTCTGATTGACACTTTCTTGTCCATCTCTTGATGTTATCTTCCCACTTATAGCGATGTCTTCCCCTTGCACGTTTGAATTCAACTTTCCCTTCTATTATGATATTCAGTAAGATGGTATGGTTCTTTACATGGCCAAAATATTTGAGATGCCTAATTTTGATCACCATTAATTCTCTTTTCATTGCTAGGTTTTTTAAGACCTCATAATTTTTTTTCTCTTTCCATGAGACGTGCTCCATTCTTCTATACGTCTACATTTTAAGCACATTCGTTAAAAACAATTGCTCACAGTACATTGTCGTAGATTTTCGATAGGGGAATTAAGACATAGATTGGTCCCTTCTGAATAGATTAGAACAGGTGATAGCTCAGTGAGAGGTAATGTAAAGAGAATAGATTTTCACGAGTGAGATGGTGGAAACTAATTAGAGTCTGTCCCTGAACGCGAGAATTCTCTCGGTCAGCCTATCTTCTACAACAGAACTAGTTAGTCAGACAGTCTATTAGAATATATATATATATATATATATATATATATATATATATATATATATATATATATATATGTATATATATATATATATATATATATACATATACATATATATATATATCACTACTCACACACACAAACACATAAGTGACGACAGTTAGACGCACAGACGTGAAAACTATAACAATGGAATATAGATATTTTGGAACGAGCTGACCGACACACTTGAATAAGTTTATGTAACGTTTATTTATCATCAAAAAATTCAACACAACAATAAATTAGAATATCAAGCACATATAAATACACATAAGTTAATTGAATTACTAAAAGACTAATAATAGACTCATAGATGTAATCCTTTCCCCCTCTGTTTAGCCCACGATCCTGTTAGAAGAAAAGCTATAGCCCCAAAGAGTCACAGATTTATACGCTATGGTCTAGGATTTCCCTTTATAGTTAAGACCAGAGTTGATACATTAATCTATTCTAAGAGGAAATCAGCATTTGCAAAAACAATTGCATAAAGAAATTTCAAAGTGGGTGCATGAATATAAAAAATGAAAGAATCCCTCGTTCTGCTTTCTCTCTGTTCATTCAGCAGGGACCCCTGACATACTTTCTTACCTACACACGTTGTGTTTCTCGCCATCTGGCGCAAACTTCAGGACACTTCTGTATTCTTTTGATAAAGAGAATCCCAGCTCTGCAGATACAGGTTTCTTCCAATGTTCCGGGGAGCATTCACTTCACAATTATATTTTAAGATTACTGTTAAGGTCACTTGAATCAGTTTGGGTAAGAAAGTTTAAACGGGCTCACAGTGTCAGAATCACGAGGTTTCCACTACTTAGGAAAAATGACAGGTTGGTAACTTCTCTCAAATGTAAAATTCTTGGTAACACCACAATTAGTCAAAAACATCGGAAATGTTACTGTTTGTAATTTTCTCGCCGCAGGGGCTGAATATACAATGCGAATGTTGGGAAGAATTATAATCTGGCTCGATAGACCCAGTTATTGCATTTAGTATTAAAGTTCGTGAGATAAGTACGCTGTCTTTTTCTGGATGCAAACACAATGCCAGACAGGTTGTAACTTGGAAACTCACTGATTTAAATTATAAAAATGTTTCTTCTAGGTTCTTCTCATATACTGAAACCGCTGGTAGATGTTGGGCTTTACCCAGAATACTGTATAAAGAAAAAGAAACATACAGAATACTTAAACATAATATTATACACATCCTATCCTACCCTCGCGTAAAACATAATATTCACTTCGGTTATTAACTTCAAGTTAGAGACTATAAGCTTAGCGCTTGTCTCATCGTTTAAACTTCCGTAAAATAAATTATAGTCATTACAAAAATCAATCATCATGAAATAGAAATACAAACGTATTTCGTCAATACTCAATGATGAATCAGTGCATTAATTTAGATGGTAAAACTATTCTCTGACTGGTTACTAGCAATTTAATTAAATTTATTTATAGCTGTATGAGTTTTTGCTAGAAATTTTAATTTATTTTGCTCTCCACTGTAACACAGTAACTTAAAGAATATAACTGACTTATCATTTAATCACTCTGCACAGAAATTAAACTATGTAAAAATGAAATAAGCGATCTACCACTAAAATCACTCAACACTTTCAACTTGCAGTGATGATGACGTCAGTTTAACCTTTATGACACATGCGCAATGGTTCATATCGTGCTCAAATCACGTGAGCGCACGATGATTATAAACAGTTCTTGGCAATGTGAATGAGAATTCGGTAACCTGGAAGAAAAAATGTTCGTCCCCACACTGGCCACCAGATTGTTACAGTCTATTTTCATTGAAGACCAGTTGGTTATTATTGGTTGACTGTCGTTTTGTCATATTAAATTCTTTACAGTATTCTTGACAGTATTCTTCCAGGTCGTTAGTATCTTATTCCCTTTTAAGTGATCGTGCTTGATGGTGAATCGCGAATGGTGTAGTGAACTTCGAATTCAACAGTAATGGACTTCACAACGCTTCTTATGTATGGGTCCATAGATACTACATAGTTTAATGAACGAGACATTTCATCAATTGACAATTGCATAAGTAAAGTACATCAGCTCCGTGCAGTTATTCCAGTCTTCTTCAAATAAATCATTTAACGTCAAAATGTCCTGTGGTTTACACGCGATTTCCGTGTGTCGGTAAATCCGGTAACGAACCACTATACTTCTGGCGAATACTAATGATTCTGACAAATCATAACATAAATACCTGCATTTCCTCATCTAAGGAAATTCATAAAAACAAATTGGAATACTTTGCTCTTGCATCCATAATACGAGATAATTGACCCTACCGTTTATCTCCGTGAAGAAACTACTGCACAATATAATACCAAACAGGAGCTATTAACAATGCGCCTATCTCGGACGACATTCAGGGTCTGAAGCCTCAATGTAATATGTTGTCAAGCGGTGCCTTAACAACTCACCGCGTCATACTTTATCCTAGACAACTCTATCAATTTGCGTTCATCACCGTGAAGCGCGAAAACCTCTAAACTTTATAGAATACCCCTAAGGTAATGTGAAATTATAAAAATGCACACTATAGAAGTGGCTAACATCATTACACGAGTCGTAACAACTACTATATATATATATATATATATATATATATATATATATATATATATATATATATATATATATATATATATATATATATATTATATACATATATATATATATATATATATATATATATATATATATATATATATATATATATATTATATATATATATATATATATATATATATATATATATATATATATATATATATATATACATACATACATATATATATATATATACATATATACATATTTATTTATTTATATATTTATTTATATATTTATTTATATATTTATTTATATATTTATTTATTTATTTATTTATTTATATATTTATATATACATACATACATACATACATACATACATACATACATACATACATACAGTACATACATACATACATACATACATACATACATACATACATACATACATACATACATACATACATACATACATACATACATACATACATACATACATACATACATACATACATACATACATACATACATACATACATACATACATACATACATACATACATACATACATACATACATACATACATACATACATACATACTTACATACATATATATATATATATATATACCATTAGCGCAGAAGTAAAACGATCTCCAATCGACCAACTAAATGATGCTTCTATTAACAGAGATCATAGGAATCAAAAGCTAGATGGTTCTAGTCTTTCTGGCTGTACTGGATGAATTAAGTTAGAATTCTGGAGTATATATCTCTCTGAAATCAGGGGAAGGTTACGTCTATAACCCGACCCGACTCATTTGCCAGATGTTAACACCTACGTCCAGATTTACATATTTCCTTGCTCATTCTACGAATGAAACGAATTCTACACACCCTAACCGAGACCAGAGTTTACACCTACAGTACATTCTCTCGATCTGATCAGACAACGGCAATAAAACTCACGGTGTGCGTTTTACACGTTCTGCTTCATATGGCCGTTCCCAGCGATCAATGTCTTTCATCTCAAATCTTTCACCGAGAATAATTAACTAAAGGCGGACAGATCCGAGAAAAATAATAGACGATAGTCTTACTTCTTATCCCTGACGAGAACGAATTAACACGATTCGGTCTCATCAAAGAACTTAGCTTAACAGCAATAAAATGCGTTGCTAAATTAGAAAGGAAAAGACAAAGGTATGCATGGGATAGTATATCTTGACAATCGAGCGTATGCGAATAAATGGTAAAAAGAGCGAAAGAGAAGTAAAAGGCAAGTGCAGAATAAAGAATAAATATCTGAAACTTATTAATCATAATATCTCTGTCACAGACGTCCCCCCTTTAAGATATGGAACCATTCCATGTCTACTTGATGGAAATAAATTTCCGATATCAGTAGCTTCAGGGTGCCTGTTATCTACACTCTCATCTTCCCCCTCCGTCTCTGTCCAATTCTTATTCATGTCTGCTCCCAAAGTTTTCGTTCTCTGGAATGTCTTCCTTATGCACTTGAAAGAGGGTCGCCGCTTTTGACCTCGTTGAAAGATTTCGTGTGTGTGCAGTGGAAATTCCCTGCCACTATCGCCATCTTCGTCAATTTTGGCGATCGCCAGGAGATGTTCGGAGGTTGGCGCTGGTCTTTCCAAGTATTTCTATCGGTTAGCGTGCTTTGCGCGTGCTCGCTTAAAGTTGGTCGTTGCTAGATCCCATCCTAGCTTTAACCTTTCCTTTAAATCCGACACATATTTACTGGCTGAGACAAATGTCTCATCAGGCTTCTGGTCTGTCAGCGACTGAAGTAAGGCTTCAAGCGGCCCCTTAATATGTCTGCCGAATAAAAGCGTAGCTGGGAGAAATCCTGTGGAAGTATGAGGGGATTCCCTGTAACCAAATAAAGCTGCAGGAATACAAAGATCCCAATCTTCAGGTTTCACTTGTCCCAGCTTATTTAACATCATGTTGAGGTTTCCGTTGACACGTTCCACTAACCCACTTTCGGCCGGATTATAAGGCTTTATGTAGATGTGCTGGTTCCTCAAGATCTTAACGATCTCATCCATTAACAGGTTTCGGTATGGAGATCAGTTATCCGTCAACACTTGTTGAGGGAATCCCAACCGAGTAAAAATCTGCACGAGGGCTTCTGCGACATGCTTGGCATCCACGCATGTAAGCGGTATAGCTTCTGCCCATAAAGTGCATGTGTCAACTAAGGTCAGGATAAACCTGTTCCTTCTTTTAGTCCTTTCGAAAGGTCCTAAAATGTCGATCACTACCCGTTCAAATGGTGTTCCCATTATTGGCATTTCACCCAGAGAAACTGGGAGTGTCCGTTGCTTGGGTGGCACACGTTGGCACTGGGCACAGTATTTCACATACCTGATAATATCAGTATTCATTCCTGGCCACCAATAATGAGTAGTTATCCGTTGGTTTGTGGCGTTCTGTGCCATATGTCCGCTAAAGGGAAGAGAGTGCCCCATTTCTAGGATTTGACTTCAGTACTGTTTCGGTACTAGGAGCTGATTGTATCCTTGGTCAGGCTTGCCCGTTCTGCGATAAAGTACGCCATCCTTAGAAAAATGTCCCCGTGCTGTCTAGGGTCCTTAGCCATGGGCAGTTTCCTAAAGCAGAGTGCCAAGGTAGGGTCCTTTTGTTGCGCCTCTTTAAGTTCCATAGGTAACAAATTTGGCACAGGCTCCCGTTCCTTCTTGGTTTGCCCTCTTGTAGTTACTGCTGCCACAATCGGCTCTTCCGGTTTCCCAATAAACACATATCTACCGCCAAGTATGACTGGGTAGATCGGGTCATCCATAACAGCCGCTTTGATCACACCTCTGACAAAATCAGAGTGGATCTCAACCAATGCGATGGGAAGCGCTGTAGGTGCATCACTCTTAGAAACTCCACAAAGTTGGACGATTTCTCCTGTCTCTTGACCGGGTTTGACCAGGTGCCTGGCGACAATGCAATCATAAGAAAGCCCCGTGTCAAATAAACAAAAAGTTAAAAAACCGTTCAAAATAACAGTACCTCGCGTTGAGGGTCTATCCCCCACAGGTTGAGAATCACTGACATTAATTCTACCTTGCGAGACTGTTAGCAAGCATTCCAGGCGTTTAGGCTCGGTGTGCTCGCTCTGATCATATGTCCCGTGCTCAGGGGTTTTCCCTTTGCCACCTTGTCCTTTCTGACCGCGTTGCCATGTAGGAAGGTTGGGTTGATCAGTCTGTTTGTTATTGGTGGGGTACTTGTTTTTGTAGAACTTAGACTTTTCAGGAGGGGGATTTTGGGGTACAGTTTCTCTGTGGTTATTTTGGTGAGAAGCGTGAGAAGAGTGGTCTAGATTATTCTTTCGAAAAGGCCCTTCTGTCGGTTTACGTTTTGTGGCCGGCAGTTCGGCCAGCGCATTATAATATCGCTCAGACTTTTCCAAAATGTCTTCAAGCTTTTCTGCCCCTTGCTCAGCTTGAAATCTCCGGGTGTCAGCAGACAAAGTGTTCTTTATCTGTTCGCATATAACGAACTCCTCAAGACCTTCATAGGTAGAGGCGAGCTGTGACAGCTCCAGGTACTTTGTCAAGTATCCCTTTAAACGAGACGAGAACTGCTGAAATGTTTCAGAATTCTCCTTTCTGCTGTTGCGAAACAGTTGCAAAAATTTCCGCGCGTTCATTTCGAAGCGCTCAAGTAAAGCTTTCTTCAACACGTCGTAGTTGTCTTGTTGGCTGCTTTCCAGTTTTGCATACACATCGTAAGCAGTACTTTTTAAAGCCTGGGAAAGCTTCATACACCAACGCGACTTTTCTAAACCCCACAGAGTTGCAATTTTCTCAAATTTTTCCTAGCCACGTGTCAATCTTCTCATTAGAACAAGGGAAAGATTCTAGAGTGAAAGACGTAGCTGTTAAATGAGGACATTGAGTATTAGATTTATCAGTTAAGGAAGAATGAGGAGAAGACTCTCCATTGCTGGAGGTAGAGGCAGCCCCACGACTTTGGACTTCTAGAGCTTTAAGCGCTAACTCGTGCTGTCTCTCCTTCTCTCTTTCCCTGCGAATTTCCATTTCTTCCTCAATCTTCCTCTGCTCTCTAGCTTCGGCTGCTTTTTCCTTCTGCTCCGCATCATATCTGTCAAGTTCGTCCCTGACAAAAGCTTTCGCTTCGTCTCCTTCTAAACCTTCTTCTCTCGCTTCGTCTCTGAGCATCTGTCTAAGCTTCGCCCTCTCGGCCATTGTAAATCAGTGACTGAGACTTACTCGAGGAAGAAAAAAAGAAAAGGATACACTGGTTCTCTACCACTTACGAGAAAATACAAAAAGATATTAAACTGGGATACCTCCTCCTATAATATCAATAACTATCGCTGTTATTAATCGGCAATAAAAGCTCTAAATGCAAGCGACTATGCCAAATAAATGGTTGTTAAGATTAATCACTAACAAAAATAAGTTGCTACAGTGAAAACGAAACAATTATTGCAAAAATTTTAGGAGAAAAAAAAATCCCTTAATTTTTAAATCCACTACAAGTTCACCCCTGAAGTCAGATCGGGTAAGGGAGGCAATTAACAGGACGAAAAAAATAGTCCGAACGCACTCCTTAACTTAGTTCAAAACACCTTCTGCTTCACAACCGTGTGATTGTTTCGCAATCACAAATTCTATGAGCGGTTTAGTATTACAATATCAACATATAACATAACTTCCGACAAAATCGACCTGTAAATCAAAATGTATAATACTCAATAATGCTGTGGAAAAAATTACTATTAGTGTGGTCAGCAAGCCCATAAACAGATCGTTAGTCTAGGGGATTGTTAAGTCATATTTTTTAAAAGGGGAGTTAAGTGTTAAAGACTAGAATGTACGGGTCGATTTTTTGTACACGCTTGTAAACACGCTCTGCGTGATGAGAGAATTTCTTAGTTGAGGGGTGGAAGGCGGAGTAATGTTTAAACTGTTAACTGACTAGTTGTTAGTTTGTTTTAAAATATGATAAAGAAAACTGTTCGTATGTTCCTAGTGAGATTTTTGGGTAGGGACGGTTTGAGCTGAGCGATGGTCTCACGCGGTGAGTCCGCGCATGTAGTTTTTGTTACTGGGCTGTACTGAGATACGGTAATCTCGAGACAGTACGTTTTCTGGCAGAGATTGAAAATGGACGTGATCCATTTTGCTAGTGTACTCCAGCATATTTCTTTTGTGAAAGGGGAATTTAATAGAGATTGAAAATATTTTCAGGTCATGGATTGTAGGCCATTATATACATTCATATTTCCGAAGACGGATTTTTGAAGTTCGATAGATTATTTAAGGGAATGTTCTTTCTCCCAGGAGATGTGTTATTCAGGCCTTGGAGTATGTTGATCCAGGCTATATTATTGTAAACTGTGAGGTATACAGTCCTTTCCATGTATGGATATTTTGCCATGATGTTTATGATTATGAGCTGCTGTGCTCCGCAGCCTTTATGCTTGGAATTTTTGTACCAGTAACTGAGTTATATGAAGTTTCTTACTGATGTCTGATGATCTGTAATGAACTGTCATCGATGATTATATACCTTTGGATTATGCACTCAATTACCTATGGATATTCTTGTTTACCTGATGTGTCATGATTTGCCGTGAACTGTAACCCGTGAAGTGTGCTGTCCCAACGTCAATGTTGCGTTGTTAATAAACTGTGAAACGTTACAGCTAGTTCAATAATTCCTGACTCTTAAGTTTGCTGTGGTGTGTGTTTCCAGTTGGTGTGGTAAAGGTAGGATTTTATGAAATACAACAGTTAAAATTTCAATTCTAACCTATCAAATGTGGCCGTGTAAACTTCCGACCCCTGTACGATTTTAATCAAACCTTCCTCCGTTACACAAGAAAGGGTAACAGAGAAATTAGCACAGACGAACTTAGGATCGTGAATTAAACAGGGTCATAAAAGTGTTCTACCAGTGTGCATTAATGTATAATAGAGTCGTGGGTATATAAGTAACCCCGAAATCTAAAAGGAAATCTAGAAAATAGCAGTTAAGCAGAATCATGTGGGCATCGAGACAGTATGTCTGCCATCACATTATTCGAACCTCGAATAGCTCGTATAGAAAAGTGAAAGGGCTGTAGCGAAATAGCATAACGAGTGGATCTTGAGCTCTTCAAGTCCTTATTCTGAATCGCCGTGAGAGCTTTTTGGTCAGTTTCTACTATGAAATGCGCACCAAGAAGGAATCTCTGGAGTTTAAGAATCGCCCAGACCATAGCTAATAATTCTCGGTCTAGGACAGAGTAGTTCCGTTCTGCCGCAGTCAGCTTCCTAGAGACATACATCACTGGATGCAAAGTTTCAGAATACTCTTGCATCAGTGCGGCATCAATCCCTATCGATGAGGTGTCACTGCGAAGAATAAAAGGCTTATCTGCATTGGGTAGACGTAAAATAGGAGAGGAAGAAAATAATAGCTTAATTGTCTCTAAAGAGGTTTGGCATTCTGGGGACCAGTGTACTAAGTTCTGAACACCACTTCTGTAACGTTATATTTTCTTTAATACTGATGTTTATATATAGGTTCTCTATAATAGGCCACACAGGCCATCACTTTCTGTTACAAGTTATAAAGTGGCGTAGGAAGACAATGTTAATATCTTTCGCTGATGAAGGCAATCAGCTTATGGTCGGGCTTACGTATGGCCGACAGGTGTGTAATGTGGTATATATGCATACGCGAATGTTAAGGGTTCGGGCATACCTGCACCAACTGGAAACACACACCACAGCAAACTTAAGAGTCAGGAATTATTGAACTAGCTGTAACGTTTCACAGTTTATTAACAACGCAACATTGACGTTGGGACAGCACACTTCACGGGTTACAGTTCACGGCAAATCATGACACATCAGGTAAGCAAGAATATCCATAGGTAATTGAGTGCATAATCCAAAGGTATATAATCATCGATGACAGTTCATTACAGATCATCAGACATCAGTAAGAAACTTCATATAACTCAGTTACTGGTACAAAAATTCCAAGTATAAAGGCTGCGGAGCACAGCAGCTCATAATCATAAACATCATGGCAAAATATCCATACAAGGAAAGGACTGTATACCTCACAGTTTACAATAATATAGCCTGGATCAACATACTCCAAGGCCTGAATAACACATCTCCTGGGAGAAAGAACATTCTCTTAAATAATCTATCGAACTTCAAAAATCCGTCTTCGGAAATATGAATGTATATAATGGCCTACAATCCATGGCCTGAAAATATTTTCAATCTCTATTAAATTCCCCTTTCACAAAAGAAATATGCTGGAACACACTAGCAAAATGGATCACGTCCATGTTCAAGCTCTGCCAGAAAACGTACTGTCTCGAGATTACCGTATCTCAGTACAGCTCAGTAACAAAAACTACATGCGCGGACTCACCGCGTGAGACCATCGCTCAGCTCAAACCGTCCCTACCCAAAAATCTCACTAGGAACATACGAACAGTTTTCTTTATCATATTTTAAAACAAACTAACAACTAGTCAGTTAACAGTTTAAACATTACTCCACCTTCCACCCCTCAACTAAGAAATTCTCTCATCACGCAGAGCGTGTTTACAAGCGTGTACAAAAAATCGACCCGTACATTCTAGTCTTTAACACTTAACTCCCCTTTAAAAAATATGACTTAACAGGGATAATATTATTTTTAAAGATATTTAAACTCACGACATCACACTCTTACTCTATTTCAGAATAAAGAATATTAATCCTGTAGACAAGCTGATATTTGTCGTCTCGTCTTCCTATTCTAAGTTCAAAAATCCGTCGGACGAGAACCCATTTGTCGTAGATTTTCGATAGGGGAATTAAGACATAGATTGGTCCCTTCTGAATAGATTAGAACAGGTGATAGCTCAGTGAGACGTAATGTAAAGAGAATAGATTTTCACGAGTGAGATAGTGGAAACTAATTAGAGTCTGTCCCTGAACACGAGAATTCTCTCGGTTAGCCTATCTTCTACAACAGAACTAGGTAGTCAGACAGTCTATTAGAATATATATTAGTATATATATATATATATATATATATATATATATATATATATATATATATATATATATATATCACCACTCACATACACACACATAAGTGACGACAGTTAGACGCACAGACGTGAAAACTATAACAGTGGAATATAGATATTTTGGAACGAGCTGACCGACACACTTGAATAAGTTTATGTAACGTTTATTTATCATAAGGAAATTCAACACAACAATAAATTAGAATATCAAGCACATATAAATACACATAAGTTAATTGAATTACTAAAAGACTAATAATAGACTCATATGTGTAATTCTTTCCCCCTCTGTTTAGCCCACGATCCTGTTAGAAGAAAAGTTATAGCCTCAAAGAGTCACAGATTTATACGCTATGGTCTAGGATTTCCCTTTATAGTTAAGACCAGAGTTGATACATTAATCTATTCTAAGAGGAAATCAGCATTTGCAACAACAATTGCATAAAGAAATTTCAAAGTGGGTGCATGAATATAAAAAATGAAAGAATCCCTCGTTCTGCTTTCTCTCTGTTCATTCAGCAGGGACCCCTGACATACTTTCTTACCTACTCACGTGGTGTTTCTCGCCGTCTGGGGCAAACTTCAGGACACTTCTCTACAGTGAATCTGTATTCTTTTGATAAAGAGAATCCCAGCTCTGCAGATACAGGTTTCTTCCAATGTTCCGGGGAGCATTCACTTCACAATTATATTTTAAGATTACTGTTAAGGTCACTTGAATCAGTTTGGGTAAGAAAGTTTAAACGGGCTCACAGTGTCAGAATCTCGAGGTTTCCACTACTTAGGAAAAATGACAGGTTGGTAACTTCTCTCAAATGTAAAATTCTTGGTCACACCACAATTAGTCAAAAACGTCGGAAATGTTACTGTTTGTAATTTCTTTCGATACAGGGGCTGAATATACAATGAGAATGTTGGGAAGAATTATAATCTGGCTCGATAGACCCAGTTATTGCATTTAGTATTAAAGTTCGTGAGATGAGTACGCTGTCTTTTTCTGGATGCAAACACAATGCCAGACAGGTTGTAACTTGGAAACTCACTGATTTAAATTACACAAATGTTTCTTCTAGGTTCTTCTCATATACTGAAACCGCTGGTAGATGTTGGGCTTTACCCAGAATACTGTATAAAGAAAAAGAAACATACAGAATACTTAAACATAATATTATACACATCCTATCCTACCCTCGCGTAAAACATAATATTCACTTCGGTTATTAACTTCAAGTTAGAGACTATAAGCTTAGCGCTTGTCTCATCGTTTAAACTTCCGTAAAATAAATTATAGTCATTACAAAAATCAATCATCATGAATTAGAAATACATACGTATTTCGTCAATACTCAAAGATGAATCAGTGCATTAATTTAGATGGTAAAACTATTCTCTGACTGGTTACTAGCAATTTAATTAAATTTATTTATAGCTGTATGAGTTTTAGCTAGAAATTTTAATTTATTTTGCTCTCCACTGTAACACAGTAACTTAAAGAATATAACTGACTTATCATTTAATCCCTCTGCACAGAAATTAAACTATGTAAAAATGAAATAGGCGATCTACCACTAAAATCACTCAACACTACTAGATATATATATCTACCATTAGCGCAGAAATAAAACGATCTCCAATCGACCAACTAAATGATGCTTCTATTAACAGAGATCTTAGGAATCGAAAGCTAGATGGTTCTAGTCTTTCTGGCTGTACTGGATGGATTAAGTTAGAATTCTGGAGTATATATCTCCCCGAAATCAGGGGAAGGTTACGTCTATAACCCAACCCGACCCGACTCATTTGCCAGATGTTAACACCTACGTCCAGATTTACATATTTCCTTGCTCATTCTACGAATGAAACGAATTCTACACACCCTTACCGAGACCAGAGTTTACACCTACAGTACATTCTCTCGATCTGATCAGACAACGGCAATAAAACTCACGGTGTGCGTTTTACACGTTCTGCTTCATATGGCCGTTCCCAGCGATCAATGTCTTTCATCTCAAATCTTTCACCGAGAATAATTAACTAAAGGCGGACAGATCAGAGAAAAATAATAGACGATAGTCTTACTTCTTATCCTTGACGAGAACGAATTAACACGATTCGGTCTCATCAAAGAACTTAGCTTAACAGCAATAAAATGCGTTGCTAAATTAGAAAGGAAAAGACAAAGGTATGAATGAGAGAGTATATCTTAACAATCGAGCGTATGCGAAAAAAAGGTAAAAAGAGCGAAAGAGAAGTAAAAGGCAAGTGCAGAATAAAGAATAAATATCTGAAATTTATTAATCATAATATCTCTGCCACATACATGCAGAGCTAGAATAAGAATAGCATATTTGTGAAAAGAAAGATTTTGTTACAGAATTGTGCACAATTCCAGATTCTAGTAACGAAAAAGAAAAAAAATGGATCTGTTTGCCAGTCAAGAATACGGCGCATGTGGTACACATTATAAATTTTCCGCGTCATTAAATTCATGAATTTAGAAGAAAAAATATCGCATATTTGTTTACCGCTCTCATTGCTGAGAGAGAATCCTAGAGATATTTTTATCTTTATTTCATGGACCGGTACGTGGTGCCCTAAACCAGGGTTGTGGAGTCGGCCTAAAAAAATTGTTCCGACTCCGACCCTTTGAAATTTTAGAAGTTCGACTCCATTTTTTTACTTCGACTACAGTTTTTTACTAGTCATATGGCATACAATTCAGGATGGGGCTTCTCTGCTAGGGCAAAGGGCAGAACCGTCACTGAACATAGCGGGGCTTACATGATAACAACTTCCAGCATTAGAATGGGGGTAGAGGCAGTTACTACTGCCTTAAGATGGCTGTCTGAAACTTTATTAACAAAGGCAGTTTTTGTATCAGAATCATAATCCATGATTCGAAAGGTCCAAAATGAATGGCTCCGACACGAATGGAAAACCTCCATAGAAGCATCTCATCTTCAAGAACTGATATGGATCTACTGTCCTGGTCATGCAGGGGTACGCGGCAATGAATGTGCTGACAGACGCTTCAAAAACACACATAGAAGGTGAATTGAACATGGATAAGAGAGACACACTGAAGGCAATTCATGATCGCCTATTAGAGAAAGACACTGCAATCGATGAATCATCAAGGCAAAGATTGCTGGAATTTGGCATCAAACGTAAGGCCAGCACGGATGGGCGTATGAGAGGACGCATCCGGCGTGTATACAGCCAGTGCGCACCAGGAACAATTAGCATTCATACTCTTCGACGTTTGCTGAAGGAGACTGAGCACCTATGGGTTTGCCCGGAGTGCAATGACGTCGATTCTGATTAACATTAACATACAATTCAGAGTCGGAGTCCGGACATTTTTTAACCGACTCCGACTCTACTAAAAACGACCGATGTCACGACGTCGACACCCGACTCTTGATTCCACAGCCCTGCTCTAATCACTGGCACACTGCCCTGCTACACTGTTAAGGTGATCAATGTAATCAACGGACTGGCACACATGGTCATTTCCTTATTCGATCTATATGGAGCATGAAGCTACCACAACATGATGCCTTCACCAAAGCATGCATGTGCTTTTGCAGCGGTGGTTTCTGTAGCGATCTATTTTATATGATGAGATCGCCAGCCCCCCCAATCACAACCTCATTTTAGTCGCCTCTTATGAGGTTGCCTGATGAAGCCACGGTCTTATTCTACATTTGTCTTCTGAGTGATGTAAATCATTTTCAGTTTTCTCGTGGAGTCTGCTAATGCTGTTTAATTTACTGATATACTGGGACAGATGTATAAAGAACATTTCTGTTTAATTTACTGATATACTGGATGTCGTAGATTTTCGATAGGGGAATTAAGACTTGGGTTGGTCCCTTCTGAATAGATTAGAATAAGTGATAGTCACAGTGAGAGATGATAATAGAAATAGATTTCCACGAGTGAGATGGTAGAATGTGATAGAGGCTGTCTCTGAGATCGAGAAATCTTCTCTCTCTCTCTCACCTATCTTCTACGACAGATTTAGAGTAGTCAGACAGTCTAACACCTATACATTAAATATATGTATATTACCACTCACGTGCACACACACAATTGACGACAGTGAGACACATAGACGTGGGAAAACTATAACAATGATTATATAGATATTTTGGAACGAACTGACCAACGCGCTGATTAAGTACAAGAGAAATTTTAATTATCATCTAAAACTTCTCTCACAACATATAAAGTTACATCAAAGCATATACAGAAAATCATTTAAAAAATCAAGGAATGCTACAAGAATGATAGCCCCGTTGGTATGATCCTTCCCCTCGATGTATAGCTCACAGTCCCGTTAGAAGACAGTGATAGCCCCAAAGAGACACAGATACATATGATTGGGTCTAATATTTTTCCCTTTCGAAGGTATGAACTGACTTTGATACCAGTATCTATTCTAAGGAAAAGTATAGTTTAGCAACAAAATCTTGCATAAGGAACATTATAAAGTGGGTGAATCAACAAAGAACATCCCTCAGTCTACTTTCACTCGGTTCTTTCATCAGGGCCCTGACTCACACAACCTTACCTACAAGCTTGCTGCTGTTCGCCGTCTGGCGCAAACTTTAGGACACTTCTCTAGAGTGAATCTGTATTCTTTGGATAAAGAGAATCCCAGCTCTGCAGATACAGGTTTTCTTCCACTGCATCCGGGAGCATTCACTTCATCAGTTTAATTTTAATTTTTAAGATTGATTTTTCGTTGACCGGGATTTGGACTGGATTAACTCGAGACCTGGAGAGGACATTTGAAGGAGTGTCGTCAACCAGGGACTGGCAGCTCATGAGCAAACTCAGCTCTAATGGGTACCTCCGAAAACGGCGAGTATCTGCTTGAATGGCGAGGGACACTTGTCTCTGTACAAGAAAATAGGATACTCACGTAAAAATCAATGTCAGGTTAGACATTAAAAATAACCTGAGATTTCGCCTCGAGTATTAGCGGGCGTACGAAAAAAAAAAAAAAATTTAAGATTGCTGTTAAGGTCACTTGAATCAGTTTGGGTAAGAAAGTTAAACGGGCACACAGTGTCAGAAACACGAGGTTTCCCTTAATTAGGAAAATAACCGGTGGACGACTTCTCTCAACAAATAATCTTGGTTCACCACACACTTAGTCAAAAAATGTCGGAAAAGTTAATGTTTTTGTTCTGTAATATTCTCGCCACAAGGCAGCATGTACATTAGAGTTTGTGAAGAAATATGATCTGGCTCAAAGGCCCAGTATAAGCATTTATTCTTTAAAAAAACCCGTCAGTGGGATTGGTATTCTGTCTATCTCTGAAGGCACACGCCCGGTCAGACAGGTGTTACTTGAAAACCTACGTGGTTAAAGATATAAAATGTTTATGTTTCTCACAGGTATGTCTCTGTACTAAACGCCGGCAAAGTTGGGTTACCCCAGTATTCACTGAATAAAGAAAAAACGCATATGAAATATTTTACATATTATGTACTCGATATAACTTACATTTTGTACTGCAAGCGAAGAGCTTGACTTGACGTTTAAACTTTCCCGTGATATAAGTTATATATAAAAATCAATCATCATGAATTAGGAATACATACGTATTCCGTCAACACTCATAAGGCATTTAGCATTTATAAGTTAGTTTAGAAAAATTATTCTCGTCTGATTATTTAGCAGTTAAATTAAATTCATTATAGCTACATGAGTTTAAGCTAGAAATTATAATTTATTCTGTTTTTCCACTGTAACTTGTCGACTAGAGAATATAAATGACTTATAAATTAATCACTCTGCACAAAATAAACTAGTAGGATAAAATAGGCGATTAAACACTTAATCACTCGCAAAATCTAGATATATTAAATATAATATTTACCTCAACACAGAACTACGGTATCACAACGAAACTAAGAGATTTCACTTATAAGTTTAAGTATCTAGAACGAAGTGACCACGTCTACTGCAAATGGAGAATGAGTGCAATCAAGTTTCAAACTCTGGTTAATATCTTAAATCAGACAAAGGCTCCTACTATTTCCAAAAACACGCAATAGCGCAGGTCTCACCCCTTCTCTCTCTCTAACACCTCCCATTAACTAGACGCATGCCATAACTGACACTTCTCGTCTTCACACCTCACGCTGACCAGGGCCCACAGTGAGTGCCGTGTCAGATGGAATTGCCAGACAAATGTCTCATACTGCGCCGTGGAGATGTCGGTTATCGCGCCTCACCTGAGCGCTCAGCCGAAGAAAACGCGCGTGTCAGCTGAATGTGCAGACAAAAGTCTGGTCGTATGTCTGAGATAGATGCATATTCACAATTTCTCGTCTACCTAAGTGGCTGACGTCTTACATAATAGAAATGCGTATCCCAGTATGAGAAAGAAAGCGGAAAAGTGAGAATGGGAAAGAAAATATTTTTCGCAAACGAACGAATGCGAAAAATACAGGAAAAGGGTAAAGAGTGATAATAAAATAGAGGACACGGGTAGAAAAAAAGAAGAGAATATAGAGAAAATTTATTGATCATAAACTCTCTGTGACAGAACGTTCCCCCTTTAAGATATGGAAGCACTCCATGTCTACGTTATGGAAATAAATTTCCTATGTCCGTAGCATCAGGGTGTCTGTCCTGTTCCCTCTCATCTCCCCCTCCATCTCTCTCCAATTCCTACTCATGTCTACTCCCAAAGTTTCGTTTCTCTGGAATGTCTCCCATGCGCGCTTGAAAGAGCGTCGCCGCTTTTGACATTTTTGAAAGATTTCGTGTGTGTGCAGTGCAATTTCCCTGCCACTGTCGTCATCTTTGTCAACTTTGGCGATCGTCAGGAGATGTTCGGAGGTCGGCACCGGTCTTTCCAAGTATCTCTTTAAGGGGAGGTTAAACCCCCAAAATGAAAAACACAGAATTATAAGTTAATATTTATATCTGGTCATTTATACAAGTAATATGACTGAAAAAAATACAAAACATTGAGGTATATACTAAAAAATTGCAATCTATGGCGGAAAAACAGTGAAAAAAAGGTAAATTTTAGCTTTTTTGGGTATTTTGCTGCCCAAGATATCTCAAATGTGAGTACAACTTGAGTTATGAAATTTGATTGTTTCATTTGCTAATATATGATAATAATTGTATACTAAAATAATTTTGATTGGTTTGATATCTGAGTTTTTTTGGATTTTAACATACCAATCGAAAAAAAGTTGAAATTTTTAAGGGGGGTATCTTAGCTATTTCTTAACAGTTTTATAGTTTGTTAACATATATCCTTTATTTTAGTTTATATTAATGAGCACTACGTGTACAGCATGTGGCCCAAAATTTACTGCTGTATCACTAATAGGCTTTGAAAAATCATGGGCAACGTGCCCACATGTTTTGTGGGAGGAATTACACTTTTACACCACAATTTACCCACCGAATTGATTCCATGTTCTGTGTCATACTTCGCAAATGAGGTTTTGAGTTTCCGAAATTAAGGTAGAAAAAAAGGGAGGAATTACACTTTTCACACACAATTTACTCACCGCAGTATCCCCCTGATATGTAGGAATCATCTCAAGTGGAAAGATATAACGGGACTCTACTGGTATTTTCCTTTTACATAAGCTTGCACATGAGAAACCAGAATCCTGATTCCATGTTTATTTGCGTATAAGGAGGTTACCCTGGTGTTCGTCATACTTCGCATCCAATTACTTTTTAGTCAAATGGGTAATCGATTAAAAGAGCCCGATTGGAAAGATCTTCAGTGTGGGCAGGGAATTTCAGCAGACTGTATGCGCTTTTCGTCAGTTTCCTGAAAAAATACATCCTTTCCCTGGTAGGGTTTACATGTACTATGTGGGGGGCCAAGCGATTCTGCTCTACCCTCAGCAGACTTTGGCAGTACATGTAGGAGAGGCTTTGCTTTCAATATTCAATACTAGGGATTCTGGTCAGGATATCCCTTATCAGATATTATTATCTGAGACAATGGTTCACAGTTCAGAGGCGGAAACTGATGCAGGAAAGTTGTAAGAATTTTTCAAAATAACGTTCTCGTCCGCACATTTGTACCTCACCCACAATCGATTGGACAAGTGGAAAGATATAACGGGACTCTACTTACAATGATTTACATAAGCTTGGGCGCAGGCTTCGGAGAATCTATCCACACTATGCTGCAGATCACCTCTGAGAAGGAATTGAGGGCACAATCAATCAGCAAACAGAAGATCTCTGATGGTGTGTGATTTGACCTTGGTTTTTTGCTTGAAGCCTCCTAAGGTTACAAACAATAGAAACCAGAATCCTTGAAGAAACAGAATCCTATCAGATACCTGTCCCCGTCTCTAAAAGCATCAGTCAACATAGCAGATACTGAACAGAGTCGGTGCAAGTACGCACCCTTGTTTAACTGCATTTGAGAGCTTTATTTGCATATAAGGAGGTACCCTACCACTCTACTGGAATACCTCCAGCCACGTTATTATTTCGATGACCCATCAAAGGACCCCATGGGTAATAAAAATTAGCCAGTCAAAATTATTTTTACACATGAAACTATGTTTGAAAAACTTGAATGCTGTTTGCTTCAGGGAAATGAATACGGTACCTAAAATTAAATCCATGCATTAGAAGCAATATAGCATCACAAATACATGTATACCAATTTATATATTTTACATATATAATTAGGTAAAAATACACTTACCTGACTTACTTTAAAAATTTGTATAAAATCATCCACAAAGGTTTTAGTGAAAATAAACATACAGAAATGTGGGCAAATGAATGTACTTTCCAGTGCAATATGTATCTAAAATTTGATATTTTCAATGAAATTCTTCATTTTTTGGGGGTTAACAGATTTAAATGGAAAACCTTTTCCTTTCCTTGAATAGAGATCTGGTAGTTAGCCTTAGAAATCTTTTTCAGGACGGTAAACGTCTCTTGCCATCCGATCCTCAGTTGGTTGTTTCCGGTAGGGAGTAACACCAAAACTGTCTCTCCTGCTTCCAGTTCTCTCTCTTTCGCGACTTTCCTGTATCGGTTAGCGTGCTTTGTGCGTGCTCGCTTAAAGTTAGTCGTTGCTAGGTCCCATCCTAGTTTCAACCTTTCCTTTAAATCCGATACGTATTTACTGGCTGAGACCACTGTTTCATCTGCCTTCTGGTCTGTCAGCGACCAAAGTAAGGCTTCGAGCGGGCCCTTAATGGGTCTGCCGAATAAAAGCGTAGCTGGCGGAAATCCTGTGGAAGTATGAGGAGATTCTCTGTAGCCAAATAAAGCTGCAGGAATACATAGATCCCAATCTTCAGGTTTCACTTGTGCCAGTTTACTTAACATCATGTTGAGGTTTCAATTAACACGTTCCATGAGCACATTTCCGGCCGGAGTATAAGGCTTTGTGTAAATGTGTTGGGTCCTCAAGATATTCACGATCTCATCCATCAACAGGTTTCGGTATGGGGATCCGTTATCCGTCAACACTTGCTGAGGGAATCCCAACCGAGTGAAAATCTGCACGAGGGCTTCTGCGACATGCTTGGCATCTGCGCATGTTAGCGGGATAGCTTCTGCCCATAAAGTACATGTGTCGACTAAGGTGAGGATATACCTGTTCCTTCTTTTAGTCCTTTCGAAAGGTCCTAAAATGTCGATCACAACCCGTTCGAATGGTGTTCCCACTATTGGCATTTCACCCAACGAGACTGGGGGTGTCCGTTGCTTGGGTGGTACACGTTGGCACTGGGCACATGATTTGACATACCTGATAATATCAGTATTTACTCCTGGCCAGCAATAATGAGTGGTTATCCGTTGGTTTGTGGCGTTCTGTCCCATATGTCCACTGAAGGAAAGAGAGTGCCCCATTTCTAGGATTTGACTTCTGTACTGTTTCGGTACTAGGAGCTGGTTGTAACCTTGGTCAGGCTTTCCCGTTCTGCGATAAAGTACGCCATCCTTAGAAAAAATGGCCCCCTGCTGTCTGGGTTCCTTAGCCATGGGCAGTTTCCTAAAGCAGGGTGCCAAAGTAGGGTCGTTTTGTTGCGCTTCTTTAAGTTCCATGGGTAACAAATTAGGCGCAGGCTCCCGTTCCTTCTTGGTTTGCCCTCTTGTAGTTACTGCTGCCACAATCGGCTCTTCCGGTTTCCCAATAAACACGTATCTACCGCCAAGTATGACTGGGTAGATGGGATCATCCATAACAGCTGCTTTGATCACGCCTCTGACAAACTAAGAGTGGATCTCCACCAATGCGATGGGAAGCGCTGTCGGTGCCTCACTCTTAGAAACTCCACAAAATTGGACGGTCTCTGCTGTCTCTTGACCGGGTTTAACCAGGTGTCTGGCAACAATGCAATCATAAGAAAGCCCCGTGTCAAATAAACAAAAAGTTTGAGAACCGTTCATTGTAACAGTACCTCGCGTTGAGGGTGTATCCCCAACAGGGTGGGAATCACTGTCAATAATTCCGCCTTGCGAGACTGTTAGTAAGCATCCGATTCGTTTAGGCTCGGTGTGCTCACTCTGATCATCTGTCCCGTGCTCAGGAGTTCTTCCTTTGCCACCTTGTCCTTTCTGGCTGCGCTGCCATGAAGGGCGGTTGGGTTGATCAGACTGTTTACTGTGGTTGGGGTACTTGTTTTTGTAGAACTTGGATTTTTCAGGAGGGGGGTTTTGAGGTCCAGTTTCTCTGTGGTTATGTTGGTTAGAAGCATGAGAAGCATGAGAAGATTGGTCTAGATTTTTTTTCCGAAAATGCTCTTCTGTCGGGTTACGTTTTGTGGCCGGTAGTTCAGCCAGCGCATTGTGATATCGCTCAGACTTTTCTAAGAAGTTTTCAAGCTTTTCTGCACCCTGCTCAGCTAGAAATCTCCGGGTATCAGCAGACAAAGTGTTCTTTATTTGTTCTGTTATAACAAATTCCTCAAGACCTTCATAGGTAGAGGGGAGCTGGGAAAGCTCAAGGCACTTTGTCAAGTATCCCTTCAAACAAGACGAGAACTGCTGAAAAGTTTCAGAGTTCGCCTTCCTGCTGTTGCGAAACAGTTGCAAAAATTTGCGAGCATTCATTTCAAAGCGCTCCAGTAACGCTTTCTTCAACACGTCATAGTTGTCTTGTTGGCTGCTTTCAAGTTTGGCGTAAACATCATATGCACTGCTTTTCAGCGCCTGAGAAAGCTTCATATTCCAACGCGACCTCTCTAAACCGTACAGAGTTGCAATTTTCTCAAATTTTTCTAGATACGTTTCAATCTTCTCATTGGGACAAGGGAAAGATTCTACCGGAAAAGACATAGCAGTGAGATGAGTAGCTTGTGCGCTAGGAGGATCAGTTACAGAGGAATGAGAAGAAGACTCTGCATTGCTGGAGATAGTGGCAGCACCACGACTTTGGAATTCTAGAGTCTTAAGAGCCAACTCATGCTGCATCCTGCGAATTTCCATTTCCTCATCCATCTTCTTCTGCTGTAATAAACGGTCTTCCGCTTCTTTCCTCTCCGCTGCTTCTTCGTAAAAAATGCCGTGCAGAAGTCGGTCTTCCGCTTGCAGATATCACAGCTTAGGCGTCTCCGGGCTGCTGCTTCTTCTTTCCTCCTTAGTTCTTCTTTTTCCTCCTTAGCTTCAGCTGCTTTCCTCTCCGCGTCATATCTGTCAAGTTCGTCCCTGACAAAAGCTTTCGCTTTTTCGCCTTCCAAACCTTCTTCTCTTGCCTCGTCCCTGAGGAGTTGCCTAAGCTTCGCCCTTTCTGCCATAGTAAATCAGTGGCTGAGACTTAGTCAAGAAAGAAATAGGGGAAAAAATGCACTGGTTCCTACAACTTACGAGAAAATACCAAAACAAAAGATGATATACTTTAACCTGGGATACCTCCTCCAAAAATATAGTGTCTAACTATCGTTGCTATTAATCGGCAATAAAGCACCTAATGCAGACGACTACGCCAAATAAATGGTAGTAAAGATTACTGACTGAAAATAAGTTGCTACAGTGGAAACAAAATAATTATTGCAAAAATTTAAGGAGAAAAAAAATCCCTTAATTTTTTAATCTACTATAAGTTTACCCCTGAAGACAGTTAGGGTAAGGGAGGCAATTTACAGGACGTAATTGTCTGAACGCACTCCTTAGCTTAGCTCAAACACCTACTTCTTCAGAACTCTGTGAATGTTATACACTCACGAACTTTACCAGCGTTAGTATTACAAAATCACTAATTAACATATATTCCGACATCAACCTATAACTCAAACGTATATATGCTCAAAAATGCTGTGGAAAAACAATCATTAATTGTGTGGTCAGCACGCCCATAAACAGATCGTTTCGTCTAGGGGATATTATTTTTAAAGATACACAAAACCACGAGACAATCACACTCTTACTCTATTACAGAATAAAGAATCTTACAGACGAGCTGATATTTGCCGTCTCGTCTTCCTATTCTAAGTTAAAAAAAAAATCCTTCGGACGAGACCACATTTGTCGTCCTTTCTCAGGATTTTTAGTTCAATTCCCGGAAACGAGCAACCACTTGTCGTAGATTTTCGATAGGGGAAAATTAAGACTTGGGTTGGTCGTTTCTGAATAGATTAGAATAAGTGATAGTCACAGTGAGAGATGATAATAGAAATAGATTTCCACGAGTGAGATGGTAGAATGTGATAGAGGCTGTCTCTGAGATCGAGAAATTTTCTCTCTCTCTCTCTCACCTATCTTCTACGACAGATTTAGAGTAGTCAGACAGTCTAACATTAAATATATGTATATTACTACTCACGTGCACACACACAATTGACGACAGTGAGACACATAGACGTGGGAAAACTATAACAATGATTATATAGATATTTTGGAACGGACTGACCAACGCGCTGATTGAGTACAAGAGAAATTTTAATTATCATCTAAAACTTCTCTCACAACATATAAAATTACATCAAAGCATATACAGAAAATCATAAAAAAATCAAGGAATGCTACAAGAATGATAGCCCCGTTGGTATGATCCTTCCCCTCGATGTATAGCTCACAGTCCCGTTAGAAAACAGTGATAGCCCCAAAGAGACACAGATACATATGTTTGGGTCTAATATTTTTCCCTTTCGAAGGTATGAACTGACTTTGATACCAGTATCTATTCTAAGAAAAAATATAGTTTAGCAACAAAATCTTGCATAAGGAACATTATAAAGTGGGTGAATCAATAAAGAACATCCCTCAGTCTACTTTCACTCGGTTCTTTCATCAGGGCCTTGACTCACACAACCTTACCTACAAGCGTGCTGCTGTTCGCCGTCTGGCGCAAACTTTAGGACACTTCTCTACAGTGAATCTGTATTCTTTGGATAAAGAGATTCCCAGCTCTGCAGATACAGGTTTTCTTCCACTGCATCCGGAGAGCATTCACTTCACCAGTTTAATTTTAAAGTTGCTGTTAAGGTCACGTGAATCAGTTTGGGTAAGAAAGTTAAACGGGCACACAGTGTCAGAAACACGAGGTTACCCTTAATTAGGAAAATAACCGGTGGACGACTTCTCTCAACAAATAATCTTGGTTCACCACACACTTGGTCAAAAAATGTCGGAAAAGTTAATGTTTTTTGTTCTGTAATATTTTCGCCACAAGGCAGCATGTACATTAGAGTTTGTGAAGAAATATGATCTGGCTCAAAGGCCCAGTATAAGCATTTATTCTTTAAAAAAACCCGTCAGTGGTATTGGTATTCTGTCTATCTCTGAAGGCACACGCCCGGTCAGACAGGTGTTACTTGAAAACCCATGTGGTTAAAGATATAAAATGTTTATGTTTCTCACAGGTATGTCTCTGTACTAAACGCCGGCAAAGTTGGGTTACCCCAGTATTCACTGAATAAAGAAAAAACACATATGAAATATTTTACATATTATGTACTCGATATAACTTACATTTTGAACTGCAAGCGTAGAGCTTGACTTGACGTTTAAACTTTCCCGTGAAATACGTTATATATAAAAATCAATCATCATGAATTAAGAATACATACGTATTCCGTCAACACTCATGAGGCATCTAGCATTTATAAGTTAGTTTAGAAAAATTAATCTCGTCTGATTATTTAGCAGTTAAATTAAATTCATTATAGCTACATGAGTTTATGCTAGAAATTATAATTTATTCTGTTTTTCCACTGTAACTCGTCGATTAGAGCATATAACAAACGTATAAATTAATCACTCTGCACAAAAGAAACTAGTAGGATAAAATAGGCGATTAAACACTTAATCACTCGCAAAATCTAGATATATTAAATATAATATTTACCTCAACACAGAACTACGGTATCACAACGAAACTAAGAGATTTCACTTATAAGTTTAAGTATCTAGAACGAAGTGACCACGTCTACTGCAAATGGAGAATGAGTGCAATCAAGTTTCAAACTCTGGTTAATATCTTAAATCAGACAAAGGCTCCTACTATTTCCAAAAACACGCAATAGCGCAGGTCTCACCCCTTCTCTCTCTCTAACACCCCCCATTAACTAGACGCATGCCATAACTGACACTTCTCGTCTTCACACCTCACGCTGACCAGGGCCCACAGTGAGTGCCGTGTCAGATGGAATAGCCAGACAAATGTCTCATACTGCACCGTGGAGATGTCGGTTATCGCGCCTCACCTGAACGCTCAGCCGAAGAAAACGCGCGTGTCAGCTGAATGTGCAGACAAAAGTTTGGTAGTATGTTTGAGATAGATGCATATTCACAATTTCTCGTCTACCTAAGTGGCTGACGTCTTACATAATAGAAATGCGTATCCCAGTATGAGAAAGAAAGCGGAAAAGTGAGAATGGGAAAGAAAATATTTTTCGCAAACGAACGAATGCGAAAAATACAGGAAAAGGGTAAAGAGTGATAATAAAATAGAGGACACGGGTAGAAAAAAAAAGAAGAGAATATAGAGAAAATTTATTGATCATAAACTCTCTGTGACACTGGAATAGATATATAAAGAACATTGCTGTTTAATTTACTGATATACTGGGAAAGATGTACAAAGAACATTGCTGTTTAATTTACTAATATACTGCGATATATTTTTGAGGATTATTGCATGGTTTGCGAGCATTTTGGTTTTATCTTGATTTGGTCGCACCTTGCAACACCTCCACTAGTTAGACTTCAAAGGGTCCGCGTAAAGAGTTGGATGACCCATTAAGCCTAGTCTAGTAACAAGCATCGCCTTAGTGTAACCATCGGGCATATGGCAGTGTTCAGAATTATGTGGCAATATAACCGTCGATGTTTGGGCTTTTAAAGCTGATATAATAATATGTGGATAAGGACCGGTGAGTCCATAATTGTGTAAAGCGTTAGGGATAAAACGCAAGGATTTATATGCGCGATATTCGGGAATTACGAACGCGAAGTTAATGTACGAGTATAATGCTAATGAAAGCGACATGGCTAGTGTAGCATGGCGAGTGATGCCAAATTGAGAATATTATACATACAAAGGTCTGACGTGAATGTTAGGCATTGATCCTAAGCAATAATGGAATAATTACCAGAGATGCATTGTCGCTGCTTAAATGTGTTAATGTGCCAAGTATTTGGATAAGGATAATGAACAATCATTAGGACGGTTAAAAATGAAAGCACAATGTCTTGTGCATGATAAACTACAAACTGTGATGTATCAAGTTTCTTTCAATGTGGAAAACATGTTCATTGAGAAACTCATGTTGTATTGTTTTTGGAGCTATTAAAATATATATAAAAGAAAATCTCAACGAGTCGTCCCCACGAGGCCAAGCTTATTCGATGACTTTTGTGAATTCACGAGAAACGTAAGTAGTGCTAAGAATTGCATGCAATAACTGTTAGAGCCCACAGTCATAACTGAAACGGAGCTACGCTCGAAAACTGGGTAAAGAATTGTAAACCCAGGCATATATCTGAACCTTTTACCAAGAATGAAGGTCCTTAAGCTGAGAGAAAGTCAAACTAAGGAATACTAATGAATAAGAGAAAGTTTGGCTCTTCATTGAAATGAAGAGATAAGAAAAACGTGAAATCTAGACCACATTAACAAATAAACGAAGGAACACTAGAAGGATAGAGGAGCCACGCCATGTTTTAGCAACTTGAAAAGATTACGAGATGCAATAAGGAATATTGCATCATTAAAATAATGCATTGACTTTTTATGCTTGTTTATTAAATGTCAACATGCTATTATGCAAATTTGGTGTGGTTACCATTTGACTTAACCCAGTTCTTGTTGGAAATTGAATAAACATTTGTTTCATTGAACACAAATGCTGTTGACGAATCATATGTTTGCAGTTAGCCATCATACAAATTATTAAAGGATCATGCCAAAGCTAATCGTTGCAGGTGCAACACAAATAATAACCATATGCTCTAAAAATAAAACATCATAGAGGATTGTCCCCGAACCTGGTAAATTCCTGTAAGTCTGTAGAGAGAAATCATCACCTCTAGCAGGCTAGCTAGTAATCAAAATCTAATACTCTCGATTCAAAACAGCAATCCCCACTACCCTACCCGGCCACACATCTCAATTTGGTGCCGAATGACCAGTCCTCTAAAAAAGAGCAGAAGCGAAGATGGACCTAAGGAGGAAATACCCACACCAAGAGTACAACAACAGCAGCAAACGCATGCACAACCATTACAGCCCACCGATTGACATGGCTAAGAAATATTTGCTGACGGGAAGTTACCCTATGCAGCATGAGCCATCACTGTGTCAGAGCTTTGCCCATCAGTTCCCCTCCCCAAGTTTCTCCAACCCACGCCGCCCCTCTGACTCTGACAAGGAAAAAAATCGTTTTCTGACGGGAGGTTATCCCAAACGTAAATCCTTGAGCTTACATCCCATTATTCATGGGGCAGATATGAAGTATTGTAATCACACCTCTATCAGGAGGAATACAGTAACAACACACGCGGATGCGGAAAGTTACTCTGTCGAAAATTTAAGAAACCTACGATACCCATGTCTACCAACACATCATACCGAGGACACAGATAGTACGCTGTATCATTTTAACAGACGTGCTAAGAATCACTGGACGAGTTTAAATAGAAGAGATTGCCGCATTGCAGTCCGAAGCCTATTCACCAATGTCAAAAGTCATAAGACCTAGAGAATAGAGCTGCAGTTTCAGCAACACAGACAGACACTGACACACCAAGTCAAGTTTGCGACCCCGTAGCACCAGTAAAACAGTTCGCCCAACAGAAATCCTTCAATGCTATCCCAGTTACTGCACTGAGCACAGAGAGGCTGCAGGAAGAAATAAATGACATCTTGAGGAAGGGTGATTTCAGCGTTCTCACGGTCAAATTGGTGTATGAATTACTAGAGGAAAAATTTGCTGTGAACTTGTCTGCCAAACAAGATGAGATACGTTGTTTAGTAATAAACACGGTTCAACAGGATGATGGCACTCTTGAACACTATAACAGCACGTTAGATCGGGATGAAGGCAAGATTACCCTACAAGAGAAGAATTCTACAGAAGTATCCATCCGACCCATTAGAAGGGCAAAATATTGTTATCGCTCCACATGTTCGGTCCCCTTTAACGACACAGATTCTGACATGGACACACAAGAACCAATAGACCAAAGTTTTCACACCGACGAAATATCCAATATCTGCCCTGTTCAAACATACGGTGAGATAGTAACCAACAAGTATGAAAGAGACTCTGGTATAGATTCGCCTGGTCCTAGTTGCACAACTGATACATCATTCGCTAGTACGTCATCCCCGGAAATTCAAGCAGCTGGCAAACGTACCTGTTTTTCTTCATCAGACGCATCATCTCCTGTCATTAAATGCATGAAATTGCCACAAAATGAGATCAGACGAAAAATATTGAAGAAACGCTATCGTGTTCCAAAGCCCAGCCGAGAAGTGTTAGCCTCATCTCAACTAGTCAAAAACAACAGTGTGCAAATTACTGTGCCCATTGTAACCAGTGCTAACGTTCAGCACAACCAGGTCAGAAGAAAAATCAAGGCGAAACATATACCTGCCTCAAAACCAACAGATGTTCCAGCCATACACACCCTAACCACAGTAAAACCATCACCGCATTCGTCAATGTCCTCAGTGTCCCAACAATCAGCAAATGCAGTGTCGTCGCCTATCACACCCGTCACCACTGCTACTCAGTATGATGCTCGCCTAAGCAGTCGGGACATTGCAAGGTTAGAGATGGTGAAGGAACTAGCGAAGCTGTTCTGAAAAACACGCCCAGGTGTTTTATGTGTTCGCAAATCCGAACACGGTCTACGCATATGTGAATAAACCTTTTTAACAATGTACTAACTCTCCCCATATACTCTATTTTCAGTTTTTGACAGTTCAAATGACTTGCTTACAGACTAAGATGTCAAAGCCTCACTGAGAAAGTTATTTTTTCCAGCCTTAGAATACGGATGCCCAGAAAGAAATCAAGACCAGCACACGGAGGATTTTCTTTAGATAGCATAATTGTGAAAATAAAAATGTTAAAACAATTGATAACACACGGTGTTACGAGTTTACAGACACCCTTATTTAGTTACATACATTCTCTTAATATTTAGAATGTTACACAACTGTACCTATAACACATGTGTCACATTCCACGCTCCATTCACCAGCATTTTCATGCAGACACTTTACACCAGTAGTTTTTTTTTTCTTACCTCATACTAATATTTCTTTGATCTATATTATGCTAAACTCCTTGATATCTGCCACCTTGATCAATCATACTGTTCCTACTATAATATCTCTCAACAGCACATAATTCATACCCAAAACTAGTATTGTAGGTTATGCTATTTTTCTCCACAGGATTATTTCAAATGTACATTATTATTTTAGACCCAGATGTATATTAGTACTGTCAAAAATTTTACTGCCTATCACAAATACCCCAATGACATTTGCGCATGCTGAATTTCTGCAAATGAAGAATCCCTTGAGAGCATTAGTATATGCTAACCCCAGATTGAACAAATTGCACCTATTTGTTGATGATGCCTTTGCCCATGTTAAAGAAATAGCATTTGCACATGCTGACCTAGCAAATGAAATACCCCATTACCGCATGATAACCACTAATGACACATGAGATGAAGAAGCAACTGGTTATGTATGATGAAGATGCCATTTTATATTAAGGTGAAACTTTATGTTGTCACAGCTGAGATTTTGTTGTAAGGTTTATGCACAAAATCCCCCACATTAACATTGGAGGAGGAATAATCTTAGTCTTTCGTGGTTACGAGATAAGACAAGGATATAATAGAATATTTGATGAATACCATGGAAAAAAATCAGAGCAGATGATTGTTGCACATATGAGGACTCCTTATCACGAATTACAGAATGTTGTAAGATAGTTGGAATAAATTGACAATTTAAAATACTCATAACATACCCAGAATTACAGGAGAGAAAATAAATAAATGATTGATGAAAGTGGACACACTGAGATTTGCTCACCCCGAGGATATTGAAAAAAAAAAAAAAATAATAATGTTATCCCAAGGACAGACATGTCACAGATATACCATGGAGATACTATGAAAAAAAAAAAAAAAAAAAAAAGAATATCTAGATTAGAAATGCAGCAAACTTGGTCAAGGACACCATGAAATAGACCCCCGCCCCACACTTAAGATAACTGACGGATGAGATTTTTGAATTATAAGTACCATAAGTCACCCATCTGGCTGTAGTCAGCGGATGTTACAGGCACCACATAACTCTGACTAACCCTCGACCAGCGAAGGCAGAGTTGGTGTCGAAATTTTGCACATATGTAAAAAGACATGTTTTTATTCATGTTTTAGTAAAGTCTAGACATTTATGTTAATAGTTCTATAAATGATTAGTTGATATATTGATGATAAATATTCGCAAATATAGTACATGGACAATTAATAAGGATATATTTCCAGTACAGAATAAGAGGAATAGGAAGGATCCACATTTTAAATATTGGAGCACCATGAGCGAGGAATTGGACTTATAAAGAAAATGGAAATGGTACACTGTATGCAAGGATAACCAGAAATAATATGGATAAATAGTAGTCAGAGTGCCAGGAACTTTGTCTTACGAGAATATTGTAGATTCCTCACGATCAATTGATTATTTTCTTCCTTTCTATGTCACAATTTTTTTGAGTGATGACCCCAAAATTTTTTTTTTTCATCTCATATTGTCAAACAGTTCTTACATCTCAGTTGATAGTTCCATAAATAATTGTTTGATGTGTTTTGCATAAATGTATTGCTAGATAAGGTACATAGGGAGTTACTAAGGATGAATTATCAAGATAACAGGAGGACTAGAATAGATACAATGATATTAGAACACCATAAATGATACATTGGTGTTATAAAAAAAAAAAAAAAAAAGGAGACAAATAAAAATTGTATACAAGGATGCCTCGAGAGTGACAACATGGATACATATTGTCAAGAGTATAAGCAGTTGTCTTAAAAGAGAAAATAAAGTAATACGGAACCCAATGTAGAAAATTCATGATGATTTGGAAACTATATTTTTCTTTTCCCTTATATTTCATAATATGATAGTAACACATTCGTCTGTTGGTTGCTGAATAATTTGATGTTTGAAAATTGATGTATGGCAAGTCAAAGAAGATCTTTGAAAAAAAAAAAAATATATAAATATTTCTAGGACAGAGTTCACAGAAAAAAAATACTGTATTGACAGAAAAGAAGGAATGATTTGAAATAACTGACTAATGGACAGGATCACCACCAGACGTACGGATATTAGAGACAAACATCACATATTTTGAAAAAAAAAAAAAATGTAATATAGAACATTTTCTACAGTGACGGACTTAGAACGAATTTATACACTTAATAATAATAATAATAAATTCTTTAAGCGCCAAACACGGCGCATAAGGCAGAAACCAGTGCTCTCCAGGTTGTTCGTTGTGACGCCACTCCTCTTAGCTCTTGCACATTATTTGGCCCAACGTTCTTCCTTCTCTTATTATTGTTCTTCTGAGTGTTTCTTTTGGTCTTCCTTTTTTCCGCTTACCCTCAGGAACCCAAGTGAGCGCCTGTAGTGGTATTCTGTTGTTTTGCATTCGTAGACATGACCGATATATGACCATCGTCTTTTCCTTATATAGTCGGAGACATATTTCTGCCTAGAGTCTTCTCTTATTTGTCGATTAGTCTTGAATTCTTTCCAACTGATGTTCATGAGTTTTCTAAGACATTTGTTCTCGAATGTATTCAGCTTGTTCTCCAATGATTTTGTTATTTTCCAACTCTCACAGCCGTATGTTAACACTGAGATAAAACATTTGAATTAAACAGACGAAGCTTGGTATGTATATTCAATGATCGTAATTTCCAAATGTTAGATAATCTATTGAAGGCGCCCAAGTGCCAAAGCAATTCTAGATTGGATTTCTCTTGTTGTGTCACCATCCTGAGTCATTTTACTGCCTAAATAATTGAAACTTTCAACTTTCTGTAGTTTTTCCCCGTTCAAGATGATATCAAAGGTCTCGTTAGAAAAGTTCATAGCTTTAGTTTTAGAGGCATTTATTTGGAGACCAATTTTAACCGAGAGATGACACAAATTATTAATTGCTTCTTGGGATTGTCTTGGTGTTTGAAATAACTGCTACAATGGAAAGGATCCCCCAGGAATTTTCCATTTGTCCATTTTATACCCAATTGTTCAATGTGGGTATAGTTTCTCATAACCCAATCAATAGCTATTCCAAAAAGTAGTGGTGACATAATACAGCCTTGTTTCACCCCTGTTTCTACTGTAAACCATTCTGTTTACACTTATACATTCTGTTTACATTTATACACTTACCATTTGGAAAATGTCAATAACAAGGAAACATTCAGATAAATAAATAAGGATAAGCCATGAGGTTCTAATGCTTTTATTGTGAAAAATGATTACTTATAAAAATGATGCTAGTTGTATTATCGTCTGATAAATATGCATATTATGTTTAGAGATTTTTTCTACATGTAATAATGAGCAAGTGGCTCATTCACTAAAAAAAAAAAAAAAAAAAAAAAAAGAAGAAGATGATGAGTACCCATGAAAACATTGGCTATTCTATGAAAGTGGATTGCCATTACCATAGGAATTAGAGATTTTGGACATTTCTTGGAATATTGCAGAGTACTTGGGAAATAGAATAAATAAATACGCCAGGAAAAAAAAGATTTGTTAAGTCTTGCAGAATTATATATGGAGTAAATAACAGGAACAGAAAAGAGATAACACCCCCCCACCATATCCAAGAGAATGTAATCAACTATATTTTTGAATGAAATGTAATAGATTATGATAATCCAGCCAAGTTCTGCAAATAAGATAGTTTATTGTTCATTCCCCAGTGTTGCCACTCGTCACATTTTTGTTTTAGTGATGACCTTATGAGTGTTTTGCAGATTTTGTTGGGCAGTGTTGCCAATTTGTAAATTTGGTGAAAAATATTATGATGTGATGAATAAGTTACACTTTTTGAAGTTGATGTCCACTACTAGTTTTTTTTTTACATAGCAGACGACCTCATATAGACATAGGACCCCAGTATAGGAATTAGATTAAATTTTTTTGGAAATATTTTTGGACTTAGAAAAATTTTTGAACTTTAAATTTTTCTGAAAAATTTTTTTTGAACTTAGAAATTTTTGGGGATGAATTTTTGTTATTGATAGTACTCAAATGTCTCCCTACGGGATACATTTGCAGGGCCCCGGGATCTGTATGTAACCGCGTATACCGTGAGTTTTCAGATATAGACTATATTAACATAAAATAAATTTTTATAGAAACAGAAGATAAAAGAAAATCTCAACGCAGATGTTTAATTAAACCAGGTTAGCTTCGAAACGCCACGCATTATTTTAGGCCAAGCTTCGCTTCGAAACGCCAAGCATTAATTAGGGTAGCTTCGCTTACGCCAAGCATTGGTCACGTGATTTCCCACCAATGGTTAAGCTCAGTCCTTTTTCTTCCCCCGGAATGAACGAGAGATGAAGCCATTTTTTGATGAGTAATGAATTTAGAGCGGTCGAGACAAGACGTAATTCTCTTTGCTCAGTGATATTCTATAGAGGAGATTGACTTCGCACAATTAAAGCAACTGTGTAACTTCGAAATGTAGAATGTTATATTTTGTGAATTCACGAGAAACGTAAGTAGTGCTAAGAATTGCATGCAATAACTGTTAGAGCCCACAGTCATAACTGAAACGGAGCTACGCTCGAAAACTGGGTAAAGAATTGTAAACCCAGGCATATATCTGAACCTTTTACCAAGAATGAAGGTCCTTAAGCTGAGAGAAAGTCAAACTAAGGAATACTAATGAATAAGAGAAAGTTTGGCTCTTCATTGAAATGAAGAGATAAGAAAAACGTGAAATCCAGACCACATTAACAAATAAACGAAGGAACACTAGAAGGATAGAGGAGCCACGCCATGTTTTAGCAACTTGAAAAGATTACGAGATGCAATAAGGAATATTGCATCATTAAAATAATGCATTGACTTTTTATGCTTGTTTATTAAATGTCAACATGCTATTATGCAAATTTGGTGTGGTTACCATTTGACTTAACCCAGTTCTTGTTGGAAATTGAATAAACATTTGTTTCATTGAACACAAATGCTGTTGACGAATCATATGTTTGCAGTTAGCCATCATACAAATTATTAAAGGATCATGCCAAAGCTAATCGTTGCAGGTGCAACACAAATAATAACCATATGCTCTAAAAATAAAACATCATAGAGGATTGTCCCCGAACCTGGTAAATTCCTGTAAGTCTGTAGAGAGAAATCATCACCTCTAGCAGGCTAGCTAGTAATCAAAATCTAATACTCTCGATTCAAAACAGCAATCCCCACTACCCTACCCGGCCACAGTTACAGTTCAGACTGTTGTGATGATTTGACCGTTAACATTCAAGGTGTTGGTCAAAATGTAAAACTCTGCCATACTAATGAGAATTGAAAGAAATAATAGAACACAACGAAATATTAAATAAGAAATGAAGTTTATTGCTAAACGCTCACATTAATATGCACGAAACTCAAATTGAACCCACTGTTGCAGCAGAATATAATAGTCAACGAAAGACAGAAGAAGAACACTATATCATACGAATTTAGCCCACAAACGAAAGTCTGCAACAACATTATAAAGAACATTGCTATTTACTTTTCTGATACACTTACTGCGACTGGCAGTCTCTGTGTTCCCCCCCCCCCCCCCCCCCCCCCCCCCCCCCCGCCCCTTAGCGTATAAATCGGAGTCCTTCTCCCTAATTATTACTAGTTGTATGCTACATACCCCTCTCTTTACCGAAAGATCTTTTACAAATTTTCGTTTGTTCGCACGATGCTACTATTTTTACTTCTAATGGAATGTTGTAGAAATAAGTACAGTGAAGGGGGTGAGTGCATAGTCGGAATACAGACAAGCGTTGGGTCGTAAATAGTTAATATAGTATGATCAGTCTATAAAATTCCAAGGGGTGACGTGACCAAAACAAACAATATAAGTTTTGATTAATTTACATAAAAAGAAAGGTCTTTTCAAAAGGTGAAAACTATTTAGCTTTTCGTCTAGCTAAGCACGTATATTGTGCAAAGTTTGTCTTGAGATACTTGATTGCATGCATTTTTAAAAATTATTGTTAAACGTGAAAATGATTGCTTGCCTCAAGCTACCGCTGACAGAACGTGCCATCAATTTTCTTAGGGCAATGCTCAAATTCGTAAATGAATGAATCAATGCTTGATTGAATGACTGTGAGAGTTTCACAAAAATGATTGACTTGACATAATTCTGACTTGCCCCATGTCGTTTTTCGGGGCTCCGAGGAAAAGAATAAGACTAGAACCTCTGCTTCATCAAGCATGTCTTAAGAGGCCACCAACATGAGGTTGTGCAAGGGGTTCGCAACCTAATTATGTGAACCGTATCGCTACTAAGTTCACAGCTGTAACAGCATATGTTCGTTATGGTGCAGGTTTTCTGCAAGGAGACCAGCAGCAGGGGTGGCTCCAGGCTCCATAAGGAACGATAAGGAACATTTTTTGAATGATGATGATGATGACAAACAACACTTTAAAGTCGCATAGTTCATCATGCAGCTTTATAACATTTATGTCCATATCATTACAGTCCAATAAAGAAGTTGCAAATTATCGTAATGCTGTGTTGTGGTCGGTTCAGATCAGTTTGTTTATGGTATGTAAAAATTGGACCTGTTTGTTGTATTGTTCTACTGTTGAAATCTTTTAGGCAAGGAAGTTATTGCAGCATCCAATATTGTAAATTTTTTGGCCGAATACCATCTTCAACCAGGAACTGCTTACACGATGCAGTCAAAAAGCCATGCACACCATCATTGCAGGCCGACGCTGGAACTTGGTTGGCCATGTCCTCAGAAGGGGCCCTGACACCATCACCAGAACTGCTATGCCATGGACCCCAGAAGGACGGCGAAAGAGAGGCTGACCAAAGACAACCTGGCGGAGAACAAGGAGGCTGAGATGCAAAGCATGAATCAGAGTTGGGGCTCAACACGAAGGAAGCCACCGACCGAGCAAAATGGGGACAGTTTGTTGCTGCCCTACAAGATGCCACTAGGCGTGATGGCTACTGACTGCTTTGTCAGTCAGGCGCTAATGATTCAAGAAGAAGAAGAATATTGTAAATAAGAAATTTACTAGAAATTTCTCTTCACTTTATTTTAGAGTTGCATCTTCGTGTTGATGCTGGAAGATTGTAGTCATTTTCCTCAGACGGATTTAAGCATTAGCTGTCAACTCTGTTTCTCCCTCAACCTCCTGTGAAAGTTGCCGAGTAATTTTAAGTTATAACTCGTGGCTAGGTTTAGTGTGGTAGTCGCAATTATTGGCTTTCAAGTTCTCACTCGCTGTCAAAGCAGTAGCAGTATTTCACCGCTACTCTGTAGGATCATAAGGACGTTGATTGATGTGACTCAACAGGTCATGTCACAGTACGAGGAAGCACAGTAATTGGAAATCCTTCAACATGTTGCATGCAATCTGTATTTTGTTCTTTGACTCTTTGTTGTTCGTCTCACCGATAAGTGTGTTATTCAAGCCGTCATATACGAGTACTTCTTTGGTTTGCTGTCTGAGAGGCCGTAAAGCATAACTGCAACTGTCCTACTTTCCTAAAGTTTCTTAAAGCGGTGTAAATGTCAGAGGCGGAATATGATGCTTGCGAACTGCCCAACACTTCGTTTGATGACGAGAAAAATGGTTATCTCCCTTGATCTGGCTAAAAAAAGTAAAAGGTGTCTCACATTTCACTTTGGCGGCGTCTTTATTGTTCAGGCTATGAACTGCACATAGCACCTAGAAATCGCGAGGGTTCAGCTTGACTTATATTTTCATTTGCCTTTTTTTTTCAATTTCCTTGTTTTTATCTGTACTTTGACGCCTCAAGCATCGGCGTCCTCATGTCATTTTCAACTGAAATGTGTGCCGCTCCTGACAATAGTTGTTTGTAGAAGATTGCTATGTTATATGTTAATATTATCTCTGTTGCTATTTACGGACAAACATATATGTGTTTGTACTCGATAAGTCTGAAGAGTTGCTAAAAAATGAGACAGGCTGAAATATATACTATATTCAATAAGTTATTCCCCATAATTTTCTTTAGTTTCTTTACTTCAGAAAAAAGGAGTATATATACATAAAAAACAATCAATTACTTTGTTAATTGGTATCTCTTTCTGTATCATCTTTCCCGAATTATCTCACTGTCTGTCCCTGTCTTCGGATTTATTACCTTATGTTCTCTTCCTTCGTGATTCATTTTCTCTATCTTTTCATGCTTTTTATCCCTCGCATAAGAATTTTTTTTAGTCATCGTTGGAGGAAAATAAAATATACACAACTTAGTTTTTAAAATGTATTTTCCTTCTCACACCGACACACGAAGCCAGGTTCTCTGACAACGATACTTGAAGGCTGCCAAGTATTTCTGTGCGTTGTTTAAGACTGCAAGTAAAATAGAAGATGAACATGACATCTCAAGCTAGACAGAAGAGCAGGCCTGTAATAAACGTGCACGAACTGAGATTTTAGCTCTTAAACTGAAACGAGGAGCACATTTTCCCTGACCTGACTAGAGTAACGCAAGCTCAAATTCTAGTAGGATTTGGTACTGACTACCGTTATTTTCGTGAGCGAAGATTATCATACCTTTCACTGACCTAGACAAGGGATTTCACAATGTGTTGTCATTTAAGTGCTGTGAAGGTCTTCGTGATTACTGGTTCTCGCGGGCATACAGGATTTCAAACTTTTGTCTGTAAACGTCTTAAGGACTACTGACGTACAAGACACTATAAAAAATGCATTGCTATTTCATGAGCAAAGCTTATCACACATTTTACTGACCAAGACAGGACTACAAAGTTTAATCACATAAGTGATTCTAATGTCTTCATGACAACTGGCTGTCGCATACATTTAGGATTACAGAGTGTAAAGGTCTTGAGGACTACTGACATACAAGATACTTTAAAAAACCATTGTTCGTTAGCGCAGATAAACAGACAAAAGAGCTGTCCTCGCTAGGTGTCTCGAGATTTGAGCGTGTTGGTGATGTATTATACCGTTCCTACATGAGTAAACTTCTCGTCTACACGGTGTCCACTAACCACGAGAATGTTGGAGTGCACCACAACAGGTAAGCGTACCATTCGAAATGAACATTTTGTTAGCTGACCACTAACAATGACATCATCAGTATTCTTTTTATTGTAGCAGTTAAACTCTTTTAACGTTTCTGAATATATGAGGATGACGCGCTTAATTTGAGAAGTTCTAATGATAACATTACGTTGTTCTAGTTGTTTCGTAATGTAGTCCCACAGTAGTAGCTGCCATTGGGGAGTGAAATGTTAAGAGATTCCACCATACTAGGTCTAACTTTATGAGATGGGGTAACCATTTACTTTCCTCGCTGTCTTTGCTTACCTTAACCCAAGAGCAAAGAAGAGCAAAGTGAGGTACCCATTTACAGCTGGTATTTTAGCCCTCTGAAAAGATCGATCACTTGAAGGGAGATTGTTTAATGTATTCGTTACTGCTTATACTCGTATTGCTTATATGTGTGTATCGTTGTTTATCTTTATTTCCTTCAGTTTTACTAGTTGATACGAGATTTTATGAATATTCCTTTTTTCATGCGTCATATGATTTCTTATTTCTGCATAGCTCCAGAATATTAAAAATGTGTTTCGCTTGAGAATTCTGTAATATATCTTCATCTTAATTTTTACCATGCTTGTCGCTATTTGAATACTTTGTTACAGAAAAGAAAATTATTCTGCTGAATCACATTTCACGTTAATATTGAAATAATATTCTTTTGATTGTATAACGGGTCAGCAGGAAGTGTTCATTTGTAGATTCGCGTGACATTCAAGATAAATTATGTATTAAACTGACACCACCTGTGGCCTTATCTTGTCAGGCGGCGGAATGTATGGGAGAAACAACTGCTTTATTAAAGCCCATTTAGCTCCATTTAAGAAAGCATTAAAACCGTCTTCTTTCATTGTTTACGAAACCTTCAAGTTTTGTTTCCTTTGAGACATAGAACGTCTGATAGTTTAAGTAAACTTAGCTAAACACCACAATCGCTTATATTTTACAATAAATTCTAATTCTCACTTATGGTATTTGTTATTCAAATATCATTGCTTAGATTGTGTGATATTCACAATTAATTTATAACAAAATTTCAATTTCTGCTCTTATGTCTAAATCATCCGCGCCCATGTTCTTGTGTTTTTTAAGGGATTTCGCTTGTATTGGCAAGGCTTCTTTTGTTTAACTTAGACATAATGTCTATCGGTTATACTGGTTTGGATTTAAGGACTATCTTCATTGCACACGAACAACTCGATGTGCTCCGATCTCCTTCCCTTAGATCACACAAGGAAGAGCTCAGCACAGTGCATGAACTCCGTGGCACTGGCGAGAATCTCAGTGTGTGTAAATAGGATTCAAATATTCTATTAATATCTTTGTGTTGGGTAGGTTTCTAATTTTAAAATTTTGCCAGGGCAGCTGCCTTCCAGATAAGCTTACTCTTTACGATTTCCAACTGCCATAGGATTTTTTAACGTGCACTACTTGCACATGGGACCTCATATTGTTTCTCCTTTATCCGACCCGGGGGAGGGGGGGGGGTGGGGGAGGGGGAGAGTGTGACATCATTAGGACCACTGGTTCTGAAAAAAAAATTCCATAAATTATAAACCCTCAACCGGGAATCGAACCCAGTACCTCTAGAATTCGAGGCGGACGTCATTCCTCTTAGCCACTCCGACAACTGTCGGTTATATTAAGGCGCATTTGCACATATGAAAGACTTTGTAGTCTGGTTATGTGGGATGCTCTTTTCCTGGCATTTGTGGTGTTGTGGATGATCAGTACTACAACAGTGTCAAGCTGAAAGATACACACTTTTATAAATGGGGCCTTGCACCGAATAAAAGGATTGATATGGTATGACGGGATCATTAATGGGATTTTAACAACATTTTAATTCCAGAAGAAGTGATCTTGTTATCAAGGTAGTTTTTTTCATCATCATCATTTTTCTTTTCGTTCCCTATGAAGCCTGTAGCCGCCGTTGCAGCTGGCCCATTGCAATACGCCTGTACACTGCAGTGGCGTATCCTGGTAATGCGAGCTAGGCGTGCTGCTACTTAAAATGAATATGTACGCCTACTATTTAACTTCTTCCCCTCTTAATTTAAAAACCAACTATATTCAATTACGCAACTATAGTTATTAGGGGTATATGTCAATTATCTCCGAAATACTAATTAACTTACAACTTGAAACTCACTGTCACTGTAATAATCTGCATTCCCGGCAACTAACAAAAATTAATCACAAAAAACACTGGACGGACACAGCCGATTTTTACAACTCGAGAGCTGCAAGGCCACCGCACGCATGTTCGTATTGTATTGACGTATGTTGCCATGACCCCGATCCACACAAACCAATCTTCAGACGTGAATCCGAAAGGTACCGCACGCATTGTGACGTAATTACCCGAGAAACTTCCGGCGATTGTAACCAACCAATAAAAACTGCACTATAAAACGCGTCTGGGAAACTGAAACTAGATATACTCGTAGATTCTATGCGGGAAAATCCGTTATCCTGATGCGTGCGGTCCGAAAGCAGAACTTTAGAAGAGAAATATTTTATAGAATAATAAATTAAATTTTTATTTTCCTTCGGGCATAGGTGTGCGCAGCACGCACAGCACACACAGAGAATACGCCACGGGTACACAGCTTTCATATGATCTTGTAGCAGTGGTTTCTGTAGCCATTAGTTTTACATTACGATGTTGCAAGCCCTATACACAGGCTCATATTAGTGGATGCGTACGTGAAACAAGTGTGCTGCTTGACCAGTTATTTAAATAGGTATAAAGTTAGTTGCTTATCCTTTACAGGACGTGGCAATCAACCCCAGCTTTTTTTGGCTGTTTTTGATTTTTCTAGGCAATTCTTTCATTCAGTAGTTTGCCATTGCTTTCTGAACGGTACGGCGCTTATACCATTGTTAAAAATCCACACAAAGCGATCTGCTACCAAACCGCCTGCAGCAGGTTTCGAACCTGGTATATCTAGATTATGAAACTGCGTTCATATCCATTAGGCCACAGACGCCGACTTAAATAGGTATAGGTCTTATTAATTGTAATAACTGGCTACCTGTTAAAACATAGGCAAAATAGTTCTAAATGGCATATAAAAAGATAGGGTTGTGTTTTTTGTTATGCTGCCTTGTACCCAAGCTCGCGCCCTGAGAGGACATTTTAGCTTCACGCTATGGTGTCGGTACAACACTGGAAGTAGCTTGTTACTGGTTATAAGCATCTTGTCCAACTAGCAACTGGCAGATGACAAAAGAACAGGAGGGCGACCGCAGCTGAGGCTCCAAGATGTGTGCAAGAGAGACATGAGGTAGTGGACCTAAATCGAACAATCTGGGAGGATGAAGCTACCAATCGCACCAAGTGGCGATGCTCCTTATGGCGCCACATCAAATTGGGCGAAAAGAAGCTCTCACAACAAGAAGAAAAGAAAAGAACATGAAGAAAAGAAGACTAGGAACAAAAACAGCTGAGGGCTTTCACCTTAGTGGCGCATTCCCATAGTCAGTCATGACTAAAAAGCTGCTACTACGAACTGTCCGAGTGAACTGTAGTTCGATTCTTTCTTTGTCTTGCACGAACCCCCCCCCCCCCCCCGGGAACTACACCAGGTAATGCAAATTTTTAATACACGTTTACTGACGTGTTTAATGGCGTACAAAGTCGAATGGACTTGATGATTGCATGGGTGACTTGTGTTTTATAAAGAAACGATGGAAAACGTGAAAAAAGTGCGCTTGTTGAAGAATTATTTCAACAAGTATAGAATTTATTAATCGTCATAACTGGCTACCTGCTTAGATATGGGGAAAACTGTGCCATTTGGCATACACAAAGATATAGTAGCGTTATTTGTTATGCTGCATGTGCATAAATCTGCAAGAATACAATACAGAAAGGTGATAGACAGCCAATGATGCGCTCTGTTCTCCGTATTATTTGCATGTTTACAGAAAAGAAATAGATGAAAAATTGATGTTAAGTAAAATCCAAGTTAATCATTTTCGTAATAAAAACATACATACGTTGATGAGTCAGTTTGTACATTCGCAATCATCATTATCATCATAATTGCCTTTCAATTTCCTTTATTGCTCGATCTCCAAAACGTTCTCGCCAAGCCATCTTGTCCTTTGCCATCCTTTCAATGTCTTTCCACGTTGTCTTTATTCCTTTGAGGTCTGTGTTCAATCCCTTTGTTGTGTAACAAAACAGTCACAGTGGAGGACAAAGAGAATTGTCTTAACCGTCCCTAACGTTACGTTATATCTTTTCAAAACATTCTTTTTTTTCACTATGCATTTCTGGGGCGCGCAACTGAATTTCGGGTCTTTTGAAAACGCGTATTTGGTTTTGGACACAATTTCTTGAATTTTCTCCATTTGCATTACAGGTGGGAATATAAAAGTATCTGATATTTATATTTATCAGTAGATAATGACGGGAATTCGTTACATTTGCAGTAACGCGGCCGACACTTCTTTAAATAATGATTCGGAAACGTAGTAATAGAAAGTTTATTTTGAAATATTTTTTTAATACCTACAAAGGCAAGATATAAAAATAATATCCTACATTTACAAAACATGTTGTGATAATGGAGCTGTTAAAAATTTAATTAAAGTTCAGTCAATTAGTTTTTTTTTTCACTTCTTCCCATGCCATTTTAGATGCGTTATTCCATAGCTCCATAAAAAAATGCATCCAGATATAACGAACGCAGGAGAATTAGTGCAGTCATCAAGGCATGTAGCAGACAACGCATAACGTAATTATTTCACTCCATATCTTGGCGGGTAAGTTACTGGTTAGTGCACTGGCTTCCGAGCTTAGTTGAGGTCGGATTTTTCGGACCGCAAACAGCTCCGGGGTCGACCCAGCCTTATGAACTGGGTACCAGAGCAACTCTGAGGACAAAGGCGGCCGGCGTGATGCTGACTACATCACCTCTAGGTTGTCATATGGTCAAGAAAATATGGGCCTAACACCATATTCTCAATTTGCCTCAATGGGCGTGTAACGGGATGCTTAACTTCTTGCTAATTTTGTTTTGGTTATAAGCACACAGAAGAAAGATAATTTGAAAACGTTGAAGATTGAAAGAAAGAATACTGATCATTCATCATCATCAACATTACCTTTTAGCTCTCTTAGGCGCACAGGTCTTCAACAAATACATTATAATCCTCCTTCATGTCCTGTGCTATCCGTTCGAGATCTTTACATGTCTTCTTTATACCTATAATGTCTGTGTGTTTTTTATCTACCTCTATTACTCAGAGGTTTCCAGAAAAAGGACTCCGTAGTAATGCTATCAAAGGGTTTTCACAATGGTGGCCCTACCCGACGTCAGTGTCGTTTCCTCACATCTCGTGTCAGTGCATATTTTACTCGTTCTTTCCGTCAGCTCAACATTACTTATCATACAATATCAATCCTTCTGTTCTGTGCAAGCGCCCATGTATAACAGTATGTATCTGTCTGCTTGACGATGTTCTACCGATCATCCACAGCACCACAAATGCCTGGACAAGAGCATCCAACATAACCAGAATACAAGGTCTTATATATGTGGAAATGCGCCATAATATAACCGATGGGCATTATGTCTAGATTAAACTGGATGAGCTTCGCCAAAACAAGCAAAAATCCCTTAAAAACAAGCACGTGGGAGAAAAACAAGCAAATATTTCGTAAAAAACTAGAACGTGGGAGCAGATGATCTAGACATTACAATAACAATAGAAATGTCAAAACCTCAGCTAACTTACTTACTTAGTCGTTCCCCTTCTACCGTGAGGTGTAGAGGTTGCTGACAATAAGTAAAATAATACATTATTTGAAACTATTTCCTCAAATATCAACAAATATTCTCAGATGCCTTGAGTGGGTGGTACTTCAAAGCTGAAGTAAACGTTTGATAATAGAGAAAAGCGCCAAAGAAGAACATGAGTACTTGAAATCGGGCGCTGTATGCGTGTTCTCGGGATAAATAGAAAAGGTAACGTTACAAGTCGTCCCATAGGAGAAAATGTATTTTTCTCATCGTAATCCAGGTTAATATCGGGGCACTGGGACAACATTTTATAAACAGACCAGGAAGATCGACAAAAAGAAAAAATAAAGAAACATGTGGAAGGAAATTGGAGACAGACATGAAATGAAAAAAAAGGACATGAAAGGACCTTTAACAGGACGAGGAAGCATGGCTTGAATTTGACGAAAGCTTGTACTCGCTAAAGGGTAATAATAGTAATTATGTAATGTTCGTAAAATTACTTAAAACAACTAGAAAACAAGATGAATCACAGCTATTAAATCTTTATAATATTAAAACGTTTTTTTCATGTCCTTAATGTCGTCGATGTTGGATAGGAGTATTAAGACTGGGGTTTGGTCCCTTCTGAATAGGTTGGAATGAGTGATAGTCACGGTGAGAGTTAGAAAAATGAAATAGATTCCACGAGTGGTGAGATGATAGACTGTGGTATAGAGGCTGTCGCTGAAAGCGGAAAGAATTCTTCTCTCTCTCTCACCTATCCTCTACGACGGTTTTTACAGAGTCCGACAGTCTACACCACATATATATTACATATATTTCTATCTACTCACGGGCACGCACATACACGTGACGACAGTTAAACACACAGACTTGGAAAATCTATAACAATGATTATATAAATATTTAGAACGAGCTGACCAGCACACTGATTTAATTTATGGGTAAGTTTATTTATCATTTATTAAACTTACGACACAACATATAAATTTTACATCAAAAGAAAACATTTACAAATAGTCATAAAAAATCAAGAAAATGCTACAAGGATGATAGCCCCGTTATGCCCTTAACTCTAGGTTTAGCCCACAGCCCCGTTAGGATGACAGATGATGGCCCAAAGAATTAGAGATGCATATGGTTAGGGTCTAATGTTGTCCCTTTTCCAGAAGGTAAGAACTGACTTATGACAGCAGTATCTATTCTAAAGGAACAATTACATTAAGCAGCAAATCTTTCTTCAGAAAAAATTACAAAAAAGAATGAATGCATTAAACCAACGAACATCCTTCCGTCACTTTCACTCGGTTCTCTCACCCTTACCTAAAACTTGATGTTGTTCACCGTCTGGCGCAACCTTAGGACACTTCTCTACAGTGAATCTGGATTCTTTGGATAAAGCGAATCCCAGCTCTACAAATACAGGTTTTCTTCCACTGTTTTCGGGGAGCGTTCGCTTCACCAGTTAAACTTTAGATTTACTTTTAATGTCACTATGATCAGGTTTGATAAGCAAGTTTAAACGGGCACACAGAGTTCCGAAAAAAAAACACACGTGGATTCCCTTAAGTTGGAAAAGATGACCAGTGGACAACTGCTCTCAACAGATAGTCTTGGTTCACTATCCACTCTTTCAATAGTGTTGGAAATGTAAATGTTAGTTCTTGCAATTATTCTCGCCGCCAGGCAGCATATACATTTAAATTTGTGGAGCAATATGAACTGGCTCAAAAGCCCAATATATATTTCTAATCTTTAGGAACCGTTTGTGGGTTTGTATTACTGTCTATCTCTGATGGCATATGCACTGTCAGACGAGTGTTACTTGAAAAAAAAAACCCCACGTGGTTAAAGATAGGAAATGTCTATGCTTCTCACAAGTATGTCCTTTTTACTAAACGCTGGAAAGTTGGGTACCACCGTTTCACTATATAAAAGAAAGAACACATATCAAATCATTTACATATATGTACTCATTATAACTTACATTTTAAATAGCACGCCTACAGCTTGACTTATATTTAAAACTTCCCGTAACGTAAGTTATATATAAAAACAATCATCAGGAATTTAGGAATATCTTCGTATTCCGTCACTATTCACTGATGTAGCATCTAGCATTTATAAGTTTGTTATTAAAACAGTTTCGACTGAGTATTTAACAGTTAAATTAAACTTATTTCAGCTACTTGTTTAGTAAGCTAAAAATATAATTTATTTTGTATTTCCACTGCAACTCGACGATTTAAAGAAATAACAAACTATCAAAATATTCACTCTGCACACAGAACTAGTTTAAAATGGAATCGGCGATTTAACACTAAATCACTTCACAAAACTAGATATCTATTATATATAATATTAATATACCTCAACCACAGAATTACTAAGAACGTTAAACCACTTCGACCAAACTAAGGCCATCTCTATTTACAGAGATTTTTAGAAATCGAACGAAGGTTGTTCTAGTCTAACTGCAAAGTTACTGAGTGAAATGAAATAGTTTCAAAACGTGGGTTAATATTTTAAACCAGACAAAGGATGAACTATTATTTCGTAGAACGAAATGCTCTCCCCTTTCCGGCTTAAACGATACGTTTCACACCTAACATGTCGTAACTGCCACCACTGACCAAGATGTACGCGTATCGTGTCAGTTTCAAATCTCAGACAACCTGTCTCCAATGCAGGGCAGTTTTCACACTACAGCTGACCATGGCCCACAGTGAGCGCCGTGTCAGTTTGGGGATTTTTCAGACAAATGTCTGAATACTGACCAGTGCAGATGTAAAGTATCACACCTCACCGGGACTTATGCCGAGAAGAAGCTCGCGCGCTCGGTGAGAATGTAGACTATTGTCTACGTCCTATGTTCAGCGAACCGACTTATCACGCCTTCTGACGCCCTGCGCCCTGACATCTACGTAATATCGTCCTAGCGCGATTCTCAGTTTTGAGAAAAAAACAGGTAAAGTTTAAAAATACTGAAGAAAATATTTTTCGCAACCGAGTGATGCGAAAAATACAGGAAAAACAAGTATGGAAAGAATATAAATGAAAGGATTAGGGTGAGAGAATAGGAAGAAGATGTAGGTAATTTAATGACATAAAGACCTACGTGACAGGACGTCCCCCCTTAAGATATGGAAGCACTCCATGTCTACATTATGGAATTAAATTTCCTATAACCGTAGCTTCGGGGTGTCTGTCTTCTTCCCTCTCGTCTTCCCCCTCCATCTCTCTCCAATTCCTACTCAAGTCTACTCCCCAAAGTTTCCTTCCTCTGGAATGTCTCCCATGCGCGCTTGAAAGAGCGTCGCCGCTTCTGACATTTTTGAAAGATTTTCTGTGATAGCGGTGGAATATCGCTGCCACTATCATCATCTTCGTCAGCTCTGGCGATCGTCAGGAGATGGTCGGAGGTTGGCACTGGTCTTTCCAAGTATCTCTTTAAGAGATTTAAATGGAAAACCTTCTCCTTTCCTTGAATAGAGATCTGGTAGTTAGCCTTAGAAATCTTTTTCAGGACGGTAAACGGCCCTTGCCATCCGATCTTCAGTTGGTTGTTCTCGGTAGGGAGCAACACCAAAACTTTCTCTCCTGCTTCCAGTTCTCTCTCTTCCGCGACTTTCCTGTATCGGTTAGCGTGCTTTGTGCGAGCTCGCTTAAAGTTAGTCGTTGCTAGGTCCCATCCTAGCTGTAGCCTTTCCTTCAGTTCCGATACATATCTACTGGCTGAGACGACTGTCTCATCCGCCTTCTGGTCTGTCAGAGACTGAAGTAAGGCTTCAAGCGGGCCCTTAATGGGTCTGCCGAATAAGAGTGTAGCTGGCGGAAATCCTGTGGAAGTATGAGGAGATTCTCTGTAGCCAAATAATGCTGCAGGAATACAGAGATCCCAATCTTCAGGTTTCACTTGTGCCAGCTTACTTAGCATCATGGTGAGGTTTCCATTAGCACGTTCCACGAGCCCATTTCCGGCCGGAGTATATGGCTTAGTGTGGATGTGCTGGGTCCTCAAGATCTTCACGATCTCATCCATCAACAGGTTTCGGTATGGGGATCCGTTATCCGTCAACACTTGTTGAGGGAATCCCAACCGAGTGAAAATCTGCACGAGGGCTTCTGCGACATGCTTGGCATCTGCGCATGTTAGCGGGATAGCTTCTGCCCATAAAGTGCATGTATCGACTAAGGTCAGGATAAACCTGTTCCTTCTTTTAGTCCTTTCTAAGGGTCCTAAAATGTCGATCACAACCCGTTCGAATGGTGTTCCCACTATTGGCATTTCACCCAAAGAGACTGGGGGTGCCCGTTGCTTGGGTGGCACACGTTGGCACTTGGCACAGGATTTGACGTACCTGATAATATCAGTGTTTACTCCTGGCCACCAATAATGAGTGGTTATCCTTTGGTTTGTGGCGTTCTGTCCCATATGTCCGCTGAAGGGAAGAGAGTGCCCCATTTCTAGGATTTGGCTTCTGTACTGTTTCGGTACTAGGAGCTGGTTGTAACCTTGGTCAGGCTTGCCCGTTCTCCGATAAAGTACGCCATCCTCAGAAAAAATGTCCCCGTGCTGTTTGGGTTCCTTAGCCATGGGCAGTTTCCTAAAGCAGGGTGCCAAAGTAGGGTCCTTGTATTGCGCTTCTTTAAGTTCCATGGGTAACAAATTAGGCGCAGGCTCCCGTTCCTTCTTGGTTTGCCCTCTTGTAGTTACTGCTGCCACAATCGGCTCTTCCGGTTTCCCAATACACACGTATCTCCCGCCAAGTATGACTGGGTAGATGGGATCATCCATAACAGCCGCTTTGATCACGCCTCTGACAAAGTCAGAGTGTATCTCCACCAATGCGATGGGAAGCGCTGTAGGTGCATCACTCTTACGAACTCCACAAAGTTTGACGGTCTCTCCTGTCTCTTGACCGGGTTTAACCAGCTTTCTGGCAACAATGCAATCGTAAGAAAGCCCCGTGTCAAATAAGCAAGAAGTTTGAGAACCGTTCAAAATAACAGTACCTCGCGTTGAGGGTCTATCCCCAACAGGTTGGGAATCACTGTCAACAATTCCGCCTTGCGAGACTGTCATCAAGCATCCGATGCGTTTCGGCTCGGTGTGCTCGGTCTGATCATATGTCCCGTGCTCAGGGGTTCTCCCTTTGCCACCTTGTCCTTTCTGGCTGCGCTGCCATGTAGGGCGGTCGGGTTGATCAGACTGTTTGGGGTGGTTGGGGTACTTGTTCTTGTAGAACTTGGATTTTTCAGGAGGGGGGTTTTGAGGTCCAGTTTCTCTGAGGTTAAACTGATTCGAAGCATGAGAAGGTTGATCTAGATTATTTTTTCGAAAATGCTCCTCTGTCGGTTTCCGCTTTGTGGCCGGTAGTTCAGCCAGCGCGTTATGGTAACGCTCAGACTTCTCTAAGATGTCTTCAAGTTTTTCTGCCCCTGCTCAGCGAGAAATCTCCGGGTATCCGCAGACAAAGTGTTCTTTATTTGTTCTGTTAGAACAAGTTCCTCAAGACCTTCATAGGTAGAGGGGAGCTGTGAAAGCTCAAGGCACTTTGTTAGATATCCCTTTAGACGAGATGAGAACTGGTGAAAAGTTTCAGAATTCTCTTTCCGGCTGTTGCGAAACAGTTGCAAAAACTTGCGAGCGTTCATTTCAAAACGCTCCAGTAACGCTTTCTTCAACACATCGTAGTCGTCTTGTTGGCTACTTTCCAGCTTAGAATAAACATCATAAGCAGAACCTTTTAGGGCCTGGGAAAGTTTCATATTCCAACGCGACCTCTCTAACCCGTACAGAGTTGCAATTTTCTCAAATTTTTCTAACCATGTGTCAATCTTCTCATTTGGACAAGGGAAAGACTCAAGAGTGAAAGACATAGCATTTAGTTGAAGAGATTGAGTGTTAGCAGGGTCAGTTAAGGAAGAATGAGGAGAAGACTCTCCATTGCTGGAGGTAGAGGCAGCACCACGACTTTGGAATTCTAGAGTTTTAAGAGCCAACTCGTGCTGTCTCTGTTTCTCTTTTTCCTCATGCTGTCTTTCCTTCTCTCTTTCCTCATGCTGTCTCTCCTTCTCTCGTTCGTTCGCCCTGCGAATTTCCATTTCTTCCTCAATCTTCTTCTGCTGTAATAGACGGTCTGCTTCTTCTTTCCTCTCCGCATCATATCTCTCAAGTTCGTCCCTGACAAAAGCTTTTGCTTCGTCTCCGTCCAAACCTTCTTGTCTCGCTTCGTCCCTGAGAAGCTGTCTAAGCTTTGCTCTTTCGGCCATATTATGTCAGTGACTGAGACTAGTGGAGAAAGAAAATAGGAAAAAGGATACACTGGTTTCTACCACGTACGAGAAAAAAATTTCCAAAAATTTAAAAGATGATATCCTTAACCCTGGGATACCTCCTCCAAAAATAAAATCTAACTATCGCTGCTATTATCGGCAATAAAGCACCTAATGCAAACACGACTACGCCAAATAAATGGTAGTTAAGATTAATCCCTGAAAAATAAGTAGCTACAGTGGAAAAGCAAAATAATTATTGCAAAAATTAAAGAGAAAATAATCCCTTAATTTTAAAATCCACTATCAAGTTTACCCCTGAAGACAGTTAGGGTGAGGGAGGCAATTAATCTGGACCAATAATCCGAAACGCACTCCTTAACTTTAGTTCAAACACCTTCCTGCTTCAAAACCCTTGTGAATGTTATACACTCACAAAACTTACCAGCGTTTAGTATTACAAAATCAGTAATTAACATATATTCCGACAATCAACCTGTAACTGAAATGTATATTATTTCTAAATGCTGTGGAAAAAAACTATCAGTTTGTGTGGTCAGCACGCCCGTAAACAGATCGTTAGTCTAGGGGATAAATTATTTTTAAAAGATACAAAACTCACAAGACATCACACTCTTACTCTATATCAGAATAAAGAATCTTACAGACAAAATCCAGATAGACGAGTCCACATTAGTCGTACTCGTCTTCCTATTCTAAGTTCAAAAACCGGAAACGAGTCACCATTTGTCGTAGATTTTGGATAGGAGTATTAAGACTGGGGTTTGGTCCCTTCTGAATAGGTTGGAATGAGTGATAGTCACGGTGAGAGTTAGAAAAATGAAATAGATTCCACGAGTGGTGAGATGATAGACTGTGGTATAGAGGCTGTCGCTGAAAGCGGAAAGAATTCTTCTCTCTCTCTCACCTATCCTCTACGACGGTTTTTACAGAGTCCGACAGTCTACACCACATATATATTACATATATTTCTATCTACTCACGGGCACGCACATACACGTGACGACAGTTAAACACACAGACTTGGAAAATCTATAACAATGATTATATAAATATTTAGAACGAGCTGACCAGCACACTGATTTAATTTATGGGTAAGTTTATTTATCATTTATTAAACTTACGACACAACATATAAATTTTACATCAAAAGAAAACATTTACAAATAGTCATAAAAAATCAAGAAAATGCTACAAGGATGATAGCCCCGTTATGCCCTTAACTCTAGGTTTAGCCCACAGCCCCGTTAGGATGACAGATGATGGCCCAAAGAATTAGAGATGCATATGGTTAGGGTCTAATGTTGTCCCTTTTCCAGAAGGTAAGAACTGACTTATGACAGCAGTATCTATTCTAAAGGAACAATTACATTAAGCAGCAAATCTTTCTTCAGAAAAAATTACAAAAAAGAATGAATGCATTAAACCAACGAACATCCTTCCGTCACTTTCACTCGGTTCTCTCACCCTTACCTAAAACTTGATGTTGTTCACCGTCTGGCGCAACCTTAGGACACTTCTCTACAGTGAATCTGGATTCTTTGGATAAAGCGAATCCCAGCTCTACAAATACAGGTTTTCTTCCACTGTTTTCGGGGAGCGTTCGCTTCACCAGTTAAACTTTAGATTTACTTTTAATGTCACTATGATCAGGTTTGATAAGCAAGTTTAAACGGGCACACAGTTCCGAAAAAAAACACACGTGGATTCCCTTAAGTTGGAAAAGATGACCAGTGGACAACTGCTCTCAACAGATAGTCTTGGTTCACTATCCACTCTTTCAATAGTGTTGGAAATGTAAATGTTAGTTCTTGCAATTATTCTCGCCGCCAGGCAGCATATACATTTAAATTTGTGGAGCAATATGAACTGGCTCAAAAGCCCAATATATATTTCTAATCTTTAGGAACCGTTTGTGGGATTTGTATTACTGTCTATCTCTGATGGCATATGCACTGTCAGACGAGTGTTACTTGAAAAAAAAAAACCCCACGTGGTTAAAGATAGGAAATGTCTATGCTTCTCACAAGTATGTCCTTTTTACTAAACGCTGGAAAGTTGGGTACCACCGTTCACTATATAAAAGAAAGAACACATATCAAATCATTTACATATATGTACTCATTATAACTTACATTTTAAATAGCACGCCTACAGCTTGACTTATATTTAAAACTTCCCGTAACGTAAGTTATATAAAAACAATCATCAGGAATTTAGGAATATTTTCGTATTCCGTCACTATTCACTATTCTAGCATTTATAAGTTTGTTATTAAAACAGTTTCGACTGAGTATTTAACAGTTAAATTAAACTTATTTCAGCTACTTGTTTAGTAAGCTAAAAATATAATTTATTTTGTATTTCCACTGCAACTCGACGATTTAAAGAAATAACAAACTATCAAAATATTCACTCTGCACACAGAACTAGTTTAAAATGGAATCGGCGATTTAACACTAAATCACTTCACAAAACTAGATATCTATTATATATAATATTAATATACCTCAACCACAGAATTACTAAGAACGTTAAACCACTTCGACCAAACTAAGGCCATCTCTATTTACAGAGATTTCTAGAAATCGAACGAAGGTTGTTCTAGTCTAACTGCAAAGTTACTGAGTGAAATGAAATAGTTTCAAACGTGGGTTAATATTTTAAACCAGACAAAGGATGAACTATTATTTCGTAGAACGAAATGCTCTCCCCTTTCCGGCTTAAACGATACGTTTCACACCTAACATGTCGTAACTGCCACCACTGACCAAGATGTACGCGTGTCAGTTTCAAATCTCAGACAACCTGTCTCCAATGCAGGGCAGTTTTCACACTACAGCTGACCATGGCCCACAGTGAGCGCCGTGTCAGTTTGGGGATTTTTCAGACAAATGTCTGAATACTGACCAGTGCAGATGTAAAGTATCACACCTCACCGGGACTTATGCCGAGAAGAAGCTCGCGCGCTCGGTGAGAATGTAGACTATTGTCTACGTCCTATGTTCAGCGAACCGACTTATCACGCCTTCTGACGCCCTGCAGCCCTGACATCTACGTAATATCGTCCTAGCGCGATTCTCAGTTTTTGAGAAAAAAACAGGTAAAGTTTAAAAATACTGAAGAAAATATTTTTCGCAACCGAGTGATGCGAAAAATACAGGAAAAACAAGTATGGAAAGAATATAAATGAAAGGATTAGGGTGAGAGAATAGGAAGAAGATGTAGGTAATTTAATGACATAAAGACCTACGTGACACTTAACAAAAATATTTCTTACTTCATTCTCTTTCTTTGACTGCAAATTCCGTAAATTTAAACAGTGATTTCGATAATGGTTTCATTAAATTTCCTATCTTTTAATTCTTATTAGATCTAAGTTCTTATCGGCTGCTTTTTCTCAGACATCTTATTTTGCGATTGTTGCTTTTCGTGTTTTTGTTTTTTGTCGTAATGTTTAGTTTTGGCAGTGATGTAAAGCTCGCTACGAAAATTGGAAAGAGGTGTTATTTTTCTTTGTCAAATCTATGTACCTGTCTGTCTGCCTGTTTCTTTCTCTCTTTTTTTTTAAGTGTCGAAAATCGAGTTATGAAAGAAATATTATTATTAAAAACTGGAGAATAACGTAACACACCAATTACCAGGAAGAGCTACATAAATCTTCACGGATAAATAATTACTGAAAATAAAGATGTTTATATAATATAGGATATCTAAGGTGCGGTACCTAGCAGGGAAACAAAGTAAAAATGTATGGAAGAAATTAACCAAGACCTAAAAAATCTGAATGTAGAAAACCAGAAGATGTACTATCAGATACTGAAAAATGTGAGTAGGCCTATGGTTGCTAATACAGCTGACAATGTAGGGGTCCTATGGTTGCTAATACAGCTGACAATGTAGGGGTCCTATGGTTGCTAATACAGCTGACAATGTAGGGGTCCTATGGTTGCTAATACAGCTGACAATGTATGGGTCCTATGATTGCTAATACAGCTGACAATGTATGGGTTCTGAGCAATGAAGACGAATCTGAATGTGACTATATTGTCTCCCCTGCTCCCCAGTAGTGGTCCAACAATGGCCAAACTTAGAGAATAATATTAAGGGTCTTCACTCAAGATTACTCTTGGCAGAGATGAAAATAGAAGAATGATGCTTCTACTTTATAGAGCATCACGTGAATTTAAAAAAAAACGCAAAACAAAACAACTGAGATCATCAAAGTTGCCATGAACTTATTATTCTCCTGCCGCTTCTGTGAGGTAATATATGTTCGCTCGTATTTCTGAGTCACCAGCTGAAGGTGATTCAGCAACTAATTAATGTTATACCTCTCTATTTTTATGTATTTAACACAGTATGATTCATATAGGTGCAGACATAAAATTCACAAAAGAGTGATTAATACAATTATAGCTTTAAAATTACTGATAAACAGGTTTAATAATCACTTAAGGGTTAAGAATGTGAATTAAATAAAGTTATTTATAAAAACGACGCGATGATGTTTATCATTATCGGGTGATTAAAATTGTGGTGGAACGTAATGAAAAATTTGGAAATACAATTTTTTTGCGCTGTTATGCTACTTAGCTTCCAGCGTGGGGTCGGTTGGCGTCTGCTTCAGCCGCTGTTCATTCCCACAGGTGCCTTGGACTGTATTTCTCTATAAAAGTCAAGTCTGGTGGCTGTAGCACGTCTCAGGCATCAAGGTTGAAGTAACTATCAGGGTTGTCAAGCGTCTTCATGACCCGTCTGATGTTGGTGTCTTGCGTCGCCAGCTGGCAACTTGTTCCATAAACCAAAAAGGGAAACAAATGCCTCTTGAGTATTGGGTCTTCTTCCATAGTCATCAGGCGACCTCAGCCTCCATCTACCACTTCATCTTCCTAAGGCAATTTTACCCTCCCTGAGTGTTAATTGAACGTGCTTGTTGGACAGCGGAAGGTGACAACTGATATATATATATATATATATATATATATATATATATATATATATATATATATATATATATATATATATATATATATATATATATATATATATACCGTAAAATCTCGCGTATAATACGCACAATTTTTACTCATTTTTGCCCGCTAAAACTCGGGTGCGTATTATACGCGAGTACTAACAAATACGTAATTTTCGATATCGAAAGTAACCTACATTGGAAAGTCTGTCAGGTTTTTGTCACAATTTGACAGTGAAAATGGCGCAAAAATGAATGTGCCATGTGTTTTCTTATATGTCAGACATTGTTGCAAAACGCATTTCGCACTCTTGGTCTTCAATCTGTTTTGATATTAAGCTTGGTTGTGAAGTTTGTCATTTGGTTATTTTGAGCCCTAAAAATGAATTCGAGAAAATGTTGTACTGCAGCAGAAAAGCTCTTAGTGGTAAAATATGCAGAATCTAACGGCAATCGGGCAGCAAGTCGACATTTTTCCATTAACGAGTGCAACATTCAGAGCTTCTACAAGTCTTGCAGAAATTATGTGAGGACAGCAAACCATAAGTCGGAAGAGTTCAGGACCACCACTGGTGTAAGACAAGGTGATGTCCTATCACCTTACCTCTTCATACTCCTTATGGACGATGTCATCAAGGCATGTAAGGAGAGAACAAGAAAGTATTCAGTGGGGTACTGGAAGATGAGACAGGTCTATATTTCGGAGCTGGCATTTGCTGATGATGTTGCCCTGATTGCTAAATCAGAGGCACATCTCCAATCCAACCTGCAAGTCTGGAAGGAAGAGCTGGAGAAGAAAGGGATGGTCATAAGCAGCTCTAAAACAAAATCCATGGTGATATCACGAGAAGAAAGAAAACATCAGATTAAGCTGGGAGAACAGGTCCTGGAGCAGGTCGACCACTTTAAATACCTCGGAGCTATTATAGACCGAAAGGGAGGCATCAAAGAAGAGTTGGCCACTCGAAAAGCAGCAGCTGGGAGACTTTTTCAGGCCATAAATCGAGGATTCCTCAGCAAGAGAGAGGTCGGTAAGAAAACGAAGATGGCTGTATAACGCTCCACCTATGTCCCAGTCTTGACATACGGATGCGAGTCATGGGCAATGACTACAACCCATAAAAGCCAGATCCAAACCTCAGAAATGAGGTATCTGAGGAAGGTGGTTGAAGTAACAAGAAGAGACATGGTACGCAACCAGACGATACGTCAAGGCCTTAAATCCTACCCCCTGCAGACCCAAGTAGAACAGACCCAATTAAGATGGTTTGGCCATGTCTGCAGAATGGGAGAAGATCGGATACCACGACAAGCATGGGAAACAGAGAGCCAAGGATCCAGACCCCGAGGACGACCCAGAGTCCGCTGGGAGGACAACATTAGACAATCTTTGAAGGATCGAGGACTAGAATGGAACCAGGCCAGGAGGAAGACAGCCGATAGGATAGTCTGGCGCTCTCACTTCCAAACCTCTACACCTCATGGTAGAAGGGGAACGACTAAGTAAGTAAGAGTGCAACATTCGATTATGGCGACATAACAAAGAGGCGCTGCAAGTTTTGCCTAGTAAGAAAAAGGCGAATCGTGGGTCACCACCAAATCTTCCAGACCTAGAAAAAAACATTATTGGAGTGGGCAGTGGATAGAAGGCAACATGGCATCGGTGTTTCATGCATTGAAATCCGACTTAAAGCTCTGGAACTTAAAAAAATCTCGTACAGGCACAACAGCATTTAAAGCGTCATATGGATGGGCAGTTCGTTTTATGAAGCGACATGGTCTTTCAGTTCGTCGAAGAACTACTATCGCGCAGCATCTTCCATCTTCTTTCAGTTTTTTAACAAATGTTTCATAAAATAAAATCTTGAAAAATTATGATGCGTATTATACACGAATTTCCATTTTACCAGAAAATTTTGGGCTAAATCAAGCATGCGTATTATACACGAGTGTGTATTATACGCGAGATTTTACGGTATATATACATATGAAATTTACTAAAGTGCTTGAATGATACATATATACACCATGATATCATCATCCACTCCTTGCTCTCTATGGAGCATGGGGCCACCTCTGCTGTTGGTTTCTTGTGAGGAAACCCGTATGTAGCAATCACCAGCTCTTACAGTGGTGGTTTATGTGTCAAGCTATTTGTAGTGATGAGGTTGCAAGTCTCAAATGTCACTTTACATCCACAAGCAAATTATACACGTTAAATGCAATTTATAAAATGATAAAATGTACATATTACAACTTACCCCGAGTTTTTCTGGTGAGCACAGACTTGTTGCATACATAGGAAACGTCCGAATATTGTCAGGCAACTGATTTAAGATGCCTTATCTTTCATGTGAGTTAGGTGTCTAACTGATTTCACTTGAAGTAGGATCATAGAACTTAAGGTGCAAAGTGATGTCTCTAGGGTTACTTCCTTCTAATCTTAGAATTCACGTCCAATCCTATATTTTGGTCCTAATACTTCGTGTTCCTGGCTGTCTAGGATTTCTGCTTGATAAAATTGGAAGCCAGGGAAGTAGTATTACAACGCTCTAGAATATATGCGGTTTTTGCCTACACATCCAGTTTGCTACTTAGAGGGGAACTCCAGTCAGGAGCATTCTATCTTAGCATTTTCAAGTCCAACATTACTACATGACAACATAAGATGTGATTTTCAAACTCCTTAACCATATAAGGTCTTGCTTCTTCCGTGTCGCCTGTTATGTTTACAAACTCACTACTTCACAGATCTAACATTATAATCTCCTCCCAGATGTTATTTTCTTGTTATTGTTTATCGTATCAAAGTCTGTCGGAAGTATTACATCACTGGCCTTGTCTTAATCTTCAACAAGGTTGTCCTTTCCTACATCCCAGTGAGATCTGCCGTGTATTTTAGCACGTCATGTTTGCAAAATAGCACATTATCATGCGACAACATGGTTTCGTGTATCATCCCAGATAAAAAAAAATCTAGGTTAACAATAAGAAGGTCGCTCAGTGTAGACTCTGTCTGAACTGGCGATAAGCGAAAAGTCCATCTGGCAAGTTCGCTCCTTCGCTAAGCGTCGCCGATAACAAAGGAGAAAATAACCAGGAGTGACGGGGTGTGAGATGTATGACAAAATATTATAAGAAAATCTTGAACGATGAAAGCGAAAACAGCGAAAAACTGGAATAATTAGCACGTACAGGGGATGGCAGATTAATAACGCTGGAGAGGAGTGAAGATCAGACAAATGAACAAACGTATTTCGTGACAAGGAGGAGGATGAAGAGGATGAAACAAATAACAGTAAGAGCAAAAGGTAGCAGAAAAGTGAAGAAAGGTAAATACAAAAGCAAGAAAGGGAGAGATAAACAAGAAAGACATAAAAAAGGAATAAAGGAGGAATGTGAATGAAGCAAGAAGAAGAAGTAGTAAACACGGAAGACAATGTTAATGAAAATGACAATGAAATAAAATGCCTCAAGTGCCTGTGCTAAATACTTGAGATAATAACTATCACATCAAACAGCAGGAAAATATATTGGAGTGAACGAAGAGAGAGGAGGTTGAAGGCAGATAACGAGAAGGATGACAAGCAAATGTTAACCCAGCTGGGCTACTCTTGTTACATTGTAGTATTGTTAGTTTTGTGATTGTGTTGGAGTGTTATTTTTGTGATTGTGTTGTAGTGTTGTTTTTCTGGACGTGTAGTAGTGTTATTTTTGTGATTGTGTAGTAGTGTTATTATTGTGATTGTGTAGTAGTGTTATTTTTGTGGAAGTGTAGTAGTGTTATTTCTGTAGCAATGTAGTAGTGTTATTTCTGTAGCAGTTTAGTAGTGTTATTTCTGTAGCAGTGTAATAGTGTTATTTCTGTAGCAGGGAAATATCTATAGCAGTGTAGTAGTGTTATTTCTGTAGCAGCGTACTAGTGTTATTTCTGTAGCAGTTTAGTAGTGTTACTTCTGTAACAGAGTAATAGTGTTATTTCTGTAGCAATATCATAGTGTTATTTCTGTAGCAGCGTAGTAGTGTTATTTCTGTAGCAGTGTAGTTTCTGTAGCAGTTTAGTAGTGTTATTTCTGTAGCAGTGTAATAGTGTTATTTCTGTAGCAGTGTAATAGTGTTTGATAGATTTAGCATAGATAGCGAAATAGTGTAAGGACGGAAGAAGAAGATGTAGCAGCGTAGTAGTGTTATTTCTGTAGCAATGTAGTAGTGTTATTTCTGTAACAGTGTAAAAGCGTTATTTCTGTAGCAATGTAGTAGTGTTATTTCTTTAGCTTCGAAGTAGTGTTATTTCTGTAGCAGTGTAGTAGTGTTATTTCTGTAGCAATGTAGTAGTGTTATTTCTGTAGCAGTGTAATAGTTATTTCTGTAGCAATGTAGTAGTGTTATTTATGTAGCAGCGTAGTAGTGTTATTTCTGTAGCAATGTAGTAGTGTTATTTCTGTAGCAGTGTAATAGCGTTATTTCTGTAGCTGCAAAATAGTGTTATTTCTGTAGCAGTGTAGTAGTGTTATTTCTGTAGCAGTATAATAGAGGTATTTCTGTAGCAGCGTAGTAGTGTTATTTCTGTAGCAGTGTAGTATTGTTATGTATGAAGCAGCGTAGTAGTGTTATTTCTGTTGCAGTATAGTATTGTTATTTATGTAGCAGTGTAGTAGTGTTATTTCTGCAGCAGCGTAGTAGTGTTATTTATGTAGCAGTGTAGTAGTGTTATTTCTGTAGCAATGCAATAGTGTTATTTCTGTAGCAGTTTAATAGTGTTTTTTCTGAAGCAATGTAGTAGTGTTATTTCTGTAGCAGCGTGGAAGTGTTATTTCTGTAGCAGTGTAGTAGTGTTATTTCTGTAGCAGTGTAGTAGTGTTATTTCTGTAGTAGTGTTATTTCTGTAGCAGTGTAGTAGTGTTATTTCTCTAACAGTGTAGAAGTGTTCTTTCTGTAGCAGTGTAGTAGTGTTATTTCTGTAGCAGTGTAATAATGCTATTCTTGTAGCAGTGTATTAGTGTTATTTTGTGTGTCATGGCAAGTTGAGAATATTTGTTGAACGCGTACAGTTAATGACATTGACTTTTATTATTTCCAGTATAATGTTTAGCGCTGGCAAGTTAGAGATGTATACCTTACAGAACAATAGTTTGCTGGCATTAGTGAGCACTTGTAAATGGAGTTAAAGTAGTCACTTAAGTATTATAAACATGAATTATATATATATATATCGAAAGAGAGAGACACAGAGAGAGAGAGAGACATACACACAGAGATAGATAGATAGATAGATAGATAGATAGATAGATAGATAGATAGATAGATAGATAGAGAGAGAGAGAGAGAGAGAGAGAGAGAGAGAGAGAGAGAGAGAGAGAGAGAGAGAGAGAGAGAGAGAGAGAGAGGGAGGGAGAGAGTGAGAACAATGAAGGGATTAAACATTTAAAATTAAAATTAAAGCTCTAACATTTAAAGTAAATGCGCAAGAAAATATTTTATGAACTTAAACGGATATGTTTCCAATAAGTGCATTTTTAAACTTTCTTGAGTTTGACAAGTGAATGCTGATATCTTTAAAATGTGGTATAGTTATTAGTTATGACAGACCTCGGCAAGGTATTCCATGGTAATGCACTTGGCGTAACTAAAGAAACTATAAAAGAGATCAGTTGACAAGTGGTGGCAATGTATGATCATCATTGTGTTTCTACCATGTATTTATTATTGTGGATGAGGAAGAATCTTTTGAGAGGAAGCATATTCAACTATGAAAACAGCTAAGCACGGAGGATGAATTTCTTTCAAGCAAAGAAGGACTCTATACGTTTCAGAAGCGAAGAGCAACATTGGCCAGATATTTGAGTTAGACAGTATAGACAGGCAGGCAGGCAGAATTATTAATTGATTTATTAATTTAATAGGATGGCCACCGACCGAGCAAAATGGGGACAGTTTGTTGCTGCCCTACAATACGCAACTAGGCGTGATGGCCACTGATTGCTTTGTCAGTCAGTAGCTAAGTATCCAAGAAGAAGAATTAATTTATTGATTGATTGACATAGTGAGAGAAAAATATTTAGACACGCACATTAATATATTGAACTATGCTAGGATGGACTGCAGATACAGAAAAAAACAGATATACGTGTGTTTAGATAAACGTAGCGCGAAACGATGGAAAGAATGACAAAGACATGAAAGAAAATACTTTTAAAGAAAACATTCGCAAACACAATCTTTTGACACATGTGCTTGTAGCCTCATCTTCCATTACGACTTGTCATAATATCAATTACGCCGTCTCCCATTCACACACTAGCTGTAGAATTACTATTTGTATGGTCCCAGCCTCGAATCCCCAATGTGCCTATCACTACTGTAAATTTTCTTTTGACTAGTGTTCTCCTCCCTTCTTTCTTCCTTCCTTTCTTTCTTTCTTTCTTTTCTGTCTGTCTTTCTTTCTTTCTGACACTTTACCTATGTTCGTTAATTATTTACCTGTCAAGTCAAGATATGATTTGTTGCCTGACGATCGCTGTAAAAGCCAACATAGCGGCACTAACTTCTAAACGATGGATCAAGCTATTTTTTTCTATTTCTCAGCCTGCTTCTTATCCAGTTCCTCCTCTTTCTCACCAGCCCCCTTCCCCCAACTTCTCAAAACCTCTGACTTCGAGCAAGGTAATTATTAGCACATCCAAAGAACATCTCCATCATACAGGTATATGCCCCCACTACTGACTATGAGGATGAGGCAATTGATACATTTTATGACAATTTGGATGAAGCAATTAAGAAAATTCCAAAGAAAGATCTTCTCATTGTTCTAGGTGATTGGAATGCTAAAATAGGGCCAGATGCATACGGTCACTGGGCTGGCACAGTGGGGAAATTTGGGACTGGAGAAACCAACGATCGAGGACTAAGGCTACTAGAATTTGCCAGCAACTATAAACTAACCCTTGCAAATACACTATTTCCTCATAAGTTATCAAGAAGAACAACGTGGCATGCCCCAAAAACTGAGATACATAACCAAATTGATTTTATTCTTGTATCCAAAAGATTCAAGTCCAGCATTAATAAAGCCAAGACTAGGACTTTTCCTGGCGCCGACATTGGTAGTGATCACGACATGGTATTGATGACGCTCAAGCTTAAACTCAAAAAGAACTTTAATCAAAACAGATGTTCTCAGTTAAGATTCAATTTAGACAAATTGAAAGATCCAGAAATCGCGGGAATCTTTGAGGCAACTGTTGGAGGAAAATTCGCAGCTCTCAACTTTTTGGAGGATGATATCAACTCAATCACAGAGAACATGAAAGACGTGCTCATTGAATCAGCAACAGAAATACTTGGTAAAAGAAAGAAAATAAACAAACCATGGGTTACAGATGACATTCTGAAGTTATGTGATACACGACGGGAAATGAAAAAGGTTAAGAAAGAGGTTCCTGAAGCAGCATGGCAATACAGTATGGTGAATAAAAATATTAGAAAGAAAATGAAACAGGCCAAAGAAAAATGGGTAGCTGATCAATGTGAGTCCATTAATACGGGGCTAATAAAAGGTAACAGCAAGGCAGTTTTTGACACATTAAGAAGACTATCAAAACCCCAACAGCCCAGGGTAACTGTCATAGAAGATAGCAATGGGGCTCTGCTCAATGAAAAAACAGCTGTAATGAGAAGGTGGACAGAATATTGTAAAGAATTATATAACTGTAAACTTGACACTGACTTAGGCATATTAAACAACATTAAGTGCGAAAACAGAGAACTCGGAAATGCAGCAATACTACGGGAAGAAGTGGAAGAGGCTATATGTTCGATGAAAGGAGGGAAGTCACCGGGTGTGGATAATATACCAGCAGAGCTCTTGAAATATGGAGGACCAGATATAGTAAAAATCATGACAACAATTTGCCAGAAGATATGGAGTACAAAAAAATGGCCAAAAGAATGGACGCAGTCATTAGTAATACCGCTTCCAAAGAAAGGAAATCTAAAAATGTGCAAGAACTACAGAACCATTAGCCTTATTAGTCATCCAAGTAAGGTGATGTTAAGGATACTTTTGAACAGAATAAAACAGAAATCAGAAGAAATCTTGCCAGAGGAACAGGCTGGCTTTAGACCAAAAAGAAGTACCTCAGAACAAATCTTCAATATTAGATTACTGATCGAAAAACATCTCCACCATCAACATGATTTATACCATAACTTCATCGATTTCACAAAAGCCTTCGATCGAGTCTGGCATGAAGGTTTATGGCAAATAATGAGAAAATTCAATTTTGATACCAACATCATAGATATCATTGAAGCACTATACAAGGACGCAAGCAGTGCTGTTTTTGCAAGCAATGACATTGGAGAATTTTTCAAAACAACTGTAGGAGTTCGCCAGGGATGTATCCTGTCACCAGTGCTCTTTAACATTTATCTAGAACATATTATGCAGGAGGCTTTCTACGATTATAAATCAACCATATCGATTGGAGGCCGACCTCTGTGTAATCTACGTTTTGCTGATGATATTGATCTGATAGCTGGAACAGAATCAGAACTTCAAGACCTTACCTCTAGACTGGAGAAAGTAACAAGAACATATGGGATGGAAATTAATATAGAAAAAAGCAAGATATTGGTGAATAGCCATAAGAAACATGTTCCGACCAACATTACGTTAAATGGGCAAACGTTAGAAGAAGTTAACACCTTTAAATATCTCGGGTCCACTATATGTAGTGATGGAAGATCAAATAAAGAAATCAAGACAAGACTTGAGATGGCCTCAGCTGCCATGACAAGGTTGAATGTGATCTGGAAAAGTAACATCAGTTTTCCTGTGAAGATCAAATTATACAAATCACTTGTATTATCTATTCTCTTGTATGGGTGTGAGGGCTGGACACTCACTGCAGATACGGAGCGAAGGATTCAGGCTTTCGAGCATAAATGTTACAGAAGAATTTTGCGCATTTGCTATAAAGAGCACAAAACAAATGTCTATGTTAGAGAGAAGATAAACACCTATGCAGGCCATCAAGAACCACTTTTGTCAATAGTGAAACGTCGAAAGCTTGCCTGGTTTGGGCATGTAACTCGTCATGACTCCCTTTCGAAAACGATCCTCCAGGGAACAGTCGAAGGTAAACGGAGAAGAGGAAGGCAAAGAAAATCCTGGGCTGATAACATCAAAGAATGGGCAGGACACGGTTTCTCCACACTTGTACGCATTGCTGAGAATAGAGAGCAGTGGAGGACCCTGTCTGCTGATGCTTCCACCATGGCACCCCTACGACCCATGACGGGTTATGGGTTGAGATGATGATGAATTATCAGCTGACGTCGAAACTATTTCCCTAGCTTTCATTTTGTTTGTAGTACTTTAGTAAGGCGTACCAAAATAGGTATTGTGAAGTACTTCGTTATTTAGTCTCTCTCTCTCTCTCTTTCTTTCTCTCTGTCTGTCTGTCTCTCTCTCTCACACATTCAATCTCATTTACCCATCGGCTCTTTCTCCCTGTCTTGGACTCTTACATAAATGCACAGAAACCTTGAGCCATAACATGAGAGTCTCTTGAGCTGGTATAAACGGCTCATATTTAGAAATACGTCTCCGTTGTTAAAACCGAAAAGTTTCACGTCCCAGTTTTGGCTCATTCCAGATTCTCCTGTTCCAGAATCTCCTTACAGAGAACCCGCAGGGAACTTGTCAAATCTGATGTTTTCTTGTCTTGAGACAATCATTATTTTAGACTAAACGAGATAAGAGTATCAGATACACGCCCCGGAAACACGTGTAGCCAAAATAAAGGCAAACATCACGAGAGGAAAATCAGAAACACTATCACGTAACACAGGTTATTATTTATTAACGCATGAATTACGGACTAGGTTGTTTTTTCCCCGACAATGTGTTCACATGTGATGTATTTGTGGCTTACGAGGTTTTCTCTCAACGAAGCTTACTTCATTCACAAAGGTTTTTCTAGAAAAGTTGACAGAACTAGCGACACTTTAACAAAGCTATCATCTCCATTCTTTGTCACATAATCTAGGAGTCTGATTTTTTAAAACCTTGTTCCAGCAGACCATTACTGTTAGCAGGGTTTCATATAACAACTCCACAACCATGTTGCCATGTTGTTCTTTTTTCTAATCTTCTGTGTTTCTCTACTTCTGGTGTAACATTTATACCCCGTTATTATAACATTTAGAGAGCAACTAACCTCTTTACAAATCAGACTCAGTTGTGAAAACATCGACTTTAGCCAACAGAAATAGAATCCAGTCGACTCTGACTAAACAACTTGACGATCTACATTTTGCCGATGATCTGGCTCTCCTGTCCCAGAACCGTAACCAGATGCTAGACAAAATGAAAATATTAGATGATAAGTAGCAGTAAATGGACCTGAAAGTACACAGGGAGAAAACAAAGATAATGAGAATAAATGTAAAGGTCTGAAGGTCTTTTATATTTGGATATGCGCCCTAATATAACCGACTAGTTTGAACGAGGCAAATTTTTTTATTTAAAACAAAAAATACATATACTTTGGCAGCAATATAGAAACTGTTGGAGGGGCAGACAGTGATATCAAAATAAGAATACAAACTGGTAGAGCAGCATTGGGAAATATATGGAGATCAAAAGCAATGAAGTCCAGTAACAAAATAAGAATCTTCCATTCAAATGTCAGGTAATAATAAGTTTGATTACAAAGATCCAATGAAATTGAAATGTAAAGGAAACAAATTTAATGTTCAACGAAACTGACATGTAAATGACATGAATGAAATACACACAGGAGAATTAGTGACGTCATCAGGTCACGCAGAAGACAGAGCACAATATAATTATTTCCCCGCCATGATTTGGCGGATTACTTGCTTGTAACAAAAATAAATTATCTCTCCCTGACACCTCACATGGTCCTGTACGCATCATCATCATCTTCCTTTTTATCGCTCTTTATAGAGCGCAGGTCCACAACAGCAGATGGCGCCCTTGAGGAAGACTACGTCACAGCTTATGCTCTTACAGCAGCGGCTTATGTAGCAATATATTTGCATTGTGATGTTGCTAGTCCCATGAACAACCTCCTGTTAGTCGACTCTTACGACATGCCTGAGGGAGCAGACGTCTGTCTTGTCTATTCATAAACCCCCAGGAGCTAGACGAGGCGGACCTGTATGCGCGTGTACATAAATTTACGACCTAAAGAAGCATTTTCTTCAGACACCACGACACTGTTCATATATGTAAAACAAAATAATAATAAACAAATAACTTGCTGAAACATGGACCTTGAATTCAAATGTCGCGGAAGCATTTTTACCATTAGAGGTTGGCAACCTCATCATGTAAACCCCATTTCCACTGAAACCACCGCTGCTGTAGCATGTGACTGTTCGGTGCAGGCTTCCTACAAGGAGACCAGCTGCATTGGTATGGCCCCATGCTCTGTACGAAGGGCAAAGGGAATTGAGGATGATGTTCACCTTTGGTGGTCGACTGGTCGGCGGAATAGAACAACTAAGGAATACGCTTAGCAATTTAAGTATCAAAATATATAAAATCCCAGCTTTTTCTGTCAGTAACGCTAAGGGATGCAACTTTGGTTGAAAGTTAGACATTAATTGTATTGTTTCCCTTATATGTACTCTCCCGAAAATAGTAACACTCGACAAAGAAAAGTGCGCAAATGACGGTGTGCACAAAAATATTTATAGAATGTGTGATCCCGTATACACACTTTGGGATCCTCGCTGCTACTACGTAGTTCGTGTGCTGTGGTGACGCACAGTGGTTTTTTTTTAAACTTTTGAATAAGTAAAATTGCCGTTAGGTATTGGTGCTTTTGAATTTAATTCCCGTCTTATGGCGGGCTTTTACACTTGTGTCTGAAATAAAAACACAATCGACAGCCTATTAATGGCCAACTAGTTGCTCTTGCTATCAAATAAAAGGATTATCTAAAACACACCGGGGAAAGTCCAAAGTTTCGGATAACAAGCTTCAGAAGCGGCATACGTTTTCTACAGTTACAGTGAGAAACAGAAGCGTGATCTGATATTAGTCATGGCGCATGCATGTTGATCAGAAGCGGTTGAACATTTACGTGGAAGGAAAAACGAAGTTATGCAATTACACATAAAACAACATCTTTCAGAATTTGTCTATTAAAAAAAAAAAAAAAAAAAATAGGGTGTGCCCTTTCACGATTCATTCTCGCAGCGAAGCGATGACGCCATTTGGAGGGTCACTAGTTCGATTTCTCAGTGAGCCTGCTGATCACAAAAACCCCTATTGTGACAATGGTCAAGAAAATATGCAAGAAACTATGTGTCTAACACCATATTCCCAATATGCCTCAGTGGGCGTGTAACGGGATCCTTTACCTTACTTATCACTTATATTTATGTTATATTGACTAGTACCCTCCTTCTTTCTCCCTTACACGTGTCTGCAGTTTACCTATATTTATTTATATATTTTATTTACTACTCACTGGCGTCAGGTTTCCTTCATTATTTCTTCAGAATTTTTCTACCTCTTTATTTATTCTATCTTCATTCACACCTTACTTTTTTCAATATTAACTTCTCTCACCCTCGCCACAAAAACATTAAAAAGAAAAAAGAAAGCAAATACTTTGTTTTGCAAGGTCATGGTCACATAACACGGAAGCCGAGATAAAAGGGAAACGCTGTTTGCGCCACCAGTTTGTCGTTCCGGTGACTTGTACAGACGGTGAACAATGGCCGTTCAATAAACTGATCGCTACCACTTACTCCACTCAAGCACAAAAAACAATTATACTTTAGCCATAAACTGCATCAAAAGTTGCATTATTCAGCACTCTAACACACACATACACATAACCTCCGATTGTCCTAGACTGCCTGCCGATGTGTGTAGCACCATTCCATTTTTGCGTTGCACATCATCGAGTAACATGATTTGGCCATTAAGATTTTCTTCAGAGTACACCAGAATACCACATTTGGAGGCGTGAAAGGAACGTGAAAAACAAAACAAGTTATATATATATATATATATATATATATATATATATATATATATATATATATATATATATATATATATATATATATATATATATATATATATATATATATATATATATATATATATATATATATATATATATATATATATATATATATATATATATATATATATACTCACAAGGGCGCACATTCACACACACATATACATATACACAAATATGGAAGCATTGATTCGTGGGCTAAAAAGCCTAAACATTTCCAGGCGAAGGTGATAAGTGGTTCATTTATAACCCTTTCAAGTGTTCCTGTCGCTAAATTCACTTTCTGTTTGTTGGACTTAAAAAAAGTGATAAACAGATCAATCAGTTCATTATAAACGCAATTATCTGAATTTTCTATTCCTTAAGAGGTAAGTTAAGCCTGAGTGTTTTATAGTCATTCTAAATGATATCCATTTGGAGTTAATTTAAATTGAAGTCCATTATAGACATTGTGTTTGGTTGTCATTAGGCGCTTGTTCAATCTGGAAGGAACTTATTAGGCGTAGCTTATAATATATTTTTGTTATCTTTTAAAATCATTTGGAGTTACTAAAGTTGAAGTATTTTATATCTGATCGTCAAGTGGCACAGAGGTTAGAGCGATTGCTTCGCGAGGCAAAATTACCTTCGAAATCTGATAACGTCGCTCTCGAGTCTCTCTACAGAGCCGTAAATGGGCACCTGACTCTGATCGTGAGTTAATGAAGGGAAAAGCAGCAAGGTCGCCCCATCTCATGAAACTGAAACATAGTACAGTGAAGTGTCTAACACTTCCCTCCCCTACAGCAGTATCCACGTTGAGACTAACTTTGCCTTTATCTTATTTCTGTGGATGTTTGTTAGGAATTAAATTAGGCTGAAGCGTCTTATATTAATATTTTATAATAGTAGAGAATTTTATAATCAAGATCCTTCAATAAATGTACACCTATTATATAGGTTTATGACACAGCCCAAAGAAAACCTTTTAAAAGGAGTCAAGGCTGCTGACTTAACTTTATGTTTCTTCTAAGATAATCTCAAGATTGGGCACTTAGAATGTTCAAAACACTGAACAAAAATGGAAAACTGCATAGAAGACAGCAGAAAAGGGGAAAGAAATTGCTATCCAGTAAACGTAGTTATTTTACTACACCTCTTAAAATACAGGAGTGGAGAGGAAAAAAGGTAATGCTTTTTACCACGTCTAAAGACAAGAAAAAACTTACGTTAGGGCCAAAGACCTTCATCAGGGACAAAAGAAGAAATGTTGAAAGAAAGACATTAGGTGAGAACTAAGTTGCACTGGTGCTCTCTAAGGAAGCACAGAAAGCACTCATAGAAGCAATGAGACCCAGAATTATGACAGCAACAATCAAAACGTCAAAATGAAGATAAAGATAAACACCATCCAATGTTATGCACCATTCAAGGGCAAAGAAGAATCAGTGACAGAATATCATGGATAAAATGAGAATAGAATACCTGACAGTTTTGTTGGGTGACTTAAATACCAAGATAAGTGCAGAAAATAGCAGCTTTGAAGAAATCATGGGAACATATAAGATAGGAACAATGAAAGAAAATGGGGAACTGTTCACAAATTGCTGTGCTTCAAATTCACTGGCTATAGGAGGAAGCATGTATCCACATAACAGAATGCATTAAGCAAAATAGATATCACCAGACCACAGAATAGAAAATTAGATTGGTCATATATGCATAAACAAGAAACGTAGACTATTCATTACATGACGTAAAGGTATGTAAAGGAGCAGATGTGGCATCAGATCCCCATCTTCTGTTAGCCACAATAAAGGTGAAACTCATGAGATATACAACAATATGTAGTCACAGACAACAGTTTAATGTAAGTTATCTAAGAAATCAAGAAACAAAAGGCAAAATTACGGGCACAATATTCAACAAATACCAAGATGATGATGATGATGATGTGAGAGCAGTAGGGCTAATCTTTCTTCTTTCACTTCAGAGACCCCCGGGGAACGACGTGGAGCTTGTGTGTAGTCACAGAGTAGGAAAATTCCTAATGGAATTTCTTTTCTACTGATTTAGAACGGCAGAGTTACCATGACTCACATTCATTTTGTTCACTGCTAAATCCGTCGCTATTTATAGTTTCATCGGTAGTTTCCTTTCAAAGTTTACTAACGCATCTGGCGAATAGACAGAACCTGTGCCTTATTATTATTATTACTAGTGTAAAAGCCCGTCATAAGACGGGAATTCAATTCAAAAGCACCAATACCTAACGGCAATTTTACTTATTCAAAAGTATTAAAAAAACCACTGTGCATCACCACAGTACAACGAACTACGTAGTAGCAGCGAGGATCCCAATGTGTGTAAACCAAAGTTGCATTCCTTAGCGTTACGTACTGACAGAAAAAGTTGTGATTTTATATAGGATAGCCGAGCACGTATACCCGCCAAAACACTGACGGGAGAATTAAAGCCAGTATCTTAGATTGACTACCGCCTGTGCCGCACATTTAGAAGACTAAGAGGTAGGAATTGGTACATAATTTGACTAATTACTTAACAGCTCCTTAATCACAACATTCTTTTTTGTTGATGAATGAACGATAAACTGTAAAATGTTTGGCTTGATAATTGGTTGCGAATATATAAGATTGTCTATGTTCCTTCCTCGCACAAGCGCTACACAATAGGTGACCATACGCAAAGACTGCTTATGGCAGGTCTACACCTTAATGATCAAATTATAGCCCGAGTGCTTTGGTGATCCTCATGGCTTAGCTAGAATCACAGGAAACTGACGACTTCTCACTGTGACTAACACTAGTTAATTTACCCCGTGAGGTTTCAGGGGTTTCTGAAAAGACAAAGACAGAATAGCGTTAGTGCACCATCAGACAAATCGTACACGACGATTAATATGAGGTTGGGCCTGAGGCTGCCAACCTCATCATGTAAACTGATTGGTACAGAAATCACCGCTGCAGCAGCATATGAAAGCTTGGTGTAGGAATACTGGAAGATGACTAGTTGCAATGGTGGCTCCATGTTGTGGTGGATTTGATGTTATGAATTTGTTGTTAGGTATTAATATGTTAATAAATGAGATTAGCTATGAAGGTCCCTGAATTTACCCAATAGTATTGTGAACTTTTCAGGGTACCTTTCAGCTACCACCTTTTTTTATCTCATTCAAAATGTATTTATTATTATTATTAAATGACTTCGTGTTGTGTCTAGGGTTATGAATCGTAGAGTGTAATGTACAAAAATCAACAACCATACAAACAAATAGTTTATTATTCACAACAGCACACAGTACTACCACAATAACATACAAACGACACTCTAAAAGGTTATCTTATTTAAGACTGGGGTTGAATTTTGTGTAAATATGTTTTTTTACAATTTTATTATCCTGATTCTAATTTATTTGGAATCAGGATCGACAATTTAAAAGTGAAATCAAAATAATCAATTACATCAGTCAAATAGTACAATAGATCCTCTGTCCATACATACAAATATTATTCTCATATACGTCTGTAGTGTTCTCCTACTTTAAGGAAATACTGGTAGAACCACTAGGTTGTTGTTTGAAATCCTATCCTTTTAGTAATGTTTGTTTCTATTTTGTCACTTGTGGAACTATTAATATTTGTCCCAATTCTATTCACTGTCACTTTTTATATTTCTTCTTATAAAGTTCTGTAGTTGAGCTTTCAGGTGCCGAACGAGAAGTTATCTTTGCAGTAGAATATAGGTTGAACCTTTCCTCTGCTCGCTTGACAATCTGTTCCCTGTTTGATAGGCAATGGCCACTAGCATGGGCTCGCAGTAAACAGGCAGAGTCCTGAATCAATCAGTTTTCAAGCGTTTGGTACCACATTAACGTCAGTACCCAGGACCTCTGAAATGTGAAGGTATGCATCCTTCGTAATATCTAGCATACACCAATAGTCCACAGTTAATGACATGTACATTACAAACAAACAACAAGGATCATATCCTTATACAAACCTATGCCACCATTTTTTTTTATGTGACAATGTACACCAGTATTCCTTTCCCTAATAGTTACAACACCACTGCAATTCCAGCTGTAATCTCTTCCATATAATAGGATAGGTGTTATGCTCCTTTATGACAATCATACATATTCTTGTATTTTTACACCTCTCTGACAGTCTATCACATGGTGGATCAATCTTTAGGCTTTGCTTCATGTTCGCTATAGACCCACTCATGTCCAGACATATATTATTATTTCACATTCAATTTTTATATAAAATACAGATTAATAAATGTCAATCTTACCACAAAGTTCAATGAAATACACAGAGACGATGACTGACACAGTTGCGATCTGTTTTGTTGTCCAGGCTGTCCAGAAATGTATTTAAAAGCACAGCCTGATCTCATCTATCACCGTGAAAATTTTCTAGAAAAAAATGGCGTCATTCCCCTATCGCTTTTATTCTGACACTTCAAATACCCAATCAGATGTCAGCCTTCTGGCCAAAAAATATGCGATCCAACCTAAACAGATATGACTTGACCTGACAGTATCATCTCTATGTATGGTTTTATAGTTGTTTATTTTTAAACTACCTCTCGTTCACTCTTTTTCCATGTAATATCAAGCGAAATACGAGAGCTTAGGTCATTCATAATAAGAGCTTACCATGTTTCCATGACGTAGTGTCCATAATTCTAACTTTTTCATCGTATTGGGGAAACCCCTAAGGCAAGGCTTGCCCCAGTGCTAGTGTTGGCTTTTAGTTTAAAATCAATGCGAAACGAATTAGCATTTCATCTATCCTTGCCCCTCCTCGTTCCACAATGCATTTTAGGCAAATATTTTCTTAGAACTAGGAAAAGTGGGTGTTTATGTCAAGGACGAATTTGAAAAATTGGGTACCGTTTTGTTCGGCTATTCGTTAGCAAATAATAATTTGAAGGCGTAGGCGACACTAACCATTCTAGCAGAAAATTCTTTTGTACTTTCTTATCTTTGCCTTTATGCCCTATACTGTTATATATTAATTTAGATATTGTATTTAGAAATCACTACACATGTTCCAAATGGATCCTAACGTTAATGATGATGATGATAAGGCACGCAGTTACCTTAGCTCATCATTACAAGGAAATTGTAGCTGAAGTGTTCATTCGCTCGTTTGATATACAAAACTCAGATTAGCACATCTATTGGGTTCAGTAATCGAAGGATATTTGAAGAAAGCTGCTCACACTGTAACGCTCACGAGCTAGGAATTTTTTAAACTCATCGCAGCAGTAACAATTTCGATATCCGAGTTAAAAACTCTGTTTTTCACTTTGTATCCTTTGAGATTTCATCACCTCGTTCGCGTTTCGCACACACTCTTGAACGATGCCAGTGAATTTATAGAGATCTTTCTGTTTTTTTTTTCTTTCTTTGCTTGTTTTCTTCGTGCATTTCTTCACCTCTCTCAACTATTCTTTTGTGGCGAATGAACTAAGTAGCATCTTATTTTTATGAAAGTATGCTGTGACATAACATAAGGTAATTCTTGCTCTGGGAAACCCAGATAAAAGAGGTAGAGAGAGTCTAAAAAACTCCTGGAGAAGACAAGTGGAGACAGACATGAAGGCGATGAACGAAAGACATGGAAAGAGCGATTGGAATTGGACAGGAAAACTTGGCATACGTTTGCTGATGGCCTAAGCTCCTTGGGGAGCAAGGTGTCATGCTGACAATGATGATATTATGAAAAATAACATGTAGTAATTTTTCTGGGACAACGAAGGTTATGGAAAGTGAGGTTGTTAGTTAGACACATTTTATCCCATGTCTGTGAGTGTGTTTTATGTTTATGAGTGAGATAAGTGTGGTTACCTGCTACTTACTTAATCGTTCCCTGGGGTGTAAAGGTTTACCAGAGAGGGCGCCATACTATCCTATCGCCTGTCTTCCTCCTGGCCTGGTTCCAATCTAATCGTCGGTTCTTCAGAGACTGTGTAATATTGTCCTCCCAGCGGACTCTGGGTCGTCCTGAAGGTCTCGATCCCTGTCTCTTAGTTTCCCATACTTGTCGTGGTAGCTGATCTTCTCCCATTTTGGTTAAGTGTGGTCAAAGTTTGTAATGTTTGCTTTGGCGTTGGCTTCCTCAAAATGGCCGGCTGCAGTGGTGAATTCATGAAGAAGAGAGAAAGCAAGCCTTCATTTCCTGTGCCATCCATTCAAGATCTCTCCTTCTTCACCCCTTTCATGTTTGTCTCTAGTTCCTTTCTCCGTGACTTTTTATGTCTTCCTCTATGTTTCTTACTATGGGAATTCCAGAACAAGCACTATGTCTCAAGACATATATGTGCATATATATATATATATATATATATATATATATATATATATATATATATATATATATATATATATATATATATATATATATATATATATATATATATATATACATACAAAGGAAAGTGATGATGATGATGATGATAATGATGATGATGATTACGATTATGATGATGATGAACAAGTTAACGGTGACATGAGGCATCCCTGATGCACTCCATTTCTTTTCCGACTGACTATGTAAACTGTCCATCCAGGAAGATCTCTGCATGTCATATTTTAATTTTTTACTTTTATTTATGAAGAAAAATATTCTTTTCTACATCTGATAGGTTGTAATTAATATATATACCGGTAGTATCTCTTATTCCAGATAATATGTTCTATTGCTTACACCTGATCAAGGCCTCATAGCTTCTATCCAATTAGCGAAAATAGAGTAAATAGAGTTTCCAAATTGTGTATGTTTGCGTTTGTTTGTTTTTGTCAACTTTGTTCTAAAGTAGTAGTCTTTTCATACTTGTTATGATGTAAAAAAGGGGGAAAGGAGAATGTATGTGCAAGCAGTATGTATTACTAAAATAAGCGGCCGATTGACATAGTTGTTAGAGCGCTGGTCTCTCGCAGCAAATGTGTCACGTTCGATTCACGGTATCGACACGCTTCAGTCTTCCTAGCTGTAAATGGGTACCTGACTTTGCACTTGAGCTAAGGTAGGAAAAGGCATCGAGCAAGGCAACTGGTCACACCACCTCTCGATGCTGGATCCAATATAGTGAAGTCTCTAACACTTCACATCCCAACGGCAGTATCTGCTATGGGACTACCTTTTTTAATTACTAAAATCTCACTAAACGTTCATGATCCCACCACTACTCATCCCATCCCAACTAACATAATTACCGATGTATGTTACGTCGGTCGGTCTCACTCAAAAAAGTAACTCGCGCCAGAAAAAAAAGTGCGCAACGCACGGTGTGCAACCTGCGCGGCGTGGGTGGTATATAAAACAAATATTTTGGTTTTTTTTTTTTTTTTTTTAATCTTTCACGAAATTAGTAGCGCTCGACAAAGAAAAAGTACGTAAAATTGGTGTGCATGAGCCCTCACCCGATGTACAGATCATGAAAACTTGAAAGTTTTTGTTAAAACCACTTATTATCAGGGAACAATCCACGCACTTTCACACGAAATGTTGTCATCAAAGAACTTTTAAATTGAATCTAAAATAACATAATTCTCGCCGTGTGTACGTTGGTCACAGCTGAGGAATGCAACCGTGTTGAAAAATTGTATTGTGTCCATTATATATACTCTGCCGAAAATAGTTACAATCAACAAAGAAAAGCGTTCAAATGACGGTGTTCATGAACAGTTTGATTACACTGTATAATGGAAAGAAACCAAAAACACTCTAAGAATGTACTTCTATCTGCACATCTTTGAACGGAAACAGCACACTATAATTAAAAACCCGTCAAGTTTGACGGGTTATTGCTAGTTATGCAATAATTGTTGTTCTTATTAAATTCTGCTTGACTATATTGCGCAGTTTAGGTCTGTCTACTCAATATTGCGCAGTCTAGGTCTGTCTACTCTATATTTTAGTTTGTTCTCCTTGTCAAACTAACAACATTTGTGGGGACAACACTACAGGGACATCCTGGGACATCCCCAGGTTTGGCCATGTCATGAGAATTAAGCCCAATTAATGACCACTACACGCCTACAACAGTCGTGGAAATTATTTCAGGGCACGAGGAAGACCAAAAGGCAGATGAATAGACAATATTAGAGAAATCCTACAAGAATATTCACATCAGCTAGTGCGACACACGTTACTCAAGAATGCAAGCGTCAACTCCCAACATGCTCTTCGCGGCAAAGGGTTACCTGAAAAAGTAAAGGCGGTAGTTACCTACACAGCGGTCCCGTCAGTTGCCAAGGCGATTTTCTATCCATACTTACAAGGTCTTGTCATAGCCTGCATGTCAACAGTAAACTGATCAGTTCCGTTCAATGATGTGTTGTGCAATTATCAGCGGTACGACCTTCTTGCGCTTACAGCAGACGTTGATTTGCCTAAGACTTGCTTCTTTCTCCTTCAAGTGATTATTTATGTCCTCTTTTATTCTCTCTGTGAGGATATGTAATGTTTCATCCTGGCAAAGCAGCTGTTTCTTTCTTTCTTTCTTTTTTTAAATATATTTTTTTTTTGCTTTATCAAAATGTGCTGATCCTGTTTTAAACATGTCTTGAATTCCCTTTTTATTTTTTTATTTTTGGCCGTATCACTGCTGGTCTAGTTTTTTTTCTTTCTTATTTGGCTTAAGCTAGCTTCTTCTTCTTCTTCTTTTTAAATGTTGCACAAATTATGTACAGTTTTCTGAAGGCATGGTCTTATAATGCGTTTTCCCGAACACCCATGTTTTTTTAATCTTCTCACACGTCTGTATAAAAGTTCCAGAGTTATTCCCACTTCGTCTCTGATGATTCACTTCTTTGCCTGCCAGTGCATGGAATTTGTTGAGGAGTGATTGCAATTCCCGTCTTGACTCAATCGTTGTGTCATCGTAAAAGTTATTCCTTAAAAGTTTTCAAACTTATAGCAGTTACACTTAAAGTTTTGTTATTTTAACTTGCAAATATCTTCTTCTTTTTCTTCTTTGATCCTTAGCCGCCGACCGTCAAAGCAGTCAGTGGCCATCACGCCTAGTGGCGTCTTGTAGGGCAACAACAAATTAATTCCACTTTGCTCGGTCGGTGGCCATCCTTCGTATAGTGCCCCAACTCTGGTTCATTCTTTGCTTCTCAGCCTCCACAGTCCTCTGCCAGGTTGTTTTTGGTCGGCCTCTCTTTCGTTTTCCTTCAGGGGTCCAAAGCATAGCTGTTCTTGTGATGGCATCGGGGTCTCTTCTGAGGACATGGCCAACCCAGCTCCAGCGTCTGCCAGCTATGATGGTGTGCATGTCCTCTTGCTTGCTCCGAGTAAGCAGATCTTGGTTGGTGATGGTATTCGGCCAAAAGATTCGGAGAATTTTTCTTAGGCATGTTATGTGAAAAGAGGACAATTTCGACATTTCCTTCTCTGTAACTCTCCAGCATTCCGCACCATAGAGAAGCACAGAAAGCACACAGCTCTGATATAATCTTAATTGTGTGCTTGTGCTGTATTGAGAGGACTTCCAGATGTTGTTTAGGCTAACAAAGGCTGTTCTTGCCTTATTCATTCTGATGTTGATGTCTTTGCCTGCCCCGCCGTCTGGGGTTACTATGCATCCTAGGTATGTGAAGGTGTCTGTCTGTACCAGTTGCTGATTCCTTACTGAAATGGGCTCAGGTTTGCTCACATTGAGCGTCATGACCTCTGACTTCTTTAAATTGATGTTCAAGCCCATCTGCTGGCTAAACTTATTAAGTCTATCCGTTTTTTCCTGGATGTGTTGATGTGAATGTGCTAGTAGTGCAATGCCATCTGCATATTCCAGATCTTCCAATGTAGAAAATGTAGTTCATCTTATTCCTCTTGGACTGCCCTCTGTTGTCTGGCGCTGTCATAAAATTAACAAGTGATACAACGTAAAAATATCTCCAAAGGATAAAATGTAAGGATAAAAACATAATGTGTAAGCTGCTGATAGTACATGATCGCCCTGACCGCGGGTCATCACCCTCCATAAAAATTGACTTGTTAGACGGGAAATCAAAACGGTTACCATTTGGAGGGATGAGAACGGCGGATCAAAAGGAAAAAAAAATATATATGACTGAAAAAAATTGCGTGAGACTAGCAAGGCTAAGGAGACGCAATTGGGGGGGGGGGGGGGGGGGGGGGGGGGGGGGGGGGGGGGGGGAACGGAGGAAAAAAGTCACGTTCCCCAAGTTGACATAAAGTAAGGAACTCGACAGAAGGGACCCTGGATATGATACGCCACAGTCATTTATTGGACGCTTTTGCGATACCAAGCCTTTTATTTGAATTCAGCGGAAAAACGCAGATGCTTGAAATATTACAAAATTTAAAAAGTAACTTTTTCTTAATATTGATGTTAGGAATATAAAAATTAGATGGCCGGATGACCCATCTTGAGCAGTGAAATAATATACTTTTAATTTTACAGACGGATAGATAATAATGAAGATAATGACAAAAGACAGTGTTGTTCACATCAGCAAAAGACTGCATTGAATCTAACATATCACTATTTGCACAAAAACCGCGACCTTGAGACGCAAGTGTTCAAATCTAGTTAGAATGAAAGCGGGGGATATTGGTGGGAGCTGTGTCTAAAAATAACTTTTAACGACAAAATTTTGGAGGGGAGAGAAAGGTTGGTTCAAAAATCAAGTACGTTTTTGTGAAAACGCAAGTAGAGACGGACAGACTAACAGATAAAAATCCATACTTGACTGAAGCATGACTGAAATGACTTTAGTGTAGGAAATTTGAATTTAAAAAAAAACCAAGGCATTGATTGGCCACAGACAATCATATTATCCGCGCTCAGACGAGCTTTTTTGCCATTCCTCAATAGTTGTCCAGTGATAGACACAGTAAATTTCAAGTGTGGTGATTTCCAAATGAAATAAATTGAAATAAGTTCAGGGACGCCATACTATAGCCAGCAGGTCAGCTGAGTTTTGCTAGCATTTCTGTGTTCTTTATTCATAATCTGGTAAGATTGAAATTATTTCTTTGTATATTTTGAATATTGTTTAATGTTCGAGTGATTTGATACTGCCATATCGAAATCTAGCCTTACAAACAAGTAAGGATTGGCTCTGGACCCCCCCGCCCTAGTTCAGGGTCTAGGGACAAACAATATATAAACTACAGCAAGGTTTAGGAAGGGGTGATCAAGTGTTGAGAGCGGTGAAACATATCTCCTATCCTATTGTATGGCAGTGAGATAATGCACCTATTTCAGAATCTGTAGACTGGGGAAACTTACCCTATGCGAAACCAACTAGGTAAGATGTGCTGTCTGGTCAGAGAGAACTGACCCTGTTTATGTGGTGTTATTGTAATTTGTTATGTGTAGAAGTGGCTTATTAGGTAAGGTTCTGAGCAAAAACCAATACTTTATTTCAGAGCTGTGAGTTCGATCTTGACACTAAGGTGGTGTCAAATGCTGATTAATAATTGAAGTGAGGACCCGTGCAGTGTACATTTCGGCAGAACATCTTTGTATTGCTCAAGCACGGAGAGGTGGGGCCATCAGATTCCAGCACCAGAACAAATCTGGCAAAGTTAAGTAGGCTAGCTGGCCTGCTGAACTTACACCAACTTCATAAAACTAGCACCCAAGAGAATTTACTACTGAAGCATCCCATTTTCTTCCATCATTAATGGACAATGTTTTGTAGGCATAAACAGGGAGGGATGAAGCCACCTGTTACGCACAAATAATTACTTTTTTCAAAGCCTTTGTATGATCATTTTTCGTATGTATGATCATTTTTTGACTGAAGTGTGTATTATGTTTTTTACAGTCAAAGGGACATAACCCGAGTTATCGAGACTACAATTTTTTAGGAGTTTGCCTTCTCTTGTATAGAGACACGTTCGGTCTATAATTTCTTGAACGAAGCGTGACCATATCTCCTTATTTGGTAGTATCAGTCAACTGTTGTAGATGTCTGAAACCTTTCTTAACGCTTCTGTTCATGACCATAAAAGGCGCGACTGTATAAGACTTTTATCGCGAATGTTCTTAGAATCGTCTTATTGTGAACGGCGACTCAGAGATTGTCGCTCTGCGCATGTCTCGACTTGGAGTTCGTTTGTTGTTCCGCCCAGCTCGGGGCAGTTAAGAAATGGTCTGAGTAGCGAGCAGACGCGACCTGCGTCTTGTAATTTTCTGAGGGAAATACATTGTCTTTGTGAGTTAGTTAGCTAACTAGACTATTTCCCAGTATTATTCAAGCCTGCCTGGAGGCATATGTTCGTGGTGGATTTTCCGAAATAAGGTAATTCCTCTTGTATCGAACTTTATGCTATCATCTAGAGGTTCGTCATTTTGTCGCCTTTTTGCTCGCCTGTGTGATTCAAAATGGAGAGGTACTTTGACTAGGATTAAGTCACCGGTATCTTTATACCTGAACTAGTTATATATATATATATATATATATGGGTTGCTTTAGACCAACAAGACTATTGTCTGTGTTCCAGGATTCGTTATATCAGAGATCACGTCCAAGTCAGATGGTTAGACTTAGGAAGGTTATAAAGGTCGAGCTGACCTGTAATCCATGTATGCTATTCACGTGCAGACAGTAAACGGACTTATTGTATACATCTGATCTGCTAGCATCAGGAAGGGAATATTTATTATTGTCTATGAACATTGTTGAGCTGCAGCTGACACTGTTGCAGAAGTTATATATATATTATTTATACAGCTTCACGAACCAGAACTTTATGATATCTGTTTACAATACAACTATTGAGTATTGAATCCTACATGACTATCAGTTAATATGATTTTGAATGCTGCATTCGTTATACTATGCTGATGATGACATAAATATCATGACTGTTTTGTGGTGTTCAATAAATGGTATAAAACTAAAGCGAAGTTACCATTTCTATGACTCTACACGTCATGTTGCCTGTGGTGTACCCTGTGAACTGTTCTACTGCAACACACCCAGCAACATTCTAAATCAGAGAAGACACCTACATCTTGCACTTTAATACCAGGTGTCGATAGGGGTGGCAAGTTATCATTTCAGCTCAAATCCACCCTTATCATTTTTGGTGGCCAGTCGTTGGTTTAACCGGGCATTTTGGCACACCTTTATCATTTTTGGTGGCCATATGTTGGTTTACTCTGATACCAGCTATCAAGGGGGTCAACGAACCCAGACATCATCAGCAGACTACAAGACAACGTTGCAGTTTCTATTCATCACCTTTGATGAAATTTTTTTGAAAGACGCGGCATTACTGACAGTTGTTGATATTTTGAAACTACCCGGCGCTGCTCGGCAGTATTGAAGTTTGTCTACAACTAGAAGGACAATTACCGAGCGAATGGATTTCCTGATCTGTTAAGAAGAAGGACAAGTGCCGTAACAACTGTTCCGGTCTCAGAGGTACTGTTGCAGATTCAGAAGGTCAAGTGCTCAAGTCAATTTGTAGAATTCAGAAGGTCAAGTTCAGAAGCTGTTTCCTGTCAGAAGCTCATTTCCTTCGTCATGGCAGTTTACGAGAGCAGATATGGATCAACGTTGGATCATTATCCTAAGAATGCTGATCACATCCTGTTCTGAACTGTGCTGACGTTTTGGATACATAGAAGTTAAGTGGCCTGTTTTGTTTGTGAACTGTGCCCTTATGTTCTAGCTGAGCCTTCTAAATTCTTTCACACTTTTTGCTATTTGTTACATGTTATATGTTATTTGTATTTGTATATTTATATGTTTATATTTCAGCGGGTTTTCTCGGTTGGGCGGTGTCTTTCAGTGGAAGATACCACGTCACAGAGGTTCTACTGTTAGCGTTTTCGTTAGGGACTGTGCGAATTTCCTACTGTGAAATTTGCTAGCGACAATCGTTGCTATATCTGTTTAGTTGTGACGAATTGTGCTTTATTTTTGTTTCTTGTATATTTTTTTTCCTTTTCTTTTCTCTCTTTCTTTCTGTTTTTTAGTTTCGATTTCGATTGTTTGTATTTGTAGGTCTCCCCTTTTCTATTATTCAGTTCTTTACGTATATTTTTGTGTATACACTGTAGCGTCATTTGTTTGTCATATCTTCGCATTTTGTCATCACATTTCTTTTTAGTTTCGCTGTTTATTTATTTGACTTATGCGAATGTTTTCGTATTGTTTTGATCTTTGTTATTGTTTACATTGACTCTGATCTTTGTTATTGTTTACATTGACTTTGATCTTTGTTATTGTTTACATTAACTTTGATCTTTGTTATTGTTTACATTGTTATTGACCTTTGTTATTGTTTACATTGTTTTGTTTTTGTTTACATAGTTCTTGCATAGTTAGCTTTCACTATTGTTACATATATGCTCATGCACTATTGGTCTATAGTGCACTTATCATAACTAACTGGTGGGTTTTTGCTTATGCACTATTGTAGTGCAGTTATGATAAATAACTGATGGTTATGCACTGATTTGGGTAGTGCACTGATAATTAAGAGGTGACTTGTGATATTATTATACATTTGATAATACAAGTTGGTGTCAAGTCTTGTTTCCCACAGAGATTGGGGTAAACATAGTGATTACACAAGCACTTTATTAAGTCTTGTTACTATTAAGATTAAAATAAGATAATTAATTATTTCAGGTTCTGTACTCACATTTTAGACATCATGTCTACATTTCAGTACTTTATTGAGCAGGGTAAAGCCCTTGGGAAGACAGGTGATAAATTAGAAGAATTTGCGACTGTTCAATATGCCAAGGCATTGAAGTCGGAGGAAAAGAAAATGAAAGAACTAACGGAACAAAAGAGAATAGATGCTGAAAATTTAAAACTGCAGATGCAGGTAGATGAAAAGAGATTACAAATGGAAATGGAAAAACAAAAAAGAGAAGCAGAATCTCAGGAGAAGAGACTTCAGGCTGAGGTTGAAAATAAGAGACTTGAAAAAGAAGTTGAAAATAAGAGACTTGAAAAAGAAGCTGAAAATAAGAGACTTGAAAAAGAAGCTGAAAATAAGAGACTTGAAAAAGAAGCTGAAAATAAGAGACTTGAAATAGAGGCTGAAAATAAAAGATTAGAAAAACAAGCTCAGGTTGAAGAAAAAAAGTTACAAGCTCAGGTTGAAGAAAAAAAGTTACAAGTTCAAGCTGAAGAAAGAAAGTTACAGGCTGAGGCTGAAGAAAGAAAGTTACAGGCTGAGGCTGAAGAAAGAAGGTTACAAAGAGAAGCTGATGAGAGAAAAGCAAAAATGGAGCATGAAGAAAAACTCTTAGCTTTGGAGTTAGAAAAGTTGAAGTTATCTAGTAATGCTAATGATGCTAATAAGATATCATCTGCTAATAAGTCTAATGCTGTTGATTTCAAGCTTAATTTACCAGCATTCAATGCTTTAATTGATGATATAACATTTTATCTAGATAGATTTGAAAGTGCATGTAAGGTGCATAATATAGATAAAACATTATATGTTTATCATCTGTCCAAGATACTTAGAGGTGATGCTTTGACTTTGTTGGGTATGGTAGATGTGCCTGACAAGACCATCTATGAGTTTGTCAGGGCGGCATTGTTAAAGAATAGTACCAACTTAACGAGGACGGATATCGTCTTAAATTTAAAAACATGTTACCAGAAACTGGAGTTGAATTCTCTGAATTCATCTCAGGCATCCGTCTTACTTTTTTACGATGGGTTGAGTTGTCTAAGACAGAAAGTACATTTGAGGCTCTTATGGACTTACTACTTAGAGACAAGGTTATGTCTTCAATTAATGAATCTTTTCTTTCTTTTCTTCATGAGCGTAAGCCTAAAAACATAAAAGAAATGGAAGAATACTGTAGCCAGTATGTTACTGCGCATCCTCACATAACCATTAGCAACTCTAAAGTAAAAGAAGGTCTGCCAGTTGCTTCGGCAGCACCTTATGGCCCAAATTTTATGCGTAAATTTCAGGGTAGCCAGCAAAATTTCAATAAAAAGAGTAACCGTAATTATGCCCAGAATCATAGTAATCAATTCCAGGGTGATTCTTCTTCCCAGAACTGGAGATATCCTAATACTACACGTTATTCTACTCCGGTTAACTTTAGAAATTTTCACAAAGGTAATCGGTATAGAGGAAAATATTTTTCTCAGAGACCTCAATACCAGGATAATAGAGGTTCTCAACAGTATAGAGATGGTAATGACAGTTATGGAAACTGGAACTCAAACCAGGTTAAAAATTACAGTAGGGACTTTAATGATTGCAGAGGCAATAATGGCCGCGGTAGATCACAACATAAAAGAAAAAGATATCAACAGACAAACTCTGTTCAACAAGAATCTCAGGGAGTAGATAAACAGGTTAATGATAATAAAGACCATAATGCTATCGGATGCTCATCTTTTGATTTTGGTAGAGCAAATAAATGTATCCAATGCAGTACTTTATTTGACCCAAAGACCGTTAGTACTTTAAGCTGTGGTCATCCTTTGCCCGCTCTTCCTGCTAATGTCGCTCATGATGGTAGAGGTTCTCTTATATTACATAAAAGTTAGTTGCTTATCCTTTACAGGACGTGGCAATCAACCCCAGCTTTTATTGGCTGTTTTGTGATTTTTCTAGGCAATTTTTTTCATTCAGTAGTTTGCCATTGCTTTCTGAACGGTACGGCGCTTATACCATTGTTAAAAATCCACACAAAGCGATCTGCTACCAAACCGCCTGCAGCAGGTTTCGAACCTGGTATATCTGGATTATGAAACTGCGTTCATATCCATTAGGCCACAGACGCCGACTATATTACATAAGGGGCTTGTAAATAGTAATCCAGTCTCAGTGTTGTTTGATTCTGGATGTACTACTGTCGGGGTTAGGCAATCTCTTGTAGATCCATCTTGTGCTACAGGAAAGGTCATCAAATGTGTCACATTTGGTGGCACGTTGGAAAAGTATCCTACTGCCATAATACAAATTGCTACTCCTTTCTTCACGGGAGAGGTCCACGCGTGTCTACTTCCAAACCCTATTGCGGACCTTATTATTGGTCGTATTCACGGAGTTAGGGAATGTACCCCACAGCAGATTGCTGTTTGGGAAGAGCAACACATTGAAGCTACCAATGCGGTGGTCACAAGAGCACATGCTCTGGATCCACCTCAAACTTCATTAACTAATAATGATGAAGTAAATGACCAAGATAGTCACTTGACTATTACACGTGACTCATTTATCAAATTGCAAGAAGAAGATCCTTCTTTACAAAAATTCTTCATTCTAGCAAAAAAAAAAGGTGATCCTAATCAGAATACTAATAGAAAATCTTGGATTTCTATGAAGAACGGCGTACTTGTACGTATGGTACAAGACTCGACTACGTCCACTCATTCACAAATTCTTGTGCCCAAGAGCATGAGATTGCAAATATTGCAACATGCTCATGACTCGCAATGTGCTGGACATATGGGTTTTTCCCGTACAAAGTCGAGAGTTCTTGCGGCTTTCTTTTGGCCATTTGTGAGCAAGGACATACGAATGTACTGTCGCTCTTGCAAAGTATGTCAGGAGGTCAAATCTAAAGGACCACGACATGCTGCGCCTATCCAGGCTGCTGACATCCCTATTCGCCCTTTTCAAAAAATGGCAATAGATATTATCGGTCCTTTTAGAATTAAGTCGGCTAGAGGACATCAATTTATCCTTACATGTGTCGATATGTGCACACGTTGGCCAGAGGCAATACCTCTCAAGAGCATCTCAACTGCTGACATCGCAGACGCTCTTTGGCTGATATTTTCTCGCTTGGGTTTTCCCGGAGAAATATTGTCAGACCATGGCACTCAACTTATATCAGACACTATGTCACAGGTAATGTCTATGCTACACATTAAAAGGTCTCTCAGCAGTATCTATCACCCAATGTCTAATGGGTTAGTCGAACGTTTAAATAGGACTCTGAAAACTTTACTTGGTAAAATAATTGAGGATCATCCTCAGGATTGGGACAGGGTCTTACCCGCGGCTCTCTTTGCATATAGAGAGGTCCCCAATGAACATACGGGGTTTTCCCCTTTTGAACTTGTCTTTGGCGCGCAACCGCGCGGCCCTATGTCTTTACTTCACGATCTAATCACTGCCGATAATATTAGCGATGAGACTCAATCTTCCTATGAGTACGTCATTGCTCTTAGGCAAAAGATCATCGAGGCATGCAAACTAGCAACTTCGTCTTCCGAATTTGCTAAAGAAAAGGCAAGGCAGTTTGCAAATAAGAATAGATGTCTACGACAACTTTGTCCAGGTGACAAAGCTCTCGTTCTACTTCCTTCAAGGGAGAACAGACTTCTAATTGCATGGAAAGGTCCATATGCAATAGTCTCCAAAATTTCTGATGTCGACTATGTTGTCGATATTGATGGAAAGCATAAAACTTTCCACATAAATATGCTCACGGAATTTTATGAAAGACCTGACTATTTGCAGCCTATTTTCCAGGCTACGGACAATTCTCAAGCACCTCATGGTCAGTACTCATCTCTGTCAGTTATACAGGATGAGGAAACTACTTTTTCTGATGTCAATCTTCCTCTTTCTATGGTCCCACTTTATTCTACGGAATCTTGGAAAAACGTGACCGTTTCTCCAAATCTTTCCGCTGAGGAACATCGACAAGTTTCTTCGATGTTGCAAACATTTCAGGATGTTCTTACAGACATCCCGGGACACACACATGTCATTGAACATGACATTGTGCTAACTGATCATAATCCTATCAGAGTTAGACCCTATCCAATACCTATCCATTTCCAGTCTCAAGTCGAAAAAGAATTGGATGAAATGATACGTTTGGAAATCATTGAACCATCCACTTCAGCATACTGTTCGTCTATGGTTATTGTTCGAAAGAAGGATAATAACATTCGCATTTGCGTAGATTATCGCAAATTGAACCAAGTTACGAAGTTCGACGCTGAACCTATGCCTTCATTAGAAGAGCTACTCAATAAACTTTCTATTTCTAGATTCTTTACCAAACTAGATTTGTCTAAAGGTTATTGGCAAGTTCCTCTAACTGAACGTGCCAAACCTTTTACAGCTTTTTCTACACCTAGGGGTTTATTCCAATGGAATTTCATGCCTTTCGGTCTTATGAACGCCCCTGCTACATTCGTACGCATGATGCGGCGAATTCTCGCATATCGTACAGATGTCATAGCATACCTAGATGATATCTGTCTATTCAGTGATTCCTGGGAAGATCACTATTTGGGTTTATACGAATTACTGTCCACTCTTCGCGAGTATAACGTGACTGCAAAACCCTCCAAAGCCTTTATAGGATTTAGCGAGATTTCTTTCCTAGGTCATCGCGTTGGTCATGGTCTTTTAAAGACAGAGGACCACAATGTTTCAAAAATACTTAACATTTCGGTCCCTAAGACGAAGAAACAAGTAAGGAGTCTATTAGGTTTGATCCAATTCTACGGACGATTCATTCCGAATTTGTCCTCCATTATGGCACCGCTTTCTACTTTATTGAAGAAAGGGTCGCCTAATCTGATCCGCTGGTCTAAAGAATGTCAATCCTCATTGGACCAGGTTAAAGCCCTATTTTCATCTCCACCTATTCTTAGGTTACCTACTATTGAGAAGACTTTTGTTCTTCGAAGTGACGCCTCGTCAACTGGGATTGGGGCAGCACTAATGCAGGAGTATTCTGATACTCTGCATCCGGTGATGTATATCTCTAGGAAATTAAATGCTGCAGAAAAGAATTACTCGGTTTTAGACCATGAGTTATTGGCTATGGTATGGTCTATTCTGAAGTTACAAAGATTTCTTCTAGGCGCACATTTCATTGTGGAAACCGACCAGAAAGCGCTTACTGCTATTCAGAGCAAAAACTTGAAGAGCTCGATGTCCACTCGTTATGCCATAGCTCTTCAACCATTTCATTTCTCGGTTCGAGCTATCCGTGGTTCGGATAATGTGATGGCGGACATTCTGTCCAGATGCCCACACGATGCCACATGATTCTTCTGTCATATATATATATTTCCTGATATACAAGCCAATATTATAATGACATGTTAGTAGATTTTTTCTCACTTTTTTGGGGGAATTTATAACATTGTACCATGTAATTATCTAAGAAGGCTTAGTTAGTGATATACGGGCCAAAAGATCACTCGGCCACATTTAAATAAATTATTTTCAGGATTGTATTAAGAGATTTACCAGTTGTCTTTAAGATTTGTGTTATTGATATTTTCGCAGTACATCATTGAAGATGCGAGATTGTGTCCATTGTGGAACTTTGAGGATATCAAGTCCTGTCCTAGATTGGGAGCGGATGATGTCCACATCTTCTTCTATTGAATGTTTTATGTCAACGAAGATCAACACATGTATTACTTATTAATTACTGTTGCTTTATATAATGTAATAATATAGTGCGGTATATTAGTAAATTACACCGCTATTTGCAACACATTGTATGATATCATAATAATATATTTAATTTCATATATTGGTATGAGAATAATTTGATTTTCATTATGATGTTGCCATCATTGTGGCGTGTGTTGATGGCACCTTCCTGGAATATATAAGCGTATACTTAGATAAATTTTTTTTCTAAGGATCTGAGATATGATCTCAGTGTCGCTCCATGCGTTGAGCTAATTTGTTAGGTATATATCCGCGCATCATACGTGCGTTAGGAGCCTAGATTTTTTTCCGGCTCCAGGATTTAAAAAAAAAAGTTTCATTTTTTTTTTCCCGGAGGGTGCGGTAATGTTACGCACAAATAATTACTTTTTTCAAAGCCTTTGTATGATCATTTTTCGTATGTATGATCATTTTTTGACTGAAGTGTGTATTATGTTTTTTACAGTCAAAGGGACATAACCCGAGTTATCGAGACTACAATTTTTTAGGAGTTTGCCTTCTCTTGTATAGAGACACGTTCGGTCTATAATTTCTTGAACGAAGCGTGACCATATCTCCTTATTTGGTAGTATCAGTCAACTGTTGTAGATGTCTGAAACCTTTCTTAACGCTTCTGTTCATGACCATAAAAGGCGCGACTGTATAAGACTTTTATCGCGAATGTTCTTAGAATCGTCTTATTGTGAACGGCGACTCAGAGATTGTCGCTCTGCGCATGTCTCGACTTGGAGTTCGTTTGTTGTTCCGCCCAGCTCGGGGCAGTTAAGAAATGGTCTGAGTAGCGAGCAGACGCGACCTGCGTCTTGTGATTTTCTGAGGGAAATACATTGTCTTTGTGAGTTAGTTAGCTAACTAGACTATTTCCCAGTATTATTCAAGCCTGCCTGGAGGCATATGTTCGTGGTTGATTTTCCGAAATAAGGTAATTCCTCTTGTATCGAACTTTATGCTATCATCTAGAGGTTCGTCATTTTGTCGCCTTTTTGCTCGCCTGTGTGATTCAAAATGGAGAGGTACTTTGACTAGGATTAAGTCACCGGTATCTTTATACCTGAACTAGTTATATATATATGGGTCGCTTTAGACCAACAAGACTATTGTCTGTGTTCCAGGATTCGTTATATCAGAGATCACGTCCAAGTCAGATGGTTAGACTTAGGAAGGTTATAAAGGTCGAGCTGACCTGTAATCCATGTATGCTATTCACGTGCAGACAGTAAACGGACTTATTGTATACATCTGATCTGCTAGCATCAGGAAGGGAATATTTATTATTGTCTATGAACATTGTTGAGCTGCAGCTGACACTGTTGCAGAAGTTATATATATATTATTTATACAGCTTCACGAACCAGAACTTTATGATATCTGTTTACAATACAACTATTGAGTATTGAATCCTACATGATTATCAGTTAATATGATTTTGAATGCTGCATTCGTTATACTATGCTGATGATGACATAAATATCATGACGGTTTTGTGGCGTGCAATAAATGGTATAAAACTAAAGCGAAGTTACCATTTCTATGACTCTACACGTCATGTTGCCTGTGGTGTACCCTGTGAACTGTTCTACTGCAACACACCCAGCAACATTCTAAATCAGAGAAGACACCTACATCTTGCACTTTAATACCAGGTGTCGATAGGGGTGGCAAGTTATCATTTCAGCTCAAATCCACCCTTATCACCACCCCAACAGCACATCCATTCATAGTTTTCCCAGGAAAATTAACATTACGAACAGTAATACTATAATTAATCTTGAAGATTGCATATGTAAACATCTTTCATTTAACATGCCCTTTATTCATGCCATTCATTCATAAATTTCAAAATCTTTGCATAAGTTCTGGCCAAAATAAAACCTTGGTTCAGAACAAATAAATTTAAAAAAAGATTTACTTTCTAAAAATTCACCAGCTGAATTTAGTTCATTGTGTTCTAAATTTTATTGATAATATTATATTATTTAATATCTGTGTGTGTGTGTTTGTATATGTTAATACAACACATTACATTCAGTACCCTAGATTGTAACGTAGCCACATTTATTAGAAAAAAAAGATAGGTGTGAGGTCGTAGTGGTAGCAAGAAAGGCCTTCTGAAAATTCACAACTACATTTTATCTCAGGAGCCTTCACAGCTGACCTCATACATCACACTTAGTAATATCACCATCATACAATACCATCAAAACCACTACAGGCGCATCACCCAGTCTATGACTGTTAAAAATATATGTATATATATATTGGTCGTATCGGACGAGTTTTTATGAAGGCTCATAAATTCGGGAGATTTTACTTTGCCGAAAGAAAGTTCTGTTCTCTGTACTCATATTTAGAAATGTCTACGCTATCTTGGAAAAAGTCCAGTGTGAAACACGATCCCTCCTGTGACGGTATTGCCTCTCCTGTTTTGCAGTAGTGGTCCAACAGTGGCCAAAACTCAAGAGTATCTAATATGGGCTTCAAAGGTGTCTACCTTCGCACAAGATTACTCTTGGCAGAGATGTAGATAGAAGGGTGATGACACTTCTATTACAAAGGGAGTCTTCACAAGATATTCAGAATAAGCGAGAACAATACTGCTATGGCTGAGTATGTTAACTCTGTAATTCTGCAAACGCTTTTGTGAAGGATTTAAGCACTTCTTAAGTTCAGCTCGTTTAAGCCCCCACCCCTGATTTACTCAGTGGAATTCTATTATTTTAGTATAGCTCTGTTTAGAGTGTGTGTAGTAATTTGACTGAGACAAACATGCAGTAACTTTAAAATGATTAAATCGAAGTTAAATTTATTTGTAACATTACAAATAACAAAATTTAATAATCACTTTAGGTTTTAACAGTTGGAAATAATTTGAATAGTTATGGATCAAGAACAGTTATCATCACAGTCTTTAGGGAATGTGAGATGTTACAAGAAGTTCAAGTGGCAGCATCTATTTTAACGTAACTGCCAATGACGGTTCTGCTCCTTCTTATGGGTTGGTTCTTTTCACACTGCTCGCGCTCGTCTCTTATCAAGGTTGTCGGGGGTAGCTCGTTTCACAGAAAAGTCAAGGAGAGTCTACCACGTGGGTCCTTCGTCTTACAGCTTAGGCCACGGTTCCCTTCTCTTTCCAGAGATAGTACTTTCTGCTAGTGCCACCAATAACTATGGTAAAATAGAACGAAACGCTCTTCTGAGTATGGCGTTTTCCACCCCATAGTTATGGGTTCCTATCTTCCCATACCACCATCCCAATTACTCAGACTTTACCCTCGATGAGAATTAAATTTAATCCGTCGGGATAAACTTTCTTTACATTTAAATAGAATAGCTTTCATAGTTACTTTATATTTAAATGAAAAGGTTAATAATACAGATAGTCTGTTTACATATTCATCTCCACTGATTGAAAAGTGTTCACATTATAAATTGAATACGTTTTCATTTATGTTTTACACTGATTGAAAAGTTTGAAACTTTACATTAATTTTGAAGTGAATGTGTTTATAGGGACATTTACACTGCATTGCAAATGTAAGTATTATACTTAGAATGTACATCATTTCTTTCATCTTTCCCTCCCTGCTACATAGGGAACCTGTAACTACTTTATGCTTTTAGTTCTCTTTACGAAGCTAGCTATAAAGCAATCACCAGCCCGTGCAGCAGTGGTTCATGAACTAATCATTCTAGATACTGAGGTTGCCTGCCTCAAATGTCTTGGGCGTCCTGTAGAAATTTTCACACATTAAAATTCACATGGTAATATATATATCTTGTATATATATATATATATATATATATATATATATATATATATATATATATATATATATATATATATATATATATATATATATATATATATATATATATATATATATATATATATATATATATATATATATATATATATATATATATATATATATATATATATATATACTGAAGCACATTAAAAACGCACCACTATTATATATACCGATGCCGAGAAGCTGGCAAAAAAAAGTGTGGGAATGGATTTTCCCCATGTTTGCCATGAGGTAGAGAGCGAATGGCTGCTGGAATGGAAAGTGCAAGATTCAACCCATGGGTGTGTGTGCAGACTACATGAAAACGATGAAAGTTACACGTGCAACACGATTCTCAACAGCTATGACCCTGAAAATGTGTACGCGTTGTGGCAGTATACTCGGTATAAAAAGGCCGTTGAGACAAAACACCCAGTACATGTGCTTGAAATGCCACGACTATCTGAAAACGACCGCCAACGATCCATTGGTATGTTGGAGACCGGAATGAGCTCGCGGGCCATTGCCAGAAAGATGAATTGCCACCATAGCACTATTGTACGTCTCAATGAACGTTACGGAACCACTGGCAGTGCCCGGGATAGACTTCGGAGTGGCCAACCACGAGTTACTACCCCTGCGCAAGGTCGTCATATTGTGCTGTGTCACCTAAGGAATTGACTCTCCCGGCAAGTCAAACAGCAAGAGCAATAGTGGGTAGACATGGGCAAGGCTCTCGAATGACAGTCATACGACGACTCAGAGATACAGGCCTTACTGCAAGACGACCTTATGTTGGGCCAAACTTGACTCACAGACATTGTCAGCAGCGCCTGCAATGGGCAGAGCAACATATCAGATGGACTAGACTGCAGTGGAATGCTGTCCTATTCACAGAAGAGAACAGATTTAACATATCCTTTGCAGATGGACGTATGCGGATTTTGCGACGGTGTGAAGAGCGCTTTGCAGATTGCTGTGTCAACCGATTTCGAGGTGGCAGTATTCACATTTGGGGAGGATTCAGTTTTCACCATCGCTTGCCTCTTCACGTCTTCCGTGGAAATGTTAATGCTGTGACATATCGAGATGAGGTTCTGGATGCACTGGTTGCTCCTGCGTTCACAATTTATCCAGACTTGCAGCTTCTCCAGCAGGATAACGCACGTGCATTTTTTTGTATTTTTGGTTTTCTCCCTTGCCTGCACAGAATGCAATGAATTTCATAACAATCAAATGTACAAATTAATGACCAGCATGGATTCATAGGAAAATGAATAAAGATTCCAAATATGTAAACTTGTACACACTTATATTTACATTTCACACTCTGTTCTTGGATTATACAGGTGGTGCGTTTTTAATGTGCTTCAGTATATATATATATATATATATATATATATATATATATATCTATATATATATATATATATATATATATATATATATATATATATATATATATATATATATATATATATATATATATATATATATATATATATATATATATATATATATATATATATATATATATATATATATATATATATATAGATATATATATATATATATATATATATATATATATATATATATATATATATATATATGTTAGTTCGCTTGTTATTAATGAAACATAGAACGAAAAATGCACTACTTACGCCAATCTTGGCTCACATACGTTTTTGTTCAAAGGACTTAAAAAAGGCACTGGCAGCTACCGTCTTTCACGTGTACTGGGGGTCGTTAATTTTAGCTTCAATTCCCTCTGACTCCGTGTCTTTCTTCAGTTTCCTAGTCCCGGTGTTCCTTATTAACATGTAGCGATTTCCTGTGCTTTGTATGTCTTATTTGGTTCTCCAATAAAAGGTCCAGTTAAAAAAAAGGAATTATGAATCTAGTCTTCACTCTGGCGAGGTCTGATGTTGTCTTGGCGAGCGTGAAATTCACAGTTTAATAAAACATAATCTAATCAGAAAGATCCAATCATTTCAAATGATGCAGATAGGGTGTGATGATTTCAAAAATATTCCACGTGAAATAAGGCGCGTGAAGCAACAGTTCACGTATTACCATGTATGGATATCTGGGGCCTTGCATACACTCTTGCAAACACATTTGTAGACTCATATTGTCTCAAATGTAATAAACCCATGATTACTTTTAAACAAGTGACCGGAAGCGATTATATCATATTTGGCTGCCCAGAATGTGTCACCAAAACAGTAATCTCGTTATCTGTCGTATCAGTACGCAAAACTCCGTGTCTGCCCATCTGGGTTACCAAACGAGTCGTCTTATTAGCGGCTCAATCTAAACACGCCGGCGACTATCTTATCTCAGTTGCTCACCGCAAGCTAGGATGACCGGATAACAAACAGGTGACATCACAGAGAGGAGTGTCAACAAATGTTTGCACCTACAAAATATTAACCACACAAGCAGAAAAAGAAAGAAAGAAAGAAAAGTGCGATAATTGACAGCACATAATAAAAATCAGTACCACAAATGTACCGATACTGCCGGAGAGAAACAAAGATCGATAGGGGCCGCCCCGTTTTGTCACACCTCCAACATTCTATTGAGTCACGAATGTCCATGGAAAGTTTTATATTTTTATTTAGTTTTACTAGTCTTTTCTGTCCTTAGTTGAGTTTCTGTCCCGTGTTGTCATTTACAGTGTAACACGCCAAACGTGTCCAACAGCAGGTCTGGCCCTCGACATGCGAAATCCGTGCTGCTCACAAATGGACATAAGCAATGAAAGTCGAAATGAGCTCCCCTTAGAAAACATTGGTGAGTGGTGGATTTCAAAATAGTAACATAATATATTTCATACGTTCTTGCAAAATCTGGTGTAACTTATTTTGTGTGTGTACTGCATCAGCTGTTTACCATTAGATGTTTGTCAGAAATTTTATTATACATTTTGAGAGCATGGTTCAGATCCTGTGTAGGGGCGTTTTCTGAAATATTTTGTATTTAAACCTCACCACACCTATGCACTTCTTCATCAAGTCTCATGCCGACAGGTGCACGTGACCACGTATCTTCACCGCTTCCTATCTCTAGTGCAGTTTATCAATTCTGTTGTTGACTTTTTTCCATGTCATGATGCTAAACTGTTCAATATCTTCATATCTGCATTATCCTCTATCTGTTTATCTATTGTTCCGTCAACTTTGCCCATTGTCGCAGTATTTCAGCTATCCTGCTCTCACAACATGCCAAAAAGTATTTTAACTGCTTCATTGTGACGCATGTAATAACCTTCCACCGCATGGATATCTTTATATACATTTTTAGCTGCCTATTGAATTCTAACGTACTTCTGTTAAATTTTTGTAACCACCAAGGATAATCTTGTTTATTTATTGTCTATGATTCACTTCCACACGATAGGTTCGGCTCTGTGTAAAACTTAAGAACTTCTTAATATCTACTGACAAACCTTTGTTGCCGAGGATCATTTTCATTTTCTGTAATGTTGGTGTTTGTTTGTGCTATCATGTTCTTTACACTGCGTAGTTCTATGAGATCTCTGAAGAGACGTCAAAACAACAGGACTACTGCACCCTTACTCACGTCACACAGGATGATTAATATGAGGACATGCTTGAGGCTGGCAACCTCATCATATAAAACAAATTATCACATTAACCACCACTGCAACAACATGTGAATGTTCAGTGCAGGCTTCCTGCAAGTGGACCAGCTACAATGGTGGCTGCATGTTCCGTAAGGAACACGAAGAAAAAGGATGATGATACTTGTGACGAAATGTCTGTCCCTGTCCTTCTCTCACACCTTCAGCCCTCCGGCAGTAAACTTCTTTTCTTCATATTTCTTCAGTATTCACTTGTTATCTGACATTTCATTTTACCCTTTCATTCATTTTACTCTTTATGCTGGACATAGCATGGTGTCGTGCTTAGATAGGTTTTAAAGTTATTTATGGTCCCGCCTGAGTATAGGGGGTGGTAATAATACGTGAGAAGTAAAGGTGTAAGAAAATAGATTTTAACGAGTGGATAGTTTAATGAGAAAATCTGTCTCTGGACTGAGTAGTTTCTTTAGTCCAGCCTATCTATACGACTATAATTTAGTATAAGACTATCTTGCACTGCCCTATATATAGAAATATAAGTTTACCTAAACACACACACACAACTATGTGACAACAAGACACACAAACGTGAAAAACTATGGTTAATTGGGTATGGGACTGACCAACACACAAAGTTTAGTTCTTTTCTTGTTTATTATCATTAAACGTTACAACATCGAATATCTAAAAAGAGATTAAATAAATCAGAATTACATATATAGAAAAATAACAGAATACCTGTGCCCTCCCCTCCTTGAATAGAAAAGAACCCAACAAGTTAATAACCCCAAAGGTTAAAGGTTAACACTAGGTTACAGTATAGACAGTAAAGAAAAGAACAAAGTTCCTACTAAACGTTATCCAATAAAGTAAACAATATTTAAACAGAATCTAGATGATACCATTTTTCCTGTAACAAAGAAAATATTTCACTCTCTCTCTCTCTCTCTCTGTCATACGTGGCCACACAATCATACTTCTTACCCTATATATATATATATATATATATATATATATATATATACAATAATTAATTTTCTGTTGTACCAATAAACGCCACTAGGCGTAACGGAACAACAGTTGATTTCTTGTTGCCCTAAGGCGCCACTGGGCGCACTGGCCACGGACTGCTTTGTCGGTCGGTGGCTAAGGATGGAAGAAGAAGAATATATATATATATATATATATATATATATATATATATATATATATATATATATATATATATATATATATATATATATATATATATATATATATATATATATATATATATATATATATATTTGTTCCAGTGGTTTTATCTTTTAAATTGGGCCCCAGTCCCTCCTTTTAATAATTAAATTTTATTAGGGGAACGCCTAATTAGGTGGTTGATTCCTGGATAAACAAATGTCACCTCGAATAGTTAATGCAGAAACTCTCTGAGATCTGGTGTTCACAGTAAACAGTAGGAAAACATCTGATTGCTATAAACTGTTAATTATTGTTAATTGATGATGGTGGTAAATCCTATCGGCTGTCTCTGTGGTGAGTGCCAATTTTGAAACAGCGTACTTGCTGGATAAATCCGCTGATAGGACTGTCAAAAGTCGGGAGAACTGTTATATCTTTCACATTGTGATAGAGTACTGTAATTTTATTTTTCAAGAGGCCCCAAGTTCTTCTCCTTGCATTACGTACGTTTTTTATAGGAGGGATTACATTTTATTTGCCCCATGTTTCTTCTCTATGAATAGTAGTGGAGTTTAGTCTTGTTTTGTAGGGAATTTATTGCAGGTTTTTCCTATAGGGATTACTATAGGTTCTAGTACCGATCGCACCAGTCTTCCTTTCCTTAAATTAATCGCGATCACGTAGTCTCATTTTCTTTGTGTAAAAATTGCGGTGACTTTTTGTGGAGTAAGCGCATGAGATTTAGGAAGGGTAATTTGGCGGACGTTAGAAAGCACCCACCCGTGGAAAGGGGGGGAACACTACCCAGATAACGTTGAACTTACGTTGAACGAATCTAAAGTTTATTGCACTCACGCAGTCAATGCAACATTATGCAAATTTTTGGACGCGCGGTCGATAATAGCATGAGTCATGAAGGGCCGGCATTATCGTTGGGGGATTTCTATAGTTTGTGAAATGCCGGGATATTATTGGTTTCAGAGAGACGCGATGCTATGACGTATGGGGTGGAGGTTTTGGCGGTTATTCTAATTATAAATAACAGAATATTTTAATTGGCGTCCTCTTGGTCTCCAGATTCCAGCCGTGTAACTTAAGCATATTCGCTTGCTCTTAAAAGTGGGAAATTCGATTATTGCAAAACGGTTTCACGGCACGCAGATACGGGTGCCACTTTGACCATTACAGCTTGCCAAAGAAATCGTTCTTCTCAGTAGAAGAGACGAGGCAACGCCAGAGGTGAAGGAGAACTGGTGACGCGGTAGTACCGGCGCCAAGTCAGTGGCGAAACAGTTCTCTTGCAGTGAAGCACAAATCTTCAGCGGGAAAGAAACAGTTCTCTTGCAGTGAAGCCCCATGCTTCAGCGGTAACGTGTTCATCGTTTAAATCCCGAGCTCTAAGCTCGATATACCAACACCAAAGGAGGCACATCGCCTGGAGGTTGGGTTTGTGTAAATTCGGCCATAATAAAGCCGACAGCCCTAAACCCAGAGCGGGGTAACCGGGCAGGTGAATCCAGATTAGTCAGTAGTGAAGCAGCTACATTCCAAGTCCAGTATCTAGTCCAAAAACCAAAGTCATCAGCTACACTATTAGTGGAGGGAAATAGGGTTTAAATTCCTTCTGAAGGTGTTAGAGCAGAGAGACAGAACTGATAGCGAGTTTTGTTAAAGATCATAGCAGAGGACAGCTGCTGAGGTTTTAGTGATGAAGTTAGTTGTGGAGCAGTGTTCGGGAGTTTCAGTATAGGCTGTGTAGAAACGAAGTCCTGCAGAGATTGTGTAGACAGTTCGAATGGTCTACAGCTGAACAGTGGAGTTAGAATTATAATTTAGAATAGATAGTTGGAGTGGTGGCTCGAAATCCGAGACCCCACCAAGTTCAGTGTGGTTTTGTTTAATCTTAAATTCTTTTTCCCTTACAGGTTTGAAATTGTGGTGAAAGGGTTGGATTTAATGATAAATTATTTTATCTGTGCTTTGATTGTTTTCAGGTGTGCGAACACGCACTTTATTTCTTTGATATGTACTTGATTGTTGTTGTTTTTTTGTTTTTTTGCTGTAAATAAACTTTAAATTGTAGTCTGGATCAGTCACTTTATTTACGTACAGTAGCTATATGTTGTGTGTTTAGTGGTGTATGTGATCTTTAATTTAACCTTATCTCCTTAAGGCAGTAAGAGGTGTTGAGGCTATAGCTAACACTCGGAGCAAGCAAGAGGACATGCACACCATCATAGCTGGCAGACGCTGGAGCTGGGTTGGCCATGTCCTCAGAAGAGACCCCGATGCCATCACAAGAACCGCTATGCTATGGACCCCTGAAGGAAAACGAAAGAGAGGCCGACCAAAAACAACTTGGCGGAGGACTGTGGAGGCTGAGATGCAAAGAATGAACCAGAGTTGGGGCACTGTACGAAGGATGGCCGCCGACCGAGCAAAGTGGAATCAATTTGTTGTTGCCCTACAAGACGCCACCAGGCGTAATGGCCACTGACTGCTTTGACGGTCGGCGGCTAAGAATCAAAGAAGAAGAAGAATTGTTCAGCACAATGCAACATTGTTCGTGACTTCTGTGAATATCTTGTGAAAGCTCCCTTCAGGTAGAAGTATTATTAACCTTCTATCTACATCTCTGCCAAGAGTAATCTTGCGCGCAAGTAGATACCTTGGACGCCAATATTAAATACTCTTGAGTTTTGGTCACTGTTGGACCACTACTGCAAAGCAGGGGAGGCAATCCGTGACAATGCTCACGTTCTTTGTTTCTAAGGCTCATAACCATCTGCAGTGTATGATCAGTATACCAAGGTACTTACATGTATGGACTTGTTTCAGCTTCTATACCTACATGGTTTTCCTAACCCGCCAGTAGTAGACACACCTGATCAAAGAACATACGACTTCTGACAGATCCGTGCACCATATCTGATGATACGAAGTCAGAGTTGTGACCTGTAAATTGTAGTATGTTAGCGTGTGTGTTTTCTCTAGGGAAAGAATGGAGGTCGTGAAAATGTCAAGGCTCCAAGCTCTCAAAAGTATCCTAGAACACAAATTACACAAACATCAGAATGAATTCTCTGGTCGTCATTAACTTTTCAGTGTCACGCTTGTGAGTTCAGTTCAATGATTTTTATAGTACGTGTGTGTTTCACCTGACATCTAGAATCCCAGCATTACTGGTGGGTTATATATCATATAGCTTCGTGTAGGAGGTCTCTAAAGAGGAAACGAAGGAATATGCCTACTGCTTCGTCTTGCATGTCCTAATAGGCTATATACATGAGGTTGGACATGAGCCTGGCAGCCCCAACTTGTAACACAAAGTGTGATCGATAACAAACGCTGAAAGAACGCATGCTTGCTGTATCGGCGGGGGAAAGTACCAATAGTTGTGGCTCCATGCTCCTTAGGGATGTGACAAGAGAAATAATGATAATATATCGTAGAGATACGCTCACTTCATCTTCACGGGAATCGCTGCTTGCCGTTAACAGCAAACTCTTTATTCATTTTGAAGGGATCTTTAAAATTTGCAGCGTGCACACGCTAAACCTGGTTCGGCAACCAGTCAATCGTGACCTACGGTTAGATGACATAGGCAGATTTGTTGCTGTTTAGCTGAATGATGGAAGGCAGAGTTGAAGGCAAACGTGCAAGAGGAAGACAGCGAGATGTGGGAAGATAAAATCAAGAGATGGACAGGAAAGAGTCTGTCTGAGTGCACTATCATGACAAGAGGCAGAAAACGTTGGAGATCCATTACAGCCGACCTTCGTTGCGGAGATGGCAACTGGTGATGATGTGGTGACATACGAGTAAAATACAAGAGAATTTTTTAAGCTAAGGAAAGTTCGAACTTCTAGCCCTCTCCAAGCGGCACTTAAAAGCGTTGTAACCCCAAGATTAAATGTATGAGGCAGTCGTCACGTTTGTCGAGACAGGTAACGTTACGAAACCTTTTAAACTTCATTTTACAACTGAAGCTGAATCTTCATTGCACACGGACAACTCCATTTCTGCTCCGATCTCCTCCCTTAGATCACACAAGGAGGATCTCAGCGCCGTGCACGAACTCCGTAACACCGGCATTCAATATTTCTAAAGTAGGTACCCCCTAGTTTCCATGCTGCTTACTCCTGTACCAGACCTTCAACTTGTGCTCTCGTTTCTTAAAAGGTTAGACTCCGACTCTACTTCTGCGAGACAGGAAGGTCGTGATACCCACAGATAGCTCTAAGGGGATACATTTGTTGTGGTTTTTTGTCGACTACTTGACCTGAGGTCACAATATCTGTCGATAGTACGCTTCACTTGTGTCCTGAAATGTATATACAGATTAGTGGCAGGGTCTGTACGCGAGTTTTCTTTCTTGTAGACAGTGTCCCGATATAAGAGAGAAAGATAGAAATAGCTACGGATTGTTTGTATGTACATATGTATATGTGTACGCGCACGCAGACACAAGCAAACAGAGAAAGAAAGATCTGTATTGGCAGCAAACAAATTGTAAGCTATGTTTACATATTTTTGTTCAGTCCGTTCTCGCGCGTTACATCTTCTTCGATACTAACAATGAAGATTCTTTCATATCTCTCTCCCTCTCTCTCTCTTTCTTTCCCTCTTTATCTGTTCCTATCTAATGTCAGACGGGCCTACGTGCCCAATTCTTAACCCTTTGAAAATAAAGTTCGTTCGTTCGTTCGTTCTATGTCTGTCTGTAAGTCTCTCTATCTGTCTGTTTGTCTCCTTCTGTGTCTGTCTCTCTGTGACTGTCTGTATGTCTCTCTTTCTGTCTGTACTCTCTGTCCGGCTGTCTGTCTGTCTCTCTCTCCAAAACCAAGCTGATTTAAGATCCTTTGTTAAGGCATTATTTTGCATTTGTAGCCATGTTTGGTATGTTAGGGCATATTTTAGACTTTTCGGTCACTTTAAATCATTTTTGTTGTTTTTTTTTTCCTAAGTCATTATTTTGCATTTTTTTTTTTTGCAGTTTGCATATTATGGAATTTCTTGAGATTTTTCGGTCTTTTTACAAAAGTTTTGTTGTGGTTTTTTCCTTCAGTCATTATTTTGCATACATTGGCTTCTTCAATAAAAAAAATAGGCATGTTTTATTTTTTTTATATTTTTTTTACAAATTACTTTACTGTTTTTCGCATGCGGTATAATCATTTTCCCTAAGCTCCTGAACACAATTGTTGCTGGTAAGTTTCCTACGTAATGTCAAATTTTGGATTTCTGCCTAGTGCCATTACTTCCTTAGAGAAGTCAGCAGTTCTACCCTAGTGGATAAGATAGATTTGATGAAGAAAATAGTTAGTGACGTAGTGTGAATGGAGACATTTTGGCTGTGCAAAAGAAAATTAAGCAAGTTTTGAAACAAAAATGTGCGATATGAAAAGCTGTGCTTAATTTCACCATTTTTCAGCGGACTTAGAAACAACTGACGTAGCTTATTTCAAGCATGCTCCTGTGGTGTCAGTGGTAGTGGGAAGGAGCTTTTCAGTGTTCAAAGCTTTGTTGACAGACAATAGAAAGTTGACAGACAATAGAAAGTTGTTGACAGACAATAGAAAGTTATTCTCTTTTGAAAATCGGTTAACCAGACCACAAGGTCTTTTATTTTTGGACATGCGCCTTAATATAACCGATGGAACCCTGTGTCTAGGCTGAACGGTGCTCGCTTCGCCAAAATGAAGTAAAATTTTATTTACTATTGTTTACTTTTAAATTGTGAACATCTGCACATGGTTTTCATTGTATTGTGCATTGTAATACTTAATTTATTAAATAAAAAATTTCTGTTTGCCATAGAAACTGTAAAAATATTCAGTTGATATTTCATGTCTTTTATGTGTGTTTTATTTAATGAATTATTTTGTTAATAAAAATAAATTTTTTGTTTGACACAGAAACTGTGAAAATTATATATTGCATTTTAAGGGGCGTGTGCTTGTATGCGTTCGTATGTGTGTCTATTAGACTGCATGTTTGTGGTTAATAAAATGCAATTTTTAGGTCATTAAAATCCTATCCATACCTATGGATGGGTATGAAAACAAAACATCGAAAAAGGGTGATACGTCTAACGAGGACAAAAGACAAAGAAAATAGTCAATGTTGCGGCCACAAGGCCTTCGTCAGGGAAAGGAAAGAAAGTGAGGGCTAGATAGGACACATAAGAATCTAAATAAATATAAATATTAAAAATAAATGAAAACTGGGTAATTCCCTAAGGGCAGCCAAGACCTAGCACGCCTGCCGAAGGAAGAGTGCGTCTTAAGAAAAGGAAATGGCTGCCACTTCCTGATGTAAACAGTACATACTAAGAAGTTAAAACACGAAATTAACAAGAAACTACCCAAACGTAATAATAATGTGGCCGCAACATTGGCTATTTTCTTTTGTCCTCGTAAGATTAATCACCTTTTTTTGATATTTTTTCATACACATCCATTGTACTTAAGGTGACCAGACGTCCCGGTTTTTCCGGGACAGTCCCGGTTTTCGACCATTTTTGATAATTTGTCCCGACTTTTTTTCGATGCAATCCGGGACGCCAATTTGTCCCGGTTTTGGACGAATTTGCCAATTGGCATAAATCTCAGATTTAAAAACAAAATTATTATTCCGTGGCTGACTTGGAATTTTTAATTATTAGTGAACTGGCGCCGAAACAGCACAAGAGGTTGTCAGGACCGCGAATTAGTTTTGTAGTTCCAATGTGATATTCGCAGCTATTTGAAATTTTAGGTAGTGGTAGAGTACCAAGATTTTGCGTACGGTATACGTTTATTTAATTTAAACGGTGAACTATTTGTGCATATTTTGTTATTGTTGTAAGAAAATGGTACCAAAGCGTAAATGCAGTTTCAATGAAGATTTACAAAAGGAATATCCGTTTATTAAAAAGAGTACATCAAACTTCAATGTACGATGCAATATATGTGCCTCCGGGTTTTCGATAAGCCATAGTGGACGTGGTGATATTAAGAACCACATAAGCAGTGAGAAACATAAGAGAGCCGTCGTTACAGCTGCATCAAGCTCGTCGTTAACCATTTTCTTCAGAGCTGATAAAATTGGTGACCAAGAAGAGCAATTAGCTGCTATAGAAGGCGCCTTTGCATACCATACAGAGCTACACAATCATACTTTCAGGTCTATGGATTGCACATCAAAATTACTTCAGGTTACTTTAGAGCCAAAATTTGCATGTGCACGTACGAAAACAGAAGCCATTATTCGAAATGTCTTGGCACCCCATATTCTAAATGAGTTAAGGTGTGACCTAGAAAAGTCTACATTTATTTCTGTACTGACAATTGCATCCAACCACAAAGAATTCAAGATTTTTCCTTTGCTTGTCAGATACTTTGATCACAGTAATGGAGTGAAAATTAAAATATTAGAGTTAAAGTCATTGCCAGGTGAAACATCTGATATTGTAAGTAGTTTTCTTAATGACTGCATAACTGAAAATGGTTTAGACAGGAAAGTAGTTGGATTATGCGCAGACAACACAAATTCCAATTTTGGAGGTGCTGAAAGGAAAAGACAGAACAATGTTTTCAAAAAACTGCAAGAAAACCTTGGACATGGTCTTATAGGAGTTGGGTGTGCAGGTCATATTTTCCACAACACTGTTCGAACAGCTGCAGATGTACTGCCTGTTGATGTCGAGCTGATTATTGCTAAAATGTATCTACTCTTCAAATCATACACAGTACGAGTTGAAAGACTCAAGGAGTTTTGCCATTTTGTGGAAACTGACTTCCAGATGATCTTAGGTTATGCTCAGACTAGGTGGCTTGTTCTGCTGGCTACTGTTGAAAGGGTTCTTCATATGTTCCTGCCTCTAAAATCATATTTTCAATCTCAAGACAGATGCCCAGTTTTTATACAGACATTCTTTGAAAATCTTCTATCTGAGGCATGGCTTGTTTTTGTTCACAGTCAGGCCTCTCCATTTCACGAAGCAGTGCAAAAAATAGAGGGACAGACGGTCACTGTGTTTGAAGTCATTGCCAGCATCAACAGGTTGAAAACTATTTTGAAGTCCAAACTGGAAGACTGTTTCTTGCCATCAAGAGTTAAGCTAATCTTTGAAAAGCTGGAAATGGAAGGACTTCCAAAGGAGGATGTGAAAAAGTTTCATGCTAGCGTTTCTTCGTTCTATGAAACAGCTTTCAATTATTTGAATAAATGGGCTGCAAAAAATTTTCAAGACCTAGAATCCTACAGCTGGGTAACGCTGAACAGAATACCAACTTGGGCAGATATTGAGATATCATCATCACTAGTGATTCAAACATTACCTTCAGCCCACTTTACAGAAACTGAAATTTATGACGAATATGTCTATATGAAGCAGTTTGTTACTTCTCAGAAAATTAGTGAATGGAGTGCCAAAAAAACATTGCCACCACAACGTTGAATTGAAATGGTTTCCCACTTCAAAAACAATAATGCGACATTTTCAAATATTTTGAAGTTGGCAGAGTTCTTTATCTGTCTACCTGGAACAAATGCTGCCACAGAAAGAGTGTTTTCTTTGATGAACAGCTTATGGGCAAGTGATAAAACACAGCTAGGTGTTGAAACTTTGAAAGCTATGTAGACAACCAAAGTGAACTGTGAGGAAACATGTGTCGAGTTCTTTAAGATGCTGCTTGCACAGAAGGACCTATTGATAAAAATCCACTCATCTGAAAAGTACAGTAACTCAGCGTCACCTTAAGTAAGGATTATTGATGTTTTTCTCTCTTATTAGTTTAAGTAGTTAAACTTATACAGTAAAATGTATGTTATTCAATGTTATTCAAATGTATATATATAATATGTATATTATTTTAAATTGACATCAACTTGATTTTTCCGGGACATGTCCCGACTTTTGACCTTTTCTTTACCCTTTTGTCCCGATTTTTTGCATTGAAATAGGTCAAATCTACTATTTTGTCCCGGATTAGGGTTTTGAAAATATGGTCACCTTAATTGTACTCCACGTCTTACCGCGGTTCCTCTCATCTTCTTAGCCCTGGTTATAAAGGCCGAGCTAGTCACACGCGTTAAAGGGTAACAACTCCAACAATACTGTGTTAATATTAGCAACAGGTACAGTCCCTTGATTGCAATTTTTCGTTTCGCGAATGGTAGAGATAAATTTAAAGTTTAGTTACTACGCAAAAATGTTTTCAAGAACAATTTTGCGTTTTACAAAACTATTTGATGTAATTGTCTCAATGACAACATACCTAGATCTGCCTCTAACATTTATTTTGTGTGTGTATGGAACACTGCGCTTATTTCTTAGGAATGCTGTGAGGTAAACAAACATTGTTAATACGTGTTACTGAGCGTCTGATTGACACAGTAGTTAGAGCGCTGGTCTTTTGCGGCAAATAGGCCGCGTTCGATTCTCGTTATCGACGCGCTCAGTCTACCTAGCTGCAAATGGGTATCTGACTGTGCTATTGAATTTGGAATCACAACTGCAGCTGGCCCTCTTGCAGGAAGATAGCACCAAGCCGTCAGATGTTCTTGCAGCAGTGGTGTCTCTGGCAATTTGTTTTATATAATGAGGTTAACAGCTCCATGTAAAAGGTCATATTAGTCTCCTCGTCCGACATGCCTGAGGCTGCCGTTGTCTGAGACTTTCTTTATCGCTGCATACATATGGGGGCTTATACGGGACAGATGCTTTTATATAGTCTTTGTGTCTCTGTGTGTGTATGTATACATAAATATATACTGAGCGACTTTAATTACGCATCACTATACGAGTGCCTGGTAAAGTATCTTATGGTCATGCAATTGTTACCGAAATTAGTACACAGGTTCACAAGGTCACCGCTCAGAGGCCAGCATAGTCATTTTGCGCCAACACAGCTGGAGAGAAGAGTAGCACATGAAACACGTAAAACATGATTTAGGTGCCTGGTAAAAAGTCTGCATGGAAAACATTAATTTCTTTTCACCCAGAGCTCAGCGTAGAGCACTACGGACTGGAAAACAGTCAATATTTTAGTCCACAACCACAAACACGTCGTCAAACCATGCCTAGACTGAGCGCTGCAGAGAGAGAAAGAGCAATAGGAATGATAACAGGCGGGATGTCCACCAGAGAAGCATCCAGACACTTGAATTGCAACCAGTCCACCATCGTCCGACTGCAACAACGTTTAATGGCCACTGGATCCATTGCAGATCGACCCCGTCAAGGTCAACCCAGAGTTGCGACACCTCAACAGGACGCGTATATACGGCAGCTTCATTTGCGGAATCGGTTTTTGGTGGCAGCTGTAACAGCAAGAGATGTTGTTGGGAGACGTGGAACCATATCAGAGCACACCATGCGACGTCGACTGCAGGCGGCAGGACTCAACGACAGATGTCCTCGAGTCGGCCCAATTCTCTTTCAGTATCATCCCGAGCTCCAGCTGTACCAGCATGATAACGCAAGACCACATACAGCTAGGGCCACCACAGCGTTCCTTCAGGCCAATAACATCGCTGTCATACCATGGCCTTCATTGTCCCCAGATATGGCACCCATTGAACACGTCTGGGACGAGATTGGACGCTAACTCTACCGGCACAGACGACTGCAGACCCTGGATCAATTGCGAAGCGATATAACCGAAGTTTGGGATCGACTCCCCCAGGATTTTCTACGCACACTGGTTAACTCCATGCTGAGACGCTGCCAGGCTTGCCTTGATGCCAACGGTGGCCAAACGCGCTACTGAGCTCGTTACAATGACAACAACGACATTTGTGACTTTTCAATTTGACCCCTACCTTACACTTGTGACTGTAGTTTTTTTAACACTGCATGCACTGCTACTCGGATTGCGGGAATCGGTCGGTCAATGGATACTGTTTCCAGTGATATCAAACATGTTACCATTATTTTATTCTCAGACATCTTGGTGAGTGATTCATGTAGTGATGCGTAATTAAAGTCGCTCAGTATATATATATATAATTATGTGGCGTCTGAAGAAGTTAATGGCTCGCTTGACCTGATATATTAAACAGCACAATTACAATATTTGCGTGCGTAAAAAAAAAACAAATGAAGTGGCATCATTATTTGCTTATACCTTTATGACTATATTTTGTGTGTTTCTTTTGACAATATTCTTGTCAGAAATCGTGTGGTTTTTCTGTCAGGCCGGGTATGGATGCATGAATAGGTAAATGAATAAATGGACAGCCAGAAGAACACGCTAATACAAGCAGAAAGGTAAATGCATAGACGGATGAATAGGTAAATAGATATATGATGAATGAATAAATTTATTCTTAAAACGTTTGAAGAACACATACTTACATACGGGCAGGTATATAGATGGACTGATGAATGAATGGTATGGCTGCATAGAGGGATGGATGCATGGGGTGATAATTAATAGATTTACAACCTGGCAGCCACATCAATATCTATTCGAGGATTTTAACTACATGCTGGAAGAATGTAAGATAATTAGACCATTCAAACCTGGTTGAGACCTACGACCACCTGGACTGCACCAATAGATTCATATTTATCCTATAGATCATTAGCTTTAAACTTCTCTTCGTGGACCCGCTAGCCGTGGAATTGTGTCACTGGTAAATCATGGATAATGGATACGGTGGAGCCAGCTAATGACAGCTTGAATAGATGTGATGTATGGGCTGGATTTCGTACAATAATTACAAGATGAAAATTGTAAAGTGTCTGGGACATAAATATTATGTTCGCAGTTTTTTTTTTTTTTTTTTTTTAGCATATTACATTTCCATTTTTATACAAGTGTCCATTTGCTGACATGTTGTGCAGCTAATTTTTTTCATTTCAATTTTTTGATAGATCGGATAGTTCTGTTGTCACTTGTCATAAATGTTTGTGTGTTTTTACGAGTTTATTTATTTTTGTATTTATTTATATTTTTTTTTCAGCATTGAGAGCTGTTGTTTTGCTAACTTGCGACCATTTCTTATATATATAATGTGCCGGCTCCACGAGAAATACATACTGACAGCACATGACATTTCCAATCGTGAGAGCGAGAGAGAAAACGTGTGCTCCCCGAAGAGTAGAATAAAAAAGAGAAAAACACCAAAACCCACAGAAGGAGTTAAGAAAGGGAAATAATACACAAGGAAGACCTGGAGGTGTTATACATTTCCCAGAACAGAAAAAACTTGGAGTGACAATGACGAACCATATATTCCACAGCGCGCTAACAGATAACTAAGATGAAGAGATAACACGTTGACAAAACATCTCTAGATTTGTAATATTATCAACCTTTGATGTAAATTACAGAACTATATTAAATAACAAGTAATATCCACACATTTTCAGCAGCCAGTCATCGATTGCGGTTAAGAAACAAACAAAACTGTTATTTCAATATTGACCTAACGATATCTTTGACACGTGTTCCCACAGCTCAGCGATAAGAACATAAAAACTAGACAACTGGAGTTGTCAGTGACATTTCATTAAATGCGAGAATGCGTGACAGAATTTTAATTGTTAAGTAAATCACACAGCTTAGTGTCAACTTACAGATATGTCACGCGTAGCTCGCACGTAGACGGAGGTTGGATACAAATAAGTGAATGACGGAAGTGATTAAAGACACTTGTGAAAAGGAGGGATGGATGGAGGAACTAATACTCACATTAACCACAGAGACAGGTATAGTAAACTGTGGTGGGAAATGGGTATCTGATTCTACACTCGAGTTAGGGAAGTCAAAGGTAATCGGTGTCGTGGTTGAGTTGGAGTGTAGAGTATTTGTCGAGTTGGACAACAGTAGTGAAATCGACAAGGGATAGTGGACTGACAGAGTTATAGATTACACACACAGAAAGGTGTAAATTACATCAATAATCATCAATAACCAAAATATGCAAAATACACCAACAAACACACACACAGACCACCGACATGAACCTGTAGAACACAAAGAGATAAATAATCGAGTGGCAGTCCTTCCGTTTTCGGGAACCAGATGAAATAGTCCAGACAATGTCTTATATGTAGATCCTTCGTGAGGGACTAAGCCTACAAAACTGTCCTTGTTGGTACTAAACGCTGGTGACCCTCCCCTACTGGCGCGAGGTGGGCTGGGGGACTCTATTTACCTCCTGTTTACGAAATTGAATAAACTGCGGGTCAGTCCTTCCGTTTTCGGGGACCAGATGAAATAGTCCAGACAGTGTCTTATATGTAGATCCTTCGTGAGGGACTAAGCCTACAAAACTCTCCTTGTTGGTACTAAACGCTGGTGATTCTCCCCTACTGGCGCGAGGTGAGCTGGGGGACGCTGTTTATCTCCTGCTGACCAACTGAATGAACTTAGCGACAGCCTGTCCGCTTTCGGGGACCAATGGAATAGCTCCAGTAAGTGGTTTTTTCGTATATATCCGCCATCGGTGATGGAATTAACCTGAATAAAATCACTGTATAGGCGCTATCGTTGGTGATTCCTCCCTAATTGCGCGAGTGGGGCTGGAACTCTGTCTATCTTTGGCTGGCCGCTTCTAAGTGCGAGGTTCTACATAATCCAGAAATAACCATAGGACGAAGTCACTTAAGGACAACTGATCCCAAGGCGCTCTTATCAGGCGCTAGAATTGGCTTAAAATCCGGTTTTGGCTGGTTGACTGTGGCTTGGCTGAGTGCCCCGTTTAGGCATACAGAGACTGGTGAATTGAATTCTGCTATAGACATGCTGGGCTGTTTTGAGATTTTGGAAGCCGCAATGCCCTGACTGGTAATCTAATAGGCGAGTAGGGAACTACTACTGCCATAGGCGTTTTCAGATTGTTGCGTTGGCTCATTTCACAATGCGTGAGCTGAACTCCCGTGAGAGGGAAATGGCGTTGACAAAGGGTTGTTGTTTCAGGTATGGCTGTGACACTCATGGGGCTAGATATCCTCAGAATCCCTCTAGAGCGAAGAGACAGTGACATTCTTCGTCTGACTGGAAACTAGACTAGCAATTCGGTATCCCCTGAAACTGAGACCCAAAAAGAGACACCCTTTTACATCAAGCAAATAATAAATCACACTAACTTTATACAGAAAGTTTCGCTCCACTATGGGATTAAATTTATTGTAGTTATTGCTATGATAGTTTAGGGCTGTCTTTAAACATGTCTCCTGTTCCTTAAAAATATCGATTATCAACACGTGCCCGCATAGGCTTAATATCTATTGTACATCCATGTACCTGTCAGTAACATGTTCTAACAGCAAAATCTACTCCTCTTCTTCCAACTAAACATACAGCTGAATGGATATGCTTATTCATCTTACAACATTAAGTGAATTTACATAAACAGATTACAGCATTTGAAATTACACAGATAAATCATATGTCCCTTTTGGGGAAACAAAATATTAATATCCCACAAATGAATACATAGAAAATGCAATGTTCTTGCTATAAAAATCCAGTTGTGACTGAATCATAAGATATAATTATATCTATGCCTGGTGACTGCTTTCTGTGAAAGTTATAAACTAGAGTCTAGCTACACAAGTAAGCATAAAATGATTTTCCCTTGCCACTAGAAATATCTATCAAAAAGGAATAAGTGACTATCTCCTATAATCCAGAGTTATTGCCTGCATCTCACTATTCAGTTTTAAATGAACAATTCACACCTGACATTATCTTACAGAAATGACAGTTAATTTAGCCTATTCTTAACCCATGATAGGCATCTGTGGACTGATTCTAACTAGTATCTGTTATTATAAGTTTAACATTTAACCCATGATAAACCAAAAACAGCTTAAACACCACTTAATTAAGGCTTAATACGGCACCACACTATCACTGAAGTAAATTACTGGGAGAAGTCCTCACATTCCTATCAGATATATATATAAAACTCTGTAACATGAATATATCATATTATAAGATATGTCAACTCACCCCGAAAATGACTAGAGAAAGGCCTTAACATTTTAGTTCTGTTAAAGTCTGCCTTATCTCCTGATGGTCCATCTCGGGCCAGGAATCTTCTACGAGTGTGTTTGACGTAGTAAAATTTCAAATCTTATAGCTTACAAACCATTCTACCCTTGACACCTGCATAGCCTGATTCTACAGATGTATCGGCGTAATGCGTAATACCGGGTAAGACAAAGGTTTCAGAAGCAACAACTTTGCGAAAATTCCCCCAGAGAGACAATCATAATATTATGTGCTCTTTGCTCATCTAAGGGCAAACAACCCACAAACTGACCGCGATTGTTATCTCCCCCTGAAACAGATCAAACTCGTTACCCAGGCCTCAAAGGGTACTAGCCGCTCGTGATCAAACGTTTTAAAGCGACCAGAGAAATTCCCCTGTTCGGACCACAGAGGGTACCCGCCGCTAACGAACCGTTTCTTTCACAGAAACCGTCTTTGGCTCGTTCTAACACTTTAAGCGTAACAGACGTTCTTCTGATCAGGTCAGGTGTGCTGACGTAACATTATCGTTCGCTGACCGCTGCAGGCTCGAACGTAAACAACCTCGGGTGGGGTTTGAGAAGGAGAAAACAATTGGGCCACACAGGTAGCAAAGCAAAGAGAAACAAAATGTATAGGAAAACAGAACATTAAAGAGTAATAACATTGAGACGAGATGGAAAAATAAATTAAGTCACTGTCTACGTGACAATCGGTCACACCATCTCATAAAGTTGAGACCTAGGATAGTGAAGTCTGTAACACTTCACACTCCTACGGCAGTCTCTGTTATGGGATTCCTTTACCAGGTGTTTAATTTTACTGCATGAGTTACCAATGACTTCACCTGTTTGTCATCTAGGCGTGACGTGTAGCGGTTCAATTTCGATTTAGTAAGTGTGACCGCTTGGCATACACTACAATTAATACGTGTTAAAAACTACATATAATGAGAATATCAACGTTAAAAGCAGTTAAGACATTTGTGCACAAAATACAGTATCATGACAAGTTCACGGCTTCGGGAAAGCTGTCCCAGAACAACAAAATAGTAAGTGCCTGTTTATTGAATGGAAAAATTTGAGAGAAGTTGCAAGTCATGGGTTTTTCCGTTGCTAAAGTCGAAATAACAGAATGTCGTGTGCAAAAAAGTCGAAAAGCTGAGAAGAGCGTGTGCAAATGTTGATGTTTGGTGCCGAGTGAAAAATAAAGCATCGTGTGAAAATTGGCGGGAAAAAAGAGTGGGCAGTATATAAAGAGGAGACTTGGGCGATTGACAAGAATCCAGGGCTGGTACAGATTTTAGGAGTCGTTAGGCGAGAGGATTTTTACAGAACTTCGTCTTTGAGATTATCAAGACAAGTTGTTTTTTTTTAACTTGACAAGTTTGTCAAGTTAGACCAGTATATTTTAAGTAGACAAGTTTGTGTGCTTAATTATCTTTTAATCTGTCTGTGTCGCTCATCTTATCTCTGTTTCTGGTTTTGTTTTTTGTTTTTTTAACGTACTTACAATATCTATTTTTCTTTTGACCTGTCTATAGTTCTTGTCCTTGTCGCCTGTTTGTAACTGTGCCTGACGACGAAGGGCAAACTCCTTGTTTACTGTGTACCATTAGTTTGTAAAACCGATTCCATACCATTTTATTGTTTTAATTTATATATTACTTAATTTGCCTGCTTAGCATATATGAGAACAGTCGAAAATCAAAGGGCGATAAAAAAACAAACAAAATAAGTGATGCACCAAACCACGCATAAACGTTTGTAGCAGTAGTTTTTGTAGCAGTAGTTTTTGTAGCAGTCTGTTTTACATGATGAGATTGCCAGCCCCACGCACGTTACAGTAGTCGATTCTTACGACATACCTGAGAGAGTAGTCCTTTTCTTTCTGTGGTTTCTCGGGAACTACACGAGGCCTCCACGGGAAATGGCTAAAGATAATAACAAACACAGACCAGTAGAACAGAACCAGACAACTATTTATACAGCTAGCGACCGAAACGAGAAAGTGGAGCCAAAAACTACACGCCCTCAGGAAACAACCAAGTAGTATAATTTGACATGCATCTGAATAGAACCCACATTGGAAGAGGAGATTGGAGAGGCTAAAAGAACCTGGAACAAAACAGTTAACGATAAAGTAAAGTTAACTTGGATTTCGTGATCAAAGCTACAAAAGACCACCCAACAACAGAAGTCGGCGACAAGCACCAGTTGCACGCCTTGTCTATAAAGAACGAAAATGAGTAATAAATTATTCAACAATGTCATAGAATACAACAAAAGTTGAATAACAAGATGAGGCTGATAATTGGGTAAAAACATTGTTAAAAGTGGTCATGAAGTCCTGTTAAGGTGCACTCTTGCAAGCAGGCAATGATGTCGTTCTGGTGATCCCTGGCTCAAGTTCCCAGAATGTCTTTAATTTTTCTAATTTTTCTGGGAGTTTGTCACGGGATTTACTCCCCTTGATCTGTAGTGATGGTCCAACACCAACTGGTACCCCCGACTATTATGATGAAATAAGAGAGAAACATATACCCTCCTGAGTATTGAGTTTCCTGTCACAAAATCAGGTTCCCCCCCCCCCTCCTTTTTTTCATTCCACCGTCCCATCTGCCTCAGAACTTTACCCTCTCTGAGCATTAATACTAATCCCAGCGAGCTGAAAACATCCATTGCATTTATATTGAACATGTTTACATTTACATTTGCACTGGTTGAAAAGTTAATATAATAAGTATGCACATCAGTTCTATCATCGTCCACTCCCTGCTCCATCTGGAACGTGGGACTACCTCTGCTTTTGGTTGTCTATGAGAAACCCGCATAAAGCAGTCACCAGCTCTTGCAGTGGTGGTTCATAAAATCATCATTCTATATGTTGAAGTTGCCAGCCTCGTATGACTTGAACATCCACTAGCAATTGTCACACGTTAATAATGCAAAATGTAGAATCATAAAATGTACAACTTACCCCAAACTTCTTTGGGAAAATAGACTGATTTCTGACTCAGAGAAATAGTTAAGGTAACTTGATTAAGATGCCTCTTACACGTGGTCTGGGGTGTTACTTTACAATAGACTACCACTATGACTTAGTGTTCAGGTTCCTAGGATTCCAGGCTTTCCGTATTAATGAAAGTAGAGTTTTCCTGGGATATAAGTCAAGATGCTCAAACACGTTGTCCTGTCCTCTAAAGTGGAATCCTGATCCTATTCCTTACTCAGGATTGTCTGAATGTCTTCTTGACCAGTTGAATTTCACAATGTGGTAAACTCACATTCGGTCCACATCCAGATTGCTACTATATGACAAGGATCCATTCAGAAATGTTGTATTTTTTCATTTCAAGTGCCAAGCCAATAGCATGCAAGAGAGTTTATTTCCCTTTTTCTCACGGAAAATTCCTACATAACAAACTCGAAAATAAATGTGTTGTTAACAATGGCCATATATGATCTGCCAGCTTCCGTCTATTATCGATCATGTTTACACTCACGACTTCAAAATGTCTCCCCAGATTGATACTATCTGTAATTATCATCACAGGTAACTTCGATGGAAGTGATTGCATCACTTATCAGACACTCCAAGTCGCATGTATTAATACTGAAGCGACACACCCCGATTGACCGATCTGTACGGAAGTGGATTGCGCAATCGTAAGCAAACAATTCACGCTTGAAGTCAATCTGGGACAATCACTTAAGCCATTACAATTAATCCTTAAAGGATGGTCAATGACGCTTTGACCTGACACGAATCGAAGTGTGAAAATGTAAACAATGCCTGGGGCACAGATTTCTGTGCTCCAAAATGAGAAGTGAACAGATAATGGCAGAGAGAGAGAGAGAGAGAGAGAGAGAGAGAGAGAGAGAGAGAGAGAGAGAGAGAGAGAGAGAGAATGCGTAAAAGAGAACGACAAACTATTTGGCAGGGGTTTTGTGTGTATGTGTGTGTCTCTGTGTGTGTGTCATCCTGGTTTCCTTCTTTGTTTTTTTCTTTGTTTCCTTCTGTCCATCTTTCTTTCTTTCTTTCTTTCACAACAGAGCTTACCATTTACTTATTTTCGTTAAATATTACTAATCACAAGTCTCGGGTATTTTATTTATTTATTTTTAATTTCGAAAAATACCAGCAGAAGTATTCCATGATAAACGCAAGTTAAAATTTGGCATAAATCATACGTTTATCTTAACTAAAAATAAATAACATTAGACGGATACCAGAAGTGGTGCTACATTTTGTATCTGACTCGGCATGGGGCAGACAAGCGGATGCCAACATGCCACGACCACTCTATGATAAGGTACCGGGAGTGGTTGCATTCTTCACGATACCTGGCATAATTATTCACTCACATCCTCCTTTCCCCGCATCATTTCTTATTATTCTCTCTTTCCACCTCCCACCCATCCAGCATAGCCATTGTTTTAAGCATGTCAAAATTTGTAATATACGATGAGGCATAAGACTTCTTCAAGTACCATGCCTAGAGGCTTGGGAGATCATGCCTCTCCACAACTTCCTGTCTCCAGTACACTTTGTCAATTCTGTTGTTGACCTCTTTCCATGCCACGATGTTAAACTGTCCAGTATTTGCTCTCTTTGTCTTCCCCTATCTCTTTTTCCTTCAATCTTACCTGTTGTTACGATATATTCCAGCTTTCCTCTTCTCATAACATGCCCAAAAAAGTGGATTGCTTCTTTCTAACTTGTAAAATAAGTTTCCTTTGTGTTTTGGCCTCTTTCGGGACATCCTCGATACTCTTTTTGGTTGTCCATGGTATTTTTAACAACGGAAAGCTACGGGGAAATTACCGTCGTATTATCTCTTGTATAAATCATCAATCAAAATAACTTCCTTGGCATAAGACTACGAAACGATAAATGAGTGACTTCACTGACGAATAAACTGAGATTGACTTTATCTATTACACAGTCTGCTTGAGTAGCATATCATTGTCATCATCATCATCATCATCATTATCATTTTCCTTTTCACTCACTATATAGCATGGAGCCACAACTGCAGCTTCCCTGCTTGCTAGAAGTCTGCACTGATCATTCACATGCAGCGGTGGTTTCTGTTGCAATTACCTTAACGTGATGAGGTTGCCATCTGCAGGTACAGCCTCATATTAGTTCGTTTGCCATCTGCCAGTTGCCCATAGAAGACATCTTTAGGGATGCGACCATCTTCCATGATCACCATTAATTCTTAATAGTGGAGACAAATTGAAACAAAATTATTTCACTGTCTCAGCAACTCTTGCTAACAAATCTTCAGTTGTAGTTTCCAGTTTATACTCATCTATTTTCTTCATCTTCTGCAGGATTTAGAATCAATCATATATTTTGGCCGTAATATAGGCAAAGTTGGAAGGACAGGCAGCGATATCAAAATAAGAATACAAAAGGCCAGATGAGTTTTCATTGCGTTGGAAAACACTGAGATCAAAACAAATAAAGTCCAATACAAAAATAAGAATCTTCAATTTGAATGTCAAGTATTGTATGGCTCTGATCATTGAGAACAATAAAATCAACAACCAAAAAGCTAAATAATTTCATAAATGGCTGCGTAGAATAAATAGAATGACTGAAGTGATATCACTAATGTTGAACTGATGACGAGAACTATACAAGAGCCAGGGGAACAAGAGATTAGAACAAGATGCTGGCAGTGGATAGGACACATTGAGGAAACCTGATGGTAGCATTACAAGGCAGTTATTTTTCTCGAATCCTCAGCGTAAAATAAAAAAAGAAGAAAGAGTAGACCGAGAACCACATGGAGAAGAGAACTGGACAGAAATGAAAATGATGAGAAAGGAATGGAAAGACCTTGAGCTGATAACACGGGATAGGAAGACTTGGCATAAGTTTGTTGAAGGCCTATGCTCCTTGGGGAGCTGGGGGGGTTGATGATGATTTCCACCAACTTCGAAATTTTCAGCAATCTATATGCTATACTCACCACTTCCCATACGAGTGCATTTTCATACATACAATTGCCACTGCACACAAAACTTCTGTTTATCTCTGCTCTTTCGGCGGAGATCTGTGTCTGTTAATCTGTGCTCAAGGACAAGAGTGTGTTTTGAAAAGTAATGGAGGATAATATTTTCTTACATTAGTTCCAACCATCTGGTATACAACAATGTTTGTCTTTACGGGCTATCTTTCTTTCCGCACTAACACAACCTGAACATTTACGTATACATGCGCCAGGCCATCCTCGCCAGGAACTGGAGCGAAGATTCCATATACCTCTGTTGTACCGAGAAATCGGCTGTAAGCAGATGCTTAGCCTTATGAGAAATTAATGCCAGGCTAAAAAGAACACGTGGTCTATCCATCCCTTGCTGGAAGGTCAAATTCTCCGAAATTCTGCTTTTCAGTTTGCATTAAATGATCTGACACAGACATGGATTTTTGACTATTTGTAACGTCAATCGGTCAATATCGTAGTGATCTGTTCATCTAGTTTATCTATCAAGTACGAGCCTTCATAAGATTTATAATCCATCCCTTCGTTTTCAGTGGGTTTAGTTTTTTTTCTTTCCGCGCTCTTTGGTATTTCTTTCTTTCTTTTCCCTTGTTAGTTCCATGGTAATATTCTGCATTTCTGTATGGTGTAGAAACATGGACGATGAATAAGCATTTGGAAGAAAGAATTGAGGCTCTTGAAATGTGGATATATAGAAGAATGGGGCGTATCTCATGGAAAGAGAAGAAAACAAATAAGGAGGTCCTAGAAAATCTAGGTATGAAAAGAGAACTAATGAGGGAGATCAAAGTTCGTCAGCTAAAATACTTTGGCCACATAAAAAGGCATAACACCTTACAGAAGACCATAATAGAAGGGAGAGGTGAAGGCAAACGTGCAAGGGGAAGACAGCGCTATAAGTGGGAAGATAACATCAAGAGATGCACAGGAAAGAGTCAATCGGAGTGCACCACCAAGACAAGAGACAGAAGACGTTGGAGATCCATTACAGCCAACCTTCGTTGTGGAGATGGCAGCTGATGATGAATGTCTGACTAGCTACGCTAAAATGTACAAGTAACGTATACAACATTTTATTGGTTTTTGTCTGCTGTAGAAATATTCGTCATCATTATCATTATCAGCATAATTTTTTCTTATCGCGCCCCACTAATGCTGGCCTCCCCTGCAGGAAGCCTGCACAAAACATTCACATGTTCTTTCATCAGTTGTTTCTGTAACAATTTGTTTGACATGATGAGGTTGCCAGCCTCATGCACAACCTCACATTAGTCGTCTTGTACGACATGCCTGAGGGAGCAGATTTCTTGTTTTTTCTTGATCTCGTATGAGACCTCCGGGACTACACGTGACCTTTATCATCATGTTGTATTATAATGTAAACATTCAGTCTTTAGTATCTTCTTCTTCTTCCTCGTTCGTCCTGAAAAGGACGTTGGTTGCGTTGTGTCTGTTTACAGCAGAGCTGCGATATCTGCGCCTTTCGGCCGGCACATCCGACTTCAGCACTGCATTTTGGGGACCGGGTTTGCCTTCCCTCTTCGATCCCTACTCTCTCAGCCAGACTGCAGTGATGCAGCCTGTTTCCAGGACCACCACGTGGAGGTGGAGTAGGGTCTTGGTCAGCTCTGGTTCGCCGACCCTTATGCAAGCAGTCAACCTATGGGTCGCTGACTGCATTCTCTATTGCTGCGTCTTTGGGTCCCAGTCTTTAGTATGACGATAAAATAAATAAATATAACACTTAATACGCTTTATATGGGATATATATTAGCCTTGAACGCTCACATCACAATAGATGAAGATTATGGTGTTTATGATGATAATGAAAAACAGAAGATGATAATGTAGACAACAAAGATAATGAACAGAAAAGAAAGAGAAAATAGAATGACATTTAGTGTTCCTACTCCATGACCGAGAAATTCGGACAAAACAAGAATAAACATGTTAAGGCTGTTAGAGGGGCGGACTAACAGTGATTGGGGCAACGGGGCAAAACAGGTTCTTCATCAACATCACCATCAGAGGCGGATCTACAATGAAACTAATGAAGCGTGCGCTTCAGAGCCCCTAGGTCAGTTTTCTCTATAATACGCTTCTTTCCCATTTTCGAGCACACTTTATTTTTTTTTTTTTTAAAGTGTCCAGTCCAATAGTGCAAGATTCAGGGCTCCCAAAATGTAGATCCGCCACTGATCACCATGATCATCATTATTCCCATTTACCTCATTATGAAGCATGAAGCCGTCAATGCGCTAATTCCCTTGCAGGAAGCCTGCACCAAAGCATTCATGTACTCTTGTAGTGGTTGTTTCTGTAGCAGTATGTTTTATATGATGAGGTTGCCTTCCCCCCCCCCCCTCCCCCCCCCCCGCACGGACTTTTCTTAGTCGCCCTTTACGATATGCCCGAGGAATCATAGTCATATTCTTAGTTTCTTCAGACAACCCCCGGGAAATACACGGGACAAAGGGGTTATTGGCTCCTGATTATCGATTCCACGTGGATTATGCAAGAGTAGGAGTTTAGGGGGTGCACGAACTCCTCTACAGCTGTGGGCCCTCGGGACAGGGCTCAAAATGCTCAAGGCTCAATCCTTCCTTGGGCTGTTATTATTTCCTAAATCTGACTACAGATTATCATTTTAGGTGTAACGTCTTTAACAATTTTGTTTCTTACCAAGCTCTGAAGCCACGTTAACTACGAGTTCTTGGCAGCCGATAACTTAATGGTTTATGTCACGTGCTTGTAAAAGAGAAAATAACCTATTGATTTATGTCACGTGGATGGAAACATGTAACCACAACTGCTACCAAAGTTACAGAATGAAAAAAAAGAAAAAAATGGGTACCTCTTTTTATATATTTAATTACATTAATTCGATAAATTTTGTTGCAAGTAATGTTTGAAAATCAAGCGTACACATCATCATCACTCATCATTTCCTTTGGGTTCCTTACGGAGCATGAATCCACCACTTCAGCTGGTTCCCTTGCTGGTGCCTGCATCAAACAATCACATGCTCATGCAGCGTTAGTTTCTGTCGTAATTTGTTTTATATGATGAGTTTGCCATAAAAGTTACCATCAATGATGAGGAAATTGAAAATGTCACAAATTTTGAATATCTTGGCTCCATAATTAACAACAATGAAGACCGATAGGGAGGCATCAAAGAAGAGTTGGCCATTCGAAAAGTAGCAGCTGGGAGACTTTTTCAGGCCATAAATCGAGGGTTCTTCAGCAAAGAAGAGGTTGGTAAGAAAACGAAGATGGCTGTATACCGCTCCACCTATGTCACAGTCTTGACATATGGATGCGAGTCATGGACAATGACTACAACCCACAAAAGCCAGATCCAAACCTCAGAAATGAGGTATCTGAGGAAGGTGGTTGAAGTAACAAGAAGAGACATGGTCCGCAACCAAGACGATACGTCAAGCCTAAAATCCCAGCCCCTGCAGACCCAAGTAAAACAGTCCCAACTAAGATGGTTTGGCCATGTCTGCAGAATGGGAGAAGATCGGTTACCACGACAATCATGGGAAACAAAGAGCCAGGGATCCAGACCCCCAGGACGACCCAGAGTCCGTTCCAAGGACAACGTTAGACAATCTTTGAAGGACCGAGGACTAGAATGGAACCAGGCCAGGAGGTAGACAGCCGATAGGATAGTCTGGCGCTCTCTCTTCCAAACCTCTACACCTCATGGTAGAAGGGGAACGACTAAGTAAGTAAGTAAGGAGACTGGTCGAAAGAGGTCAGAAGGAGACTGGCCATAGCAATGCAGAGGTTAAATAAAATGAAGAACCTATGGCATAACACCAGCAAATTAATCAAAGTAAAAGGTCCGAGAACGTGCTTCTTTCCGGTGGCAACGTATGGATGTGAATCATGGACCATTAATACAAACATTAAAGAAAAAAAATATAATCTTTCGAAGCAAAGTGCTACAGAAAAATTCTCAGAATATCTTGGACCAAGAAGAAGAAAAATATAGACATCCTACGCGACCTGAACATTGAGGAAAACTGGCTCATAAACAAAATCATGTCCCGGAAACTGAAATACTTTGGCCACATTAAACGTCATAGTGGTTTAGAAAGAGCAGCGATGGAGGGTGTGGTACCTGGAAGGCGAGGCTGGGGCCGACCAAGACGACGGTGGACATTCACGACACCTTGAATACAACAATGGAGGAGGCGGGAAGGCTGGCTAGAGATGGAGTGTCTTTCAGGCGGGCTGTGATGAGAGCGACGTTCTGTTAAGGACAAGCTACATTATGATGATACGTTTGCCAGCTCCTATGCACAACCTCATATTAGTCAAAGTGACAGTGATACACTAGAAATTATCTCGGTCGATAACCTTACATATTACAACGAATCCCTTAAGATATTTTCATGTGTTTTATATGTGTCGCATAATTATTCATAAAGTATATGTGCTATGCTCTCACAACGTGTAAGACAAGGCGCAGACAATCCAAAATAGACATTCGCCACGATTAACCTGCCTGAGGGGTGCAGTAACGCGATTCCTTCTTTGTCTCTTCAGAGAACCCTAGGGACTACACGGGGGCCGAGAATAAAAGGAAATCATCAACATTTTGTACATTTTTTTTGGTCAGGTTTTCCCGTACGTCCTCGTCCTACAAAAGTTTTTTTCCCCTGCCTTCTGTGTTAATGCAGTTCCGACAGCTTATAAACACGTGCTTTCAACACAAAGGTAAAACTGCACCTGTAGATATCAGCTGACGCCATTGCTTCTCGCCGGTCAAAATTATCCGCTTTATCATTCAGTGTTCTTAAGTGTACAGCCGATAGGATAGTCTGGCGCTCTCTCTTCCAAACCTCTACACCTCACGGTAGAAGGGGAACGACTAAGTAAGTTCTTAAATGTACTGGTGTACCGCAGGGGCGTACATAAAGTATTTGGTTCGAGGGGTGGGTCCTATCTTTGATACCCAACCCAAACCCACCATGGATAACACACCGAAAAATATATTATGCAAGCAGGTAGATTTTTAAACAGTACAGTAATGCCATATTGTGTCCGATTGCACCATCCTCCTGGCTATCACCCGGGGGGCGCCCCTCGCACACCTTTAGTACGCCACTGATGTACCGTTTTATAAAACGAAACTTAATTAACAATACTCACGTGGGCTTTGTATTGTTCTTGTTGCTCGGAATCGACATCCTGCACTCCAGGCAAACCCATAGATGCTCAGTCTCCCTCAGCAAATGTCGAAGTGTGTGAATGTTGATTGTTCCTGTAGTACACGGGTTGTATACACGCCTTATCCATGCTCTCATACGTTTGCTTTCATACAAGTAATAACTGAATCAACTATGTTTGTTTAGTTTTAAAATAACATGTAACAAATTTAATAACCAATTAATATTAACAGTTTAAAATAAATAAAATGCTGGAGACTTTTATATTGGAATAAAATATTTTCTTCACAGAGATTTAGGGTGAGCATATAGTCAGAAAATATGTCCCTTTTTGCTGGGGCCTTTTTATAAGCACAACTTTTATAAGGGAGTCCTGCAGCTGTGGTTTTCGTCACTTCTTGGTGATGAGTGTACTTCTCTCACACGATTGGCGTAGTAACTTCAGTACTTCGAACCGTCTGATAGCTTGTAACCACGAACTTTTTAGACAAAATAGAAAAACAAATGTCTCTGCTAAGTACATTTTTCGGCTGCCAATTAACAGGCGCATTCTCTCTGTTCACCCACCAATGTTAATCTCTCAGAAGAATTAAATTTCCGAGTACACTGTGTTGCTCAGGGAAGATGAATAAAATTCACCATATTCCGCTGGGTATAAAGTGGGAAAATGTGTCTGGACAGCGCGAATAGTGAGTTGCCTGAGTTACAATTAACAAAGTGCATATCTCACAAAATATTATACACTTTAGACACATGTGATGTATAATCGGTCATCGCTGCTCCATTCGGAGTCTCGGGTCACCTCTGCTGTCGGTTTTCCGCACGGCTAGCCAGATGATATCACCAGCGCTTGCTGTAGTGGTTTATGAATATACTAGTTTCATATGTTGAGGCTGCCATCCTCATATATAACCACTTAGCAATTGTTACACTTACCCCAAAGTTTTGGGAATGCACAATTGTCACGTGAAAGATAATTTATTTTACCATCTTGTCCATAATTTGATTACTCCTTTAAATGTTCTGTTTTCCGAGACATTTTGTATTTTCTTTTTCTTTCTTTTTCTACCTTTGTGGCCAAACTTTCTCACCCTCTCAAACCCCACCCGAGGTTGTTTACGCTGGCCAGCTGCGGTCAGCTAACGCTAGACGTAATGTTATCTAAACGCACCTGTTCGACCAGAGAAACATTTCTCGGGTCCGCTTTAAGTGTTAGAACGAGCCAAGACGGTTTCTGTGAAAGAAACGGTTCGTTAGCGGCGGGTACCCTCTGTGGTCCCAACAGGGGAATTTCTCTGGTCGCTTTAAAACGTTTGATGACGAGCGGCTGGTACCCTTTGAGGCCTGGGGAACTTTCGCACGATTTCTTTTGTCTTACTCTAGATTACGTCTTTCGCCGAACTTCTGTAGAAATACGCACGCCAGGTGTTCGGGGGGGAGCGTCCCTTGTGATCTATAAGAGTAGACTGGTTTTAATAGACAAAGACATTCGTAAATTTTCCTGGCCCGAGATAGACCATTATGGAAATAAGGCAAACATTAACACAGAACTAAATGTGTTTCGCCTATTTCTTGGCATTTTTCGGGGTGAGTTGACATATCTTATAATTATAATATTAGATTCATGTTAGCTTTTATATATATCTGTTAGGGAAGTGAATTTATTTCTGAGGACTTCTCCTAGTAATTTATTCAGTGATAAGGTAGCGCTGTCTACGGCCTATTAAGTGGTGCTTAAACTGTTACGGTTTATCATTGGTTAAATGTTAAACTTACAATAACAGATATTAGGCGTAGAATCAGTCCACGAATGCTTACCATTGGGTTAAGAGTCAGCAAAAATTAACTGTCATTTCTGTAAGATAATGTCAGGTGTGGATTGTTCACTTTAAAACTGAATAGTGAGATGCAGGTAATAACTCTGGATTATAGGAGATAGTCACTTATTCCTTTTGATAGATATTTCTAGTGGCAAGGGAGGATCATTTTATGCTTACTTGTGTGGCTAGGCACTAGTCTATAACTTTCACTGAAAGCAGTCACCAGGCATAGATATAATTATATCGTATGATCTAGCCACAACTGTATTATTATAGCAAGAACATTGCATTTTCTTTGTACTTATTTTGTGGAAATGCTAATATATTTCAAAAAGGGGACATACGATTTATTTGTGTAATGTCAAATGCTGTAATCTGTTTATGTAAATTCATTTAATGTTGTAAGATGAATAACTAAGATCTCTAGGTTTTATCCTTCTATAGTGTTTGCTCACCCTGATATAATGGCCGATCTAGATAAAGTGCATAGGATTGCCCTCGAGGTAGCTAAGTACATGGAGTACAAGGATAGCGAAATCCAGCCCTTTCTAGAATTTGCAGTAAGCCTGCAGGATCAATACGAGGTAGACAATTGGTTTGACAGCCGTTTAATCTTGGCATGGTCCTGTAAACAAACTGGGGAGAGTGAAGCATTCACCCGACAGTATGTAGAAGAAGTGATAGAAGATGAGAAGCAAAGGGAAAAGCAAAGACAAGAACGGGACAAGAAATTGGAAATGGAGCAACAAAAACGGGACAAGCAATGGGAAATAGAGCGCCAAGAAAGGGACAGAGAAAGCCAAGAAAGGAGCAGGCTACACCAAATCAGAATGAATGAACTGGATAGCCAAATTCGGAGGGTGGAAACAGATACTAAATGTAGTCACTCTACTTCCCCTTCTACTGTGCCCTTAACGGTCAACGCCCCTGCAAACCTTGCGCCCATGAAAGAAAACTTGCCTGCTAAAACCGAACCCTAACTCCAGAAAATTGACTTTCCTTTGGACTTGGATCCGAAGCCCAAACAAGGAAAGAATTTACGTTGGGATAGCAGACCTAAGGCCACGGGGAAAATTACGCAACGTTCCCAGGCATGGAAACTGCACAAAGGTGAGACAGGTGCTAACAAGCATTGTAATACGGATTGTTCCCGTCTGGCAAGCGGCGAACCCCGAGCCTCTCACGCTCCAGACCGAGCAGCACCTAACCGACACGTGACGTCGAGAAAAGGGAGCCACACCCTATCACGTCGTTATATTTCGCAAGATTCCCGGCCGGACCGGACAGCGAAAAACCATATGCAGAGGCGTATCCCTCCAACTCAACGATCGTAGAAAGGAGGCGTCGCTCCTCTTATCACCCTGAGCTTAAAAGGTGCAAGAATAAGTCGCCTGTTAAAAGGGTTAAACTTTCCAAACCGTTCCAAGGAACTTTGGAAAAACACACCGAGAGTTTTCTCTCAGGCACTTCGCGATCAAACGGGATCTCAAACCGTCCAGTCTTTTGCATGCAGTCTGCGGAGCCTGTCAACCAGGAAGTGGATCTCGCATTGCAGGACAAAGTTCAACTGACGCCAGTAACTTCCTCAGGGGAGGGCAAAGTTGACGTTTATGATGGACACAGGGTTCCAGGCGAAGGGATCCCTGGTATTCCATTTGAGTCTCTCACACTTCTCAGGGCAGAAGACAGTGAGAAAAGCTGCCTTACTACTGTACAAGGAGCCATTGTTGAGAGCCTTGGCTCACGTCATGCTAGTAATGGGAAAGCGACTCAACAAACTCTGCAACTAGCAGATATTACCTATCTGTCTTCACGGATAGAAGCTACGGAGATCTGTTATGATTTAGTAGAACCCCAGAATGCGATCGATTACTCTTTGCTTCAGGCAGCAGAGTTTTCTCATTCAAATCGCATTATTCCAGTGGTCTCAACCCCACTGATGGACAGCAAAGTAGTCGCCTCCGCCAGGCCATTACAGAGCAACTTGATCATTTCCGTTGACCAAGCCAGAGTTGTGACTGGCAAGGCAAGGAAAGCTCCAGACCCACCTTTAGACGGCACAGGTCTGAAGATTGATCAATGCTCCCACCGAAACAGGGGAGTAGGTGTGAAGAGGCAGAAGAAAAATGCTAGCATTTCTTCGGCCAACGAACGGCTTTATTTACCAACTAGGGTTACACGCGCGCGAAAAGTCCCTATAGACTGCAGCTATACAGGGTTATTCAAGTCCGCGACAGGTAAACCCATAACGGAAATTAAACAGCCCGAGTCCAGCAACGATTACACTGCACATAACAGGCGGATTACCTATGCAGTGGCCAGTGAGTTCAGGCGGGGCCGAAACTCACAACAGGTGCGGATAATTTTCCGGACCATAAACAGGCACAGCGAACTGCGGAAGCAAGGTCAGGTTCACACGGAAACGAATTACGTCAGCGCCGAGTGGCCTCGCAAAATCCCATTCGCTGAACGTCTATTAGACAGAGGGAAGATAAGAAATGAACTCGGAGCTAGTCATACAGACAGACAGAAATTGGAAACGTATTTGGTTTTATGAGTATAGGATGTTCCAATGACAGGTAACAAAAGACGATGGAAAAGATAAATTACTGTCATTTTTGTCCGTATTCCTCGAACTTTAAAAGGGGGGGGGGGGGGGGCCTTGTCACGTGAAAGATAATTTATTTTACCATCTTGTCCATAATTTGATTACTCCTTTAAATGTTCTGTTTTCCGAGACATTTTGTATTTTTTTTTTCTTTCCTTTTCTACCTTTGTGGCCAAACTTTCTCACCCTCTCAAACCCCACCCGAGGTTGTTTACGCTGGCCAGCCGCGGTCAGCTAACGCTAGACGTAATGTTATCTAAACGCACCTGTTCGACCAGAGAAACATTTCTCGGGTCCGCTTTAAGTGTTAGAACGAGCCAAGACGGCTTCTGTGAAAGAAACGGTTCGTTAGCGGCGGGTACCCTCTGTGGTCCCAACAGGGGAATTTCTCTGGTCGCTTTAAAACGTTTGATGACGAGCGGCTGGTACCCTTTGAGGCCTGGGGAACTTTCGCACGATTTCTTTTGTCTTACTCTAGATTACGTCTTTCGCCGAACTTCTGTAGAAATACGCACGCCAGGTGTTCGGGGGGAGCGTCCCTTGTGATCTATAAGAGTAGACTGGTTTTAATAGACAAAGACATTCGTAAATTTTCCTGGCCCGAGATAGACCATTATGGAAATAAGGCAAACATTAACACAGAACTAAATGTGTTTCGCCTATTTCTTGGCATTTTTCGGGGTGAGTTGACATATCTTATAATTATAATATTAGATTCATGTTAGCTTTTATATATATCTGTTAGGGAAGTGAATTTATTTCTGAGGACTTCTCCTAGTAATTTATTCAGTGATAAGGTAGCGCTGTCTACGGCCTATTAAGTGGTGCTTAAACTGTTACGGTTTATCATGGGTTAAATGTTAAACTTACAATAACAGATATTAGGCGTAGAATCAGTCCACGAATGCTTACCATTGGGTTAAGAGTCAGCAAAAATTAACTGTCATTTCTGTAAGATAATGTCAGGTGTGGATTGTTCACTTTAAAACTGAATAGTGAGATGCAGGTAATAACTCTGGATTATAGGAGATAGTCACTTATTCCTTTTGATAGATATTTCTAGTGGCAAGGGAGGATCATGTTATGCTTACTTGTGTGGCTAGGCACTAGTCTATACCTTTCACTGAAAGCAGTCACCAGGCATAGATATAATTATATCGTATGATCTAGCCACAACTGTATTATTATAGCAAGAACATTGCATTTTCTTTGTACTTATTTTGTGGAAATGCTAATATATTTCCCAAAGGGGACATACGATTTATTTGTGTAATGTCAAATGCTGTAATCTGTTTATGTAAATTCATTTAATGTTGTAAGATGAATAAGCATATTCATTTAACTGTAACTACAGGTTAGGTTTCCTGTATGTTGAGATTGGGAGAAGAGGAGTAGATTGTTGCTGTCAGAACATTTAATGACAGTTACATGGGTGTGCAAAAGATATTAAGCCTATGCGGGCGCGTGTTGATAATTGATATTTTTAAGGAACAGGAGACATGGTTAAAGACAGCCCTAAACTATCATAGCAAAAACTACAATAAATCTAATCCCATAGTGGAGCGAAACTTTCTGTATAAAGTTAGTGTGATTTTAGCGTTGCTTGAAGTTAAAAGGTGTCTCTTTTGGGTCTCAGTTTCAGGGAGACCGACTCGCGAGAGCAGATTCCAGTCAGGCGAAGAACGAAATATTCTCTTCGATCTAGAGGGTTCTGAATACCGCTAGCGTAACGAATCGTCAACCCCGTTCCTGAATCAAAACCCCTTTTTGTCAACGCCAAGTTAAGCTTACGCAGTGCAACGGAGCCAAAGCTAAATCTGGAATCGCCAAACGCAGTAGTAGTTCTCTACTCGCCTATTGGATTACCAGCCAGAGCATTGCGGCTTCTAGAATATCAAACCCGCTCAGCATGCCTATAGCAGAATTCCATCTCACCCGCCTTTTCCGTGCCTAAACGGGGCACTCAGCAAACCACAGCCAAACCAGTTTAAACAGGATTTACAGCCAAGCGGAGCCTTGCGTAGGATAAGCGCGCCTGGGTCTCTTTGTCCTCAAGTGACTTCTTCTGGTGTATTTCCTGGATACTTAAAACCTCGCACGTATGAGCAGCCATCTATGGACAGAGTTCCAGCCCCCACTCACGCTATAAGGGGAGTCACCAACGTTTAGCACCAACAAAGAAAGTTTTGTAGGCTAGTCCCTCAACGAAGGATCTACAAGTAATTCACTTCCTGGAGCTAGTACATTTGGTCCCCGAAAAGCAGACAGGCTGTCGCCCAGTTCAATCAGTTGGTCAGCAGGAGATAAACAGTGTTCCCCAGCCCAACTCGCGCCAGTAGGGGGGGGGGGTCACCAACGATAGCGCCTATACAGGGATGTTATTCAGGTTAATTCCATCACCGATGGAGGATATATACGAAAACACCACTTACTGGAGTTACTTCAGCTGGTCCCCGAAAACCGAAGGACTGTCACTCGATTATTTATCTCTTTGTGTTCTACAGGTTTTATGAATGGTGATCTGTGTGTGTGGTTGTTGGTGTATATGATTATTGATGAATATTTGATTATTGAGGTAATTTTATGTTGTTGTGATGATATGCATTATTTTCATGCTTTTCTTCTTTAATAAATTTTACACATTTATTAATGCGCTGTTCACGACCTTTCCATCCATATTTGTATTTTTAGCTCTTTACTATAATCTCTATGTATGATAAGAGAAAAGAGTGAGAGCAGGAGAGGCTTAGACAGTAATAGTGAGTTGAGGCCTGGAGAGAGAGATCCTTTGAATAAATCTTCTTCCAGGTTGTCTCAAGTCCATCTCCTATTTACACCTTATCTAAAGTGTAATCTATAACTCTGTCAGTCCACTATCCCTTGTCGATTTCACTACAGTTGTCCAACTCGACGAATACTCTACACTCTAACTCAACCACGACAACAATCTCCTCGCGCAGGTTAGGATGGACACGAGCAATTTAAGTTATATGCTCCCGAACCACTTGGTCTGGAAATTTTGAATCCCTTTTATGACGAGTGAATATGCGAAACATTTGGTCTGGGAAAGTTTCTCTTATGACGAGTGATCCAATTCCTAGGTTTCCAGTCTTCGTATTTTAAGTCCTGGTCCCTTAAGTTTTTCAGTCTCTGTATTTATAAAGACGGGCTTACTTTTTAATATTTTAAGTTTCCCAGATACTTCGACCTGTCACTTATAATATAGGAATTCTAAGTCCGATGTCTCTCTGGCTTCTGGGAGTTGCTCATATGACGTGCGCTGCAGTCTCTCTGAGTTCTGTGTCTCTGATTTCACTACATTATATGTGCAGTTTTCAGTTCACATCACAGATCCAATAGGATCCATAGTTTATTCCGACTTCTTACTTTAATCCAATCGTAAGCTCTTTAGCACTGGGTTGGGGTGTCTAATTTCAAAATATCCCGCACGTGTTTTAAAATATTAAATTTAATATTCCAATGCGTGACCTCTTTCAAATCATGCGGTAATATTTCCGCCCACTCACAATAACATGTGACCATGTTTGCGTGGCGTAATGTCTTCCGCCAAGATGTATATCCAGACAGATTATCTGTAACAATCACCAGGGATTGTCCCACAAAAAGCGATAAACGCATCCATTCTCTGTGCAATCTGCCAGACAAACACACACCGACGTCGGCAACCCAGACAGACAATCTTCGGTTCTTTTCATGTCGATCGGACGAGAACATATTGTCACCAGCTTTTCGCCTGGGGTCAAATGTTGGACCGACGCGTTTCAAAAGATAGTCAGACTGATAGAATAGGTAAGTGTATGACCGGTATAATAACTTGGTATTATCGCATGTACCTTGCGGAACGTAAACAATTCTGCGTGTAAAGCAGATACGTCCGTAGGGTAGTAGAGTGTTAGAGACTTCACCCTACTAGATCCAGCATAGAGTAAAATAATAAATGATAAGGCATGATTTATGCCAAATAAAGGCTATTGGTGAAAAAGAAAATACTGCCGTAGGACTGAAGATGTGAGAGATCACACAAAAGAGCATGTTCAGACGTTCTGTGTCACCTGGGAGACTTTGCTTCTATTTTCCTCCTTTTAATTTCTTTTCTCTTTGCTATGGTGTTTAACGTTTCTTGTGTTATCCAATCTTGTTTCTTTATTTCTTTCCTAGAATCCCAAGCAATATTCGCTGCTTTCCTTATATATAGTTGAAATGGTGTTGGATTTCTGGTCAGCATCATCAGTCGCTGTCTTGTCCTGGCTATTGGCAAATTGATATCGTCTGTTTACAAACCACACAAGCATTTCTGGTGAGGGGGTCCATGAGTTTGATGATGTTATACCTTTTCTGTTTAGTTGCAATTGGTCCAGCAGCTCTGAGTTTCACCTTCAGTCTTGCTACTACTAGGTGGTGATCGCTTCCCACATCTGCACCTCTTCTTACTTTCACGTCTTGTAGTGAATGCCTCCATCTACCATTGATCATAATGTGGTCTATCTGGTTTCTGTCCCGGCCGTTTGGTGATTCCAATGTTAACTTGTGGATTTCTTTATGTGGAAAAAGTGTTTCTCCAATGACCAAGTTGTTAATGCTGATTAAGGTTATTACTTTATCCCCATTCTCATGTACTGTTCCGCTGCCACATTTCCCCATTACTCTTTCATTATATGTATTGTGTGTTCCAACTTTCGCATTGAGGTCTCCCATTACTATGACAAGATCGTATCTAGGTGCGGTTTCTATTTCCTTTTGTAGCTGTTGATAGAATTCGCCCTTGACTTCTTCTTCATCGCTGTCATTTGTTGGTGCATATCATTGTATTATTGTGGTGTTGGTGAATCTCCCTCTCAGTCTTGTTCGTATCAGTCTGTTGTTTATGGGTTTCCATTCCAGTAATGACCTTTTTATTCCTTTATTTAGGATAATGGCTACGCCTTCACTGTGCTGGCCATCCTCTCTACCGGAGTAAAGTACTGTTTCTCCTATTACTGTTTGCATTCTTCCCGTTCCAGTCCATCTGCTCTCAATTATTCCCAGCATATGTAATCTGTATTTCCTCTTCTCTGCTGTGATCTGTCTCAGTTTTTTTCTGCCTCATTCATGTTTCTGACGTTCCAGAATCCAATTTTTGTTTCGCGTTTTGCGATCGGGGCATGCGTTTTTATGCCAATGGCTTCCTTTCGGCTTTCACCACTGACAGTCATACGAGCCTCATACTCCGGATGTCCTTCCCGCATCAAAGTTTTTGTGTTTATTGCTGTTTCCGTAACGGTTACGATTTTTGATATATCCAGAGGTGTCGGCCCTGTGCTAAAACCCCCAACCTAGAGGACCAGGGTAATAGCTTTTATCTGACTCCTACCCGCGCAGACCTGTCCAGCTTGGTTGAACCTACCAGGAGTAAAACTCCCGCTGGCAAAGATCTGGGGGTTGTTAGGGTACGCAAGCTGCCAAATCTCTACAAGGTATACCCTTGTAAATTTTCCTTATTATCTCTCCCTTATCCCAATTCATTATTCCCACAACGTATGCTCTCGGGGCTAATCTGTCCGCTCTCTCTCTCTCTCTCTCTCTCTCTCTCTCTCTCTCTCTCTCTCTCTCTCTCTCTCTCTCTCTCTTCGTCGCGTAACTCCTGCTTTGGATATGAAAATACACGATAATATAATCACTGATAATGAAAGAAATGTGTATTCTCCAGAGCTACCGGGGCATATATGCTTTCTTTGTTTTCTTTTGTGTTTATTATCTAGTTGCAATTTCTTAGCCTTATTTCTCGAAGAAAGTATTAAATCGTTCGCAGCAACAAGGACAAATTAAGTCGTTGAAAGTTATTTCATTATATCAATGTGCGTGCATTTTCACGTCACACATTTTTGCATTCTTCAGTAAGCTAGGAATCTTACTTACTGTGACGAGTAGGGTGTAGGTGGGTGGATGTAGAAGATCAAGCAACAGTCATACACCGCCCGTCTAGCTCACTGTCTAAGGATTAATACACCAACTCCAACAACCATTTCAATCTCCGTGAATATAATATATCCCAATGGGCGCAGGGCCATTACAAATATTGGAGACACAACAAATCCCGAGTATTCTATTATCACTCTGATCCTCGGAATAATTACAGCCATAACATAGGCTACTTCATAAATCCACCCACAACTCTTGCCCTCTACTCGCGCACTACAATAGACATCCATCCTTCTCTTCTCTACGCCCTTCAATGTCTACTGTCTACTCTCAACTGACTCAACTCTCTACTGACCCAACACACATCTCTCTCTGACTGACCCCTTTCATTCGTATTCACCAAACACGTGAAAACCTTCCACACTCCACTGAGCTTCATTCACGCATAACTATAGCTAGCAGCTTGTCTTAATCTCTGCTCACAACATTGCTTGTAACTAAAATATTACAAGGCAAGCATACCCAACTCACAACAACTCAAATGACTAAACTCCCGCTGGAGCATGGGAACATTCATAATGCAAAACACCCTCAAAACACTCCGTAACACTTACTAAGTCGTTCCTCTTCTACTGTGAGGTGTAGAAGTTGGGAAGAGAGAGTGCTATACTATAATATCGGTTGTCTTCCTCCTGTCCTGGTTCCATTCTAGTTCTCCTCGGTCCTTTAGAGATGGTCTAATGTTGTCCTCCCAGCGGACTCTGTGGTCGTCCTGGAGGTCAGAATCCCTGGCTCTTAGTTTCCCGTACTTGTCGTTGTAGCCAATCTTCTCCCATTCTACAGACATGGCCAAATCATCGTAGTTGGCCTAGCAACGGATCCAGCATTATAAGGTCAAGATTTATGGACAGTGACATACGACAGTATGTGGGAGAACAAAACGACGGTTGGTAATTTAATTATTAAAATGGTTCTCTCTGTTTCCGTTTCGGTGTGTGCTGTTAACGTGCACTGTGCGTGTTCTTTAGGGCTCAAAGCTTTGCAATATGTATCTCAATAATGCTTGGATAAATGAAAGGACGAAAGGGGTTTTGCGTGCACAAATGCTTGCTTACTCATCCAAGTTACCAACACAACCCAGACTGTGTGGCCTCCAACAGACCAATGCTTGCCCATTCATTCACGTTACTGGGAAAACCCAAACTAAGTGATCCAAACTTATAACGCTTGCTTACTCATTCAAGTTACTGAAACAATCTATACTAAGAAGTTCCAATTTACTAATGCTTGCCCATTCATCGAAGATAATAAAACAGTTGAGGTTATGTGGTCCCATCTTACTGGTGCGTGCCTACTCATCGAAGATAATAAGACAGTTAATGATATGGGATCCCAAACTTACTAATGCTTGCCCACTCATCGAAGATAATAAGACAGTTGGGGATAAGTGATCCTATTTTACTAGTGCGTGCACACTCATCGAATAATAAGACAGTTGAGAGTGTATGGTCCCAATTTTAAAATGTGACTAACGCGACTAACTTGGAAACATCAAGAGTGTACATCTTCTTCTTCTTCTTCTTCGTTCGCCCTGAAAAGGACGGTGGTTGCGTTGTGTCTGTCTGCGCCTAAGCTGTGATATCTGTACCTTTCGGTCGACACATCCGACTTCTGCACGGCATTTTTTAAGGACCGGGTTTGCCTTCCCATTTCGATCCATGCTCGCTCAGCCAGCCTGCACTGCTGCAGACTGTTTCCAGGACCACCACGAGTGTACATCTGATAGTTTTGATAATTATTGACAAAAACAAAGAAAAAGTATAAGCACAAGCAAGATAACCCAGTACACAGAGACATCAGCCAGTATATATATATATATATATATACTATATATATATATTATATATTTATATATATATATATATATATATATATATATATATATATATATATATATATATATATATATATATATATATACGAGGGCTATTCCAAAATCAACTTCCGATTGGCTGGTAAAAATGAAAAAAAATTGACAATAACATCTAAATACATACAAAAGTTACAGACGTCACTACTTTACTTTTCCACATAGTCACCACCCAAATTGAGGCACTTGTCGTACCGTGGCACGAGTTTTTGTAACCCCTGGTCAAGGAACGGTGCCGCCAGGGTACTTAGCCAGTTGTTGACTCCATCCATGAGCTCCTCGGCGGTGTCGAAGCGCCGGGTAGCCAGCCAGATCTTCATCTTGCCGAAGAGATGATAATCGCTTGGTGCCAAGACCGGGCTGTAAGGGGGGTGGTTGAAAATTTCCCACTTAAACTGCTCAAGTAAAGCCTTTGTACGAGCAGCAGTGTGGGGCCGCTCGTTTCTCGTGCAGAGATACATGACTCTCTCTCTCTGAGATTCTCTACTCGCCTCTTTGTCTTTGGATCGACTCTTTGTTTTCGGAATTCATCACTAGGAATGACCAAGATAACCGGTAGGAAGTTTTCCAGTTCATTGGAACACTCAAGAAGATTCGTCGGTCGATCCAAAACAAAGAATGCGCGGGAATGCTCACCGCAGTGACCGGGTGATTATCCTGCACGACAACGTTGCGGGCCCCACACTGCTGCCCGGGTCGCACAAAGGGGATTTCCGGGTGACCAGGAGTTTAGGGATTCCCGAAAATTAGCAGGTCAGCGACCACTGTTACAGCCCGTATATTGGAAGAAAGCGATATAGTTTACTCTCTTTTGCAAGCCCCGGCGGAAAACTTCTAATGCTATCCCGGGCTGCTTCGAAACCGGAATACCGAGGAGCTTAGTATGGATGGATATCAACAATAATGGCCGTAAGTTGACCCTGGCGGCACCGTTCCTGACCAGGGGTGACAAAATTATCGTTCCACGGTATATGCAAGTATTTGAATTTTGGGTGTTTGACTATGTGGAAAAATTAAAATTTCATTATATGCAATAACTTTTGTATGTTTGCATTTTAGCTGTTCAGTCAATTTTTTTACTTTTTTACATGCCAATGGAGGTTGATTTATACAATAGGGAATCCACTCATATGTTTACGTATATATGATTGTTTTTTGTATGACTTTTTGTACCCTTCCCTCGTATATCAGGTTGTTTTATTATAGAAAGCATATGCGCTACCCGCCCCAGCCATTCTTTATTAATGGTTGTAACCATTATCGCATTCATGTATTTATATGTATGATATTGTAATGCCTTTACATACATTGATAAATATATATGCCTTATGCCCCTACCCTATTAATATATCATATGTTTAGCTCGAAGAATGGCGCTCCAACATTGAGTCCTTGAAGAGATTTACGTAGAATATGATGATATCTGAGCCTGAGTTTAAATGGACCACACTCAGGACAAATTTAGATGCCTCTAACCAGAGAGCTAAATAGATGTTCCTTTGTATTATCTCCTACCACAGAGGTGACAAAAGGAAGGCCGAGACTTCAGTCGTTTCCTTGCAATACTTGATATAATTTATTCCAGCAAAATGGCCGGCGGAACAAACCTTGCAAGTGATATTAGTTTACGTCCATACATTAGTTTTTCTATTCATGATAAATGTGCACTTTCGTAAACGAAAAAAAAATATGTTTGAAATCGAATCTTAGGTCATGACAGTCGTTTATGATTAAAAATTAAGGAGCATATAACATCAGCAATCGTGAAAGGGTTTTTTAATTATAACAGTAACTTTTGTGTATCGGTACTATTTTTATACTCCATTTACCCAGTGCTGTATACATTGAACGACCGTCGTTAGATACATATATAGTAAATATATATATTGGATGTTTTTTTTCTTGTGTTTTTATGTAACCAATTTAGCTTGGTCCCAATATACATAAAGTCATAGAGAACGCAGTTCAGCTGTGTTTCATAGCTTTCACTATATGTTCTGTATTGCTTGGGTAGCGAACCAGAGCTGATAAAGACCCTATCCACCTTACCAGCGTAGTGGGTCTCAGACTGCCATATCTGGCTCAGAGAGAAGGGTTCGAAGACCTAACAAACCCATGTAAGACACATTGTCTCAAAAAAAATGCCGTGGCTGATGTCGGATTTGCTTCTTTGGCTTAAAGGAGAAGAGTTTATCGCAGTCTCCTGTAAACAGACACAAACGCAACCAAGTCCTTTTCAGGGTACGATTACGAAGAAGAGAAGAAGACAAGTTTAGAAGAAAGAATTGGACATGGAGTCCTTACCTAAATTCTATGCTATCTGTCAATGATTCTAATGTCTGGAAAAAACTGGAACTAAATAACGTTCCGGGTATGAACTCATAGCATCTGAAGAAGAAACTAGATCAACAATTACATTTTATTATGCTAATATAAAATTTTAAATCGTTTGGGTAACAAACTTGACAGGTTAATAATCTTGATTGGTTGTCAAGTAATCTGCATCTCACCTTCCAGTACTCCACTTTGCATGTAACTGTTTATCTTAATTCTGTTGTTGCACAGTTGAAATAGTACACAAAATAGATCAACTGTTCATGCACCTCGTCATGTATGGTCGCAATTTTTTTTTCGGAAGTTGTATACAAGGAAACAATTACAAATTAATTGTCTAACTTTCAACCACAGTTGCACCCCCTTAGCTGGTGGTTGAAAAGTTAATGTTGTACTCTCTCGAAAAGAGTTGAAATTGTTGTTGTTGCAAAAGTTTGCGCAAATGACGGTGTGCAAGATTATTATTATTATATTAGACTGACCGACCGAGTATACTTACGGTGAGTAGGTTTATTATGGTATTGATCCAATATTGGGAAAAGGCAGGACATGCAAAAGTGGAGCTTTGTTAATGAGAGTGGAAAAGAGGTGGGGGGTGCAGGCAAAGAGCTTGCACTACTATAACCTATCCTGCATTATGAATGTGCTTAAGAGGCTATAAGCGGAAGGGACAGGAAACTCAGTCTTTTGTTAGAACTCATTTTAATGATGTGAAAAAAAAAGCGGCATTGCAGCGCGAGCATCGTGAAATGAAGACGGGCAAAGACAGAAGTAAGGTTAAGGAAATATCAAAATGCCCTGTTTTCCCTTGAATACTAGGATGTGGAACTTTCCTCCCCTGTTCGTCAATTGGCTGTAAGCAAAATCTAGAAACTTTCATCGATCTCTCCGCCAGATTCAAATCTGATAGTGCCAACCATTATCTCGTGCTGAACCACACCTGTTTCAAATAATGGCATTTCCCTTGGATTTTATGGAGGTCTTCCGTGACAGTCCATAAACTTTGGACCGTTCGAGAACAAACTTCTTCGTTCGGGCTGATATCTTTCACAAGAGGTGGAATCTGAAACTTTCAAGACTCAGTTCAGGCAAAACTATGATGTATTCCTCTGGCGCACGTGAACAGTAATGATTTTAAAATGAAACTGTATTAAACGAAAACCCTCATCATTTTGCTCGCTATTAATTTGAATGCTGACGCGTAAGCCGTAAACGTCATTACAGAAATTTCCATAAAGAAAAAGGAGAAGGCCTTCAACACAAACAGTATGCCAAGTACTCGCCTGGAAGCTTATTTGCAGTGGCTCACTCTCGCGTCATCAAGAAATCTTTACGACGTTCTCCTCAAGAATTTTCACTAATGGAGGAGCTCTCTTCTCCATGATGAGCCCTGGTCTAGACGATTTCTCTAGCCCTGGGGGGTTAAATACCAGATTACCTTATCAGAACTGCTTTCAGTAATGCACAGGCTGAACAGGTTTTCCTCAGTGGAGATATACCTATCTAGCTCGCCATGACTGCGCCTTTCTCATCTCCAATAGTTCCACTGGCAAGCTCTAAGTTCCCCCTACATGAAAAACTCACCATGACAGACCCACGTGACAAAAACCCACAAGGAACACGATTTTAATCCCTTATTCAAACAGCAAAACACCCAGAGAGGCGTTTTGGTTGTTGTCAACACTGTTTTCCGTGTTCTCAGCCGGCCATACAATAACTGAGTTCTCCATTTTTTAGTTGAAGATTCGCGTGTTGACCCCTCCCCATGAATGCAGCTTGCATATTAACCAATGCTGAACAGCCCGGACCCTTTTCAAAGGATGGACATAGATTTTTCGAAGCACCAGCTGTCATTCCAATTTGTTTTATATTGGGGAGAGAGATCTTGTACGTTTGTACACATGGTGTTATCTTCATGTTCAACCGTCGCAATCATTACTCTTGCATTTATTCTGACCAAATTACAGAGGAGACCTTTGAATTACAAGGACCCAATTGCTGGTGCGCCCTCATGAGTTTGTACAATTTGTGCAAGATTCAGGTTCAATCGCGGTATGTGACTGGGAGAAATCAGAGCCGCTGTTCTAAAGGATCCATCTACCCCCCTTGATTATGGGCTGTAGATATGTGTTCCTAGGAGAACCAGCCCGGCCTCTGTCAGTTGCGGCCGTACAGACCAGGGATTAATGCAGGCAGAACCCTGAGTCTGGAACTCCTACCAACATCTTCCCAGAAGAGTTGAAGAAGGCACAAACAGCGGAATAGCACTTTGTCGCCTTGTTTTTAAAAAACTTCCTAAGGCTCATACCCCGCCTCTCAAGGGAGAGATTTATAAGAAGAATGGTCTGTTGTACCGCAGAGCAGGCAAAGGAGCGAGCGAACACTCACAGCTGATTGTCCCCTCATCCTATAGGACCCAAAATTAGAAAATGGGCCATGCCTTACCCTTCAGCGGACACATGGGAATTGAGCAACCATGCAGCGCATTTCTTGCCACTACTATGGCCAGGAATGAACGCAGACATAAAAACGGTATGTTTCAGTCATGCGCACAGTGCCAAAAAGGTGGCTCCTAAGCACTGGGTAGCTCCGGTAACCTTAGGAGAAATGCCTGTAACAGGTACCCCCGTTCGTTCGAAAGGGTGGCAGTCGACATTGTTGGGCCCCTGATTAGGACAAAGAAAAAAGAATAGCTACATCTTGACGTTGGTCGACACATGCTCCATGTGGGCAGAAGCAGTCGCAATGCCTTCGTGCGACTCAACTCATGTAGCGGAAGCCCTCCTTACTATATTTACGAGGTTGGGGTTCCCTCTTCAGATCCTGACGGATAGTGGATCACAATTTCGGGGGAAGTTAATGGAAGAAGTGTTTCGGATTTTCCAAACGCGACACATTCATACCTCTCCATATCACCCCCAGAGCAACGGCCAAGTAGAACGGTTCAATGGAACCTTAATTTCCATACTGCGAAAGCTGGAGCAGGAGAACCCAAGTTCATGGGATTCCTACCTGCCAGCAGCACTGTTCGCCTACAGAGAGGTACCTCATCACTCGACAGGAATTCCACCAGCAACACTGCTGTTTGGGCGCCCAATAAAAGGTCCCCTAGAGGCACTTCTGAGATCCTGGACAGACGATAAAGCGGATGACACAGTCATTACCGCGTCACATTATGTTGAGGAATTGAAGCAACGCCTCCAAACAGGTTGGAAGTTGGCCACTGCAAATTTGCGCAAAGCCCGTCAGAAACATGCGCAATATTATAACAGAACAGCTAAGGACCGAGAACTGAACATTGGGGATAAAGTTTTATTGCTCTTGCCAAGCAGCCATAATAAACTTCAGATTGGTTGGAGAGGACCCTATGCTGTTGTCGAGAAAATCTCCCGCACCAACTACAAGATAGCAATTAAAGGTAAACAGAAAATTTACCACATCAATCTGCTGAAAAAGTACAACGAACGCGCATCAGTAGAGCCAGCTCATTTGATGGCCCTTGCAGTAGCCAGTGAAGTAGAGGATGAACCCAGTGTAGCAGTCGAATACCCTATGTCCTTGAGTGAGACTCAGGCCGATGTGCAAATAAGTTCCACTCTAACCCTGGAACAGCAGGAGCAGGTACAAGCAATGTTGGAAAAGTATGCAGAAGTTCTCACGGACAGGCCAGGCCTAACCAGTTTAGTAGAGTTTGATATGAAGTTGACAGATGCAATGCCAGTCCGTGTGAAAAATTACCCTATACCCTATGCCAAGGCGGATGCATTGAGAGAAGAAATAGAGAAATTGCTCAGTGCAGGCATTATTTCTCCATCCGAATCACCATATAGTGCTAGTGTTGTGCTCCTTCGGAAGCCTACCGGAGAGCATAGATTATGTATTGACTATAGGAGACTGAATGCAGTGTCGGAGTACCAAGCTGAGCCTCTGCCAGATCAAAACTCGCTGTTCGCTAAGCTAAATACAGCTCGTTATTTCTCTAAAATCGACCTTAGCAAGGGATACTATCAAATCCCTGTGAAGAAAGAGATCCGACCACTACTGGCATTCAGCACCCCGGAAGGACACTTTGAATTTAATGTCCTCCCATTCGGATTACATAATGCGCCTAGCACATTCACGAGAATGATGAGAAAACTTCTCGCACCCCTTCATAACCCTGCTATTACAAACTTTATGGACGATATACTCATCGCCACAGACACCTTTGAGGAACACCTGAATGCAATAGAGATGCTACTCCGAAGGCTTAAGGACACAGGTTTAACCGCCCGTCCAACTAAATGCCAGATAGGTTTTGACCAACTGGGGTTTCTCGGCCACACCATTTCACAAGGGTACATGTTCCCGGAGGAACGTAATGTTGACAAACTGCGCAATGCACCTCGCCCTATTACTAAAAAGGATGTCAGATCGTTCGTCGCATTATGTGGATTTTACCAACGCTACATTAAGGATTTCAACACTATAAGCGCCCCACTGACAAACCTTACGAAAAAGAATACTCCGGAAAAGGTGATCTGGACCGCTGAGTGTGAGAATGCTTATAGTACCCTCAAGGAAAAACTCACAGAGAAACCTATTCTGCACCTACCGAACTTAAGCCGACCATTCATACTACGTACCGACGCTAGTCAGATTGGGATTGGAGCCACCTTGCTACAAACTGGGGAAGACAAAGCGTCTACATTATTCCCCATAGCTTTCGCTAGCCGAAAATTGAATGCTGCAGAAAGAAATTACTCCACTATTGAACGGGAATGCCTAGCTTTAGTATGGGGGATTCAGAAATATCAACCATACTTATATGGAAAGCCCTTCACCGTTCAATGCGACCATCAACCATTGATGTTCTTGGCGGCTTCTAAAAACCTGAATTCAAGGCTCATGAGGTGGTCGATGTTAATGCAACCATATAACTTCAAGGTTGAATATATACCTGGGAAACTCAATGTCGGAGCAGACTTTCTCAGCCGCCACCCATGCAGTGGGGACGACCAGGGAAGTCATCAGCGACCCAATAATCTTAACCTTCCTAAAAACTTCCAGGATGATGGGGGAAATCAAACTAGGACGGAGAGGGATCGAGAAGAAGATGTCAGTCGAAACTAGTTCACCTTACGATAAACTTTCACAGGGGGCTATTGTCGCGAAATCCCTCGCCCGACCTCTTCTTTCTCTCTCTCTCTCTCTCTCTCTCTCTCTCTCTCTCTCTCTCTCTCTCTCTCTCTCTCTCTCTCTTGTTTTCTAATGCTCCAGGAATGACCCAAGATACCGGGGATTTTCCAGTTCATTGTCGATGGCCCATCAGCGGGGAATACCGGCAAGTGACCGGGGTGAACCCCGCCCAACGAATGGCCCATCAGCGGGGAATACCGGCAAGTGACCGGGGTGAACTCCGCCCAATGACCCAAATAGTTTGGGATCTCCAGTGACCGGGTGAAGACCACAGTAGCCGGGGATTTCCGGGTGACCAGGAGTTTAGGGATTCCCGACTTAGCTGAGGTCAGCGACCACTGTTACCTGTATATATGGAAGAATATATCGGATATAGTTTACTCACATTTTGCAAGCCCCGGCGGAAACTTCTAAGCATATAATCTGTCAGAAACCAGAATACCAAAGAATTAGCTATATATATAGTATATGCCGTTTTTGAGCCAAATTCAATCTTGGAATCAATGCGGGTGAGCGAAATGCATTATCTTCTTATATGCAAGTATTTGTATTGAATGTTTGAACTGCTTTTCATTATTATTTCATTATATGCAATTAACATTAGTTAATGTTTGCACTGCTTTTCAGTCAATTTCATACTTTCATGTAATGGTTGTATATACATTAGGGAATCCATATGTTTACTGTTATATGATTTTTTTTTTTGTATGATTTTTGTACGCCTTTGATGTCCTTCAGGTTGTTTTACAGAAAGCATTTGCGCTACCCTGCCCGCTTCTTTTAGTTAATGGTTGTAACCATTATCGCATTCATGTATTTAATGTATGATTTTGTAATGCCTTTACAACAGTTGATAATATATGTATGCCTATGCCCCTACCCTATTAATATCATATGTTTGCAGCTCGAAGAATGGCGCTCAACATTGGTCCTTGCCATTTACGTAATAATATCAATGATATCTGAGCCTGGTTTATGGACCACACTCAGGACAAATTAATGCCTCTAACCAGAGAGCTAAATAGAATGTTCCTTTGTATTATCTCCTAGCTCCCTGGTGGTGACAAAAGGCAAGGGAAACTCGCAGTCGTGTAGTGAAACCTTGCAGTACTTGATACGAATTATTCCAGCAACTTGGCCGGGGGAAGAAACCTTGCAGTGATAGTGTGACGTCATACAGCAGCAACCCATTCATGATAAGTGCACTTTTAAAAAGGACCAAACACTAATCGATCTTAGGTCATACCAGTCAATGATTAAAATTAGGACATAAACATCAGCCATCGTGAAAGGGTACCCTAATATAAACAGAACTTTTGTGTAGACTATTTTTATCTCCATTTACCCAGTGCTGTATACATTAACGGTATACATATATATATATTGGTTTTTTTTTTCTTGTGTTTTTTCTGTAACCAATTTAGCTTGGTCTAATATACATAAATTCATAGAAACGAAGTTCACTGTTGTTTCTTTCTTTCACTATATGTTCTGTATTGCTTGGTAGTTAACTGTTTTTGATAATTATTATCTTAATTACCAGCTGGGGGTCTCTAGAGCCATATCAGTACCTCAGGGGAAGTGTGGCTGAAGACCTAACATACTCTCAGGATCCTTGATGGGATTTGCTTCTTTGCTTAACTGAGAAGAGTTTAAGTTTCAGTCTCCTGAAACATTTCTTCTTACAAGTGTCAGACTATTACTTACAGCGAGCCAAAAGACACTGTGGAAGAGATTGGTACTCTCTTTTTATTCTTCTATCTATCCTTTCTTCTACCCTGTCGCCACAAACTGCTCAAGTAAAGCCTTTGTACGAGCAGCAGTGTGGGGCCGCGCGTTGTCGTGCAGGATAATGACGCCACTGGTGAGCATTCCGCGCCTTTTGTTTTGGATCGACTTTTGTTGACGGAATTCATGACACTAGGGACCACAATAACGGTAGAAGTTTATTGTGGAACACTGAAGAAGATTCGTCGGTCGATCCAAAACAAAAGGCGCGGAATGCTCACCAGTGGCGTCATTATCCTGCACGACAACGCGCGGCCCCACACTGCTGCTCGCACAAAGGCTTTACTTGAGCAGTTTAAGTGGGAAATTTTCAACCACCCCTCTTACAGCCCGGACTTGGCACCAAGCGATTATCATCTCTTCGGCAAGATGAAGGTCTGGCTGGCTACCCGGCGCTTCGACACCGCCGAGGAGCTCATGGATGGAGTCAACAATTGGCTAAGTACCCTGGCGGCACCGTTCCTTGACCAGGGGTTACAAAAACTCGTGCCACGGTACGACAAATGCCTGAATTTGGGTGGTGACTATGTGGAAAAGTAAAGCAGTGATGTATGTAACTTTTGTATGTATTTATATGTTACTGTCAATTTTTTTAAATTTTTACCAGCCAATCGGAGGTTGATTTTGGAATAGCCCTCGTATATAATATATATATTACTTTTTGACCTTCCCTCGTATATATATATATATATATATATATATATATATATAGACAGATAGAAAGAGAGAGAGAGAGAGAGAGAGAGAGAGAGAGAGAGAGAGAGAGAGAGAGAGAGATCGTACCACAGAGAACGGAACGCCGCAGCTTCAGGTTTCAAATACTGGATACTACCCGATAAATGGGCGGAACATTCAAGCTCTATTAGTTAACTCCAGAATATAGTTTTCTATAAACACTATCGTAAGAAAAAAAAATATGTTTGAAAAATACTTGTAACCGCATGACAGTCGTTATTTTTAAACTAGCAATAACCTCTCAAAATTGACAGGTTTTTAATTATAGCGTATTACAGACGGTACTATTACTACTGTGGTCATTTCATTGAAGGCGACCGTCGTTAGATATTTGTAGTGAAAATTATATGGATGTATTAAATATGAAGACGGGACCCAAAGACGCAGTAATAGAGAACGCAGTCAGCGACTCATAGCTTGACTGCTTGCGTCAGGGTCAGCGAACCAGAGCTGACCAAGACCCTACTCCACCTCCACGTAGTGGTCCTGGAAACAGACTGCAATCTGGCTGAGAGAGTAGGGATCGAAGAGGGAAGGCAAACCCGGTCCCAAAAAATGCCGTGCTGAAGTCGGGTGTGCCGGCCGAAAGGCGCAGATATCGCAGTTCCGCTGTAAACAGACACAACGCAACCAACGTCCTTTTCAGGACGAACGAAGAAGAAGAAGAAGAAGAAGAATTAGAAGAAAGAATATGAAGACATGGAGTAACCTTACCTAAATGACATATGGAGCAGTGTCAATGATCTAATGGACTGGAAACTGACTAAATAACAATTCTTTTATGACAACATTTGAAGAAACAATCAAAAACTTACATTTTAAGGTTATTTATAAGAAAATGATGAGTTAAATCCGTTTCCCGAATGAAACTCGACAGAAGAGTATCTTGATTGTCTGTTGATTTAATCTGCATCTCCGCACCTTCCTGTCTCCAGTTCACGTACTGTTTATCAATTCTGTTGTTGGTTTCTTTCGACAATCAAACTGTTCATGCACCTCGTCATTTGCGCACTTTTCTATTTTCGGAAGAGTACATATAAGGGAAACAATACAATTATTGTCTAACTTTCAACCACAGTTGCACCCCCTTAGCTGTGGTTGAAAGTTAATGTACTCTCTCGAAAATAGAAAAAAATGCGCAAATGACGGTGTGCAAGATGTGACTGACCGACCGACGTACTTACGGCAGGTATTATGGTATTGAATTGGGAGGGGGAATGAGAGTGGACATTGCGGAAAAAAGGGGCGGGGGTGGGCAACAGTCACTATTATAACCTATATTTGCATTATAATGTGTTAAATCTATAAGTCCTTTTTCATGAAACTTCGTCTTTGTTAGAACTCATTTTAATGAAATGTGAAAAAAAAATTCGTTGACCATTGCAGCTCTGCGAGCAACAAAATGAAGACAAGCAATAGACAAGTATATTGTTAAGAAATATCAAAATTCTGTTTTCCCTAATACTAGAACTTACTTTCCTGCCCCTGTCTTATTGGCAGTAACAAAATCTAGAATCACTTTCTGAGATCTCAGACAGATCAAATCCATTAACATTATCATCGTGCTGAAATCTTCCTGTTTCAAATAATAACATTTCGTTATTTTATCAGGTCTTCGTGAAGTCCATAAACTTTGTGACGTTCGAAAACAAACCTTCAACAACTGATATCTTTCACAATACACATTTTGTCCTTTCAAGACTCAGTTCAGGCAAACATCGTTTTCTCTGCCACGTCTACTGTAATTATTTTAAAATATAAACTTTATCAAATAAACGTTATAACCCTCATCATTTTGCGTGTCAGTATTATTTGATTGACACGAAAGCCTAATGTCATTACAATATTCATTCATTCATTCATAACCCTCCACTCCCAAAGGAGCATAGGCCTTCAACAAACACATGCCAAGTCCTCCTGACACGTGCCATCATCTCAAGTTCTTTCCACGTTCTCCTCATAATTTTCACCTCTGTTTCCAGCTCTCTTCTCCATGTGCTTCTTGGTCTACCTCTGCCTCTCTTGCCCTGGGGGTTCCAGAGCAAGGACTGCCTTGTAATGCTATCAACAGGTTTCCTCAGTGTGTGTCCTATCTATCGCCATCGTCTTCTTCTCATCTCTTGTTCCACTGGCACTTGTCTAGTTCTTGTCCTCAGTTCCACGTTGATAACCTTGCCATACCATTTTAATCCCTCTATTCAACGCAAGCACCCATTTATGAGAGTCTAGCGTTTTGGTTGTTGTCTTTGTTGTTCTCCGTGTCTCAGGGCCATACAATAGGACTGAGTTCCCATTTTAGTTGAAGATTCTTATTTTCGTGTTGGATCCGATTTCTCTTGATCTCCATATATTTCCCAATGCAATGAAAGCTCCTCTTTCTTTTTTGTATTCTTAGTTTGATATCACTGTCTGTCCCTCCAACTTTGTCTATATTGCAGCCAAGATATGTGTACGATTCTACATCTTGTATTGGTGTTTCTTCAGGTTCAACCCTGTTATCATTACCTGCATTTATTCTCATTATTTTTTTCTTTTCCTTGTGTATTTTCAGACCCAATTGCTGTGACCTCTCATCGAGTGTTGTCAATTTGTCCTGCATCGGATTACGGTTATGGGACAGAAGAGCCAAATCATCAGCAAAATCCAGATCATCCAACTGCTTAGTCAGAGTCCACTGGATTCCATTTCTGTTGTGTGTTGTCGATGATCTCATAACCCAGTCTATTGCTAGTAAGAAAAGAAATGGAGACAAGAGGCATCCCTGTCGCACTCCTGTTCTTATCTCAAACGGTTCTGTAAGCTGTCCTTCGTGAAAAACTCTGCATGTAATGTCTTCATATGTTTTCTTTATTAAATTAATGATCTTCAGAGGAACTCCATAATGCCTCATCAATTTCCAAAGTGATTCTCTGTTTACACTGTTAAATGCCTTTTCGTAGTCCACAAATCCGATGTATAGTGGTGAATTCCATTCCAGAGTTTGTTCCACTATTATTCTCAAAGTGGCTATCTGGTCTGTACATGATCTGTTTTGCCGAAAACCTGCTTGTTTATCTTTCAGTTTCTTGTCTATGGACTCTTTTAATCTCTCAAGGATAATCCTGTTTAATACTTTTCCTGGCACTGATAGTAACATTATTCCTCTATAATTTGTGCACTCTTGTAAACTTCCCTTCTTAGGCAACTTAACCAGATATCATTTCTTCCATTCTGCTGGTATCTCTTCCTTTTCCCAGACTTTACCAAGTAATTTATATAACATCTCTGTAGCCGGTGTCGATATCTGTTTTTATGGCCTCTGCTGGAATGCCATCAGTTCCAGGCGCTTTTCCATCTCTTAGAAGCTTTATGGCTTTCTTTATTTCTTCCTTTGTTGGTCTTTCACCATTAATTTGTAGCTCTTCTTCTGCTGGTTGGAAGTCCGGGGTGTTTTGTGGAGCTGGCCTATTGAGAAGGTCCTCAAAATATGCTGTCCACCTCTTCATTTGCTCTTGTATATTGCTGAGCAGTTTTCCATTCTTGTCTTTTATGAGGCAACTTGTTTGCTTGTATTTCCCTGTTAGCTTCTTTGTGCTGCTATACAGTTCTCTCACATTTCCTTTGGCTGCAGCATCTTCTGCCTCTCTTGCCAACTCCACAATATACTTTCTCTTGTCTCTTTTGATTCTTCTTTTTACTTCTTTGTTTGCTTCTGTGTACACTTCTTGAGCCTTGGCTTTGGAACTTCTAGTTTTGCTTGTGTTTAAATCTGCTCTTTTGTTTTTTGTCTTTTATCTTATTGATGGTTTCTGTTGTTATCCATGCTTTTTGTTGTCGTTCCCTTTTCCCCAGTATTTCTTTACATGTGTCATTCCATACAGTTTTGATTTGCTGCCAATAGTCTTCTGTATTCTCTACATCTTGCAGCTGCTGGAGCACTTGGAATTGGTTGGATATTGTGACCGCAAATTTGTCTCTTGTTTCTTGATTTCTTAGATGTCCTACATTAAATTGTTGTCTATAATTTTGCATTGTTGCAACTATAAATTTACTCTGTCCAACCCATATACAAAGGATCACCTCCCTTTTTGAAATTAACACATATCTCTTGAATTTCATTTTTACTTTGGCTATCAGAAGGTGGTGATCTGATGCCACATCTGCTCCTCTATATACCTTTACATCCTGCAATGATGATCTAAACTTCTTGTTTATGCATATATGATCAATCTGATTTTCTGTTCTATGGTCTGGTGATATCCATGTTGCCTTGTGTATTCTCTTATGTGGAAACATGCTTCCTCCTATAGCCAGTTGATTTGAAGCACAGAAGTTTGAGAATAGTTCCCCATTTTCATTTATTATTTCTAGCCATGTTTTCCCATGACTTCTTCAAATCCGGTGTTGACTGTACCTATCTTTGCATTCATGTCACCCATCAAAATTGTGATGTATCTTCTTTTTACTTGTTCCATAATTTCCTGTAGTCTAGTGTAAAATGTTTCTTTCACAGACTCTTCTTTGTCATTAGTTGGTTCATAACATTGGATGATATTTACATTTATTTTCTATTTAGCTGTTTTAAACGTAGCTGTTATTATTCTGAGTCCAACAGCTTCCCATTCAATGAGTGCTTTCTGTGCTTCTTTAGATAACATAAAAGCTACCCCTTCACTGTGGTGTGAACTTTCGTCTTCATGTCCTGAGGACAGCACCAATTCACCTTTGATGAGTTTCTTCTTATCTACCCGCTTCCACGTTGTTTCACACATTCCCATAACCTCGATTTTATGTTCCCACATTTCTGCTGCTACTTGTGCCACTTTCCCTTGTTCGTTTAATGTCCGAACATTCCAGGTGCCAAATCTGGAAGTTCTCCCAGAAGAAAGAAGGTTAGTCAGTAACACAGACTCCTTTCGGCTTTCTCTGTGTTGCATCATACGCCTCCCTGCGAGAGGACCTTCCCCTGTCTTGGATGTCTGTGTTATATTTTCCTTAATTGACTTGTCCATATTTGTTGAAGTTTTTTGTGGTTTAAATTTTAACAGGATGGGGTAACCAGCCCCATGCCCAACCCTCCTTAGTCGCTTTCAACGACATGCATGTCAGGGAACAGTGTTACTATTCTTTGCTCCCCTTTCGTGCCCCGGTAACACACGGGTGGTTACAATAGTACATAATGTGAAATCATGAAAAAGACGTTCGAGTCTCCTACTAGAAGAACATATGAATAAAAGAAAATTAGTTTATGAGATTTTTCTTGCATCTTCTTAAAACTATACTGGTTATCAGTTCTGTTGTATGGTTTGAAGTATATTTTAATGCATATATTTAAATTTGCCAATTTAGAAGAGAGGAAAAGAAACAGGCAAACATTACCGGAACCTGGGGTAAGGAAATGACGATATAGATGGTTGTGACATACCGGATAAAACTCTTGGCAGACATTTACCGGAACCTGGGGTAAGGAAATGACGATATAGATGGTTGTGACATACCGGATAAAACTCTTGGCAGACATCACAACGAAAGTAGTGTTCTGAAGTCACCATGGTAGACTTTAATACAGGATATACCTCAATACATCTGTGAAAAAATAATCTGATAGCGAAATAAGTAGGGCAATGAAGACATGAAAACAATTTGAAGGCTGCTGAGAACAAGAATCTGTTACAAGATCTAGCTGAAGCTTGACATGAGGTGGAAGATTCCACAGAAGTAAAAGGCTACAAAATATGGTAAATAAAAATTTAGATTTGCAATTATTGCTCTTGTCTGTATCTGGCGCGAATACTATTTATAGAGAACACCAAATTATTTCAGGGTCGCAGAAATTAAACACACATTTGCAATGTAATGAGATACAGACGTGTAAGGGTATAATACTTTGTGGAAATATGAACACATGTGCGTTAATAATGAATATATCGCATATTATTTCTTTGCAAATTGCACTTTAACTTTAAACTCTGGGACTCCTTACACTTTGCTGGAAATGAAATAACTACTAGGTGTTCGTGAATGAGAGGACACCTCTTCACATAAAGAGAGGTATGACATGAATAAGATAACACTCGTGACAAAGATAGCTCTTGTGGCTAATATGACGCTCAAAGATAGCTCTTGTGGCTAATATGACACTCAAAGATAGCTCTTGTGGCTAATATGACACTCAAAGATAGCTCTTGTGGCTAATATGACACTCAAAGATAGCTCTTGTGGCTAATATGACACTCAAAGATAGCTCTTGTGGCTAATATGACACTCATAGATAGCATTTCACTCATTTGTAATATATCAGCCATGGCTAACATGGCGCTCGTTTTAATATAGCACTCACTTTCAATATAGCAGTCGTAGATAATATAGCGTCTACTTCTAATATAGCAGACATAGCTAATATGCCATTCATTTCTTAAATAGCAGTAACGGTTAATACATTATTAATAAGAGCACACGAGAGTATTAGTAATTAATTGCATGTCATTTCGAAAATAGCACCTTTGTTTAATATAGCACTCATTTCTAACATAGCAGTCATATATACTGTAGCATCTATTTCTAATATTTCAAACATAGCTTTATAGCACTCATTTCTAATATGGCAATCACTGCTAATCACCACCATCAGTTACCATTCGCTCTTTATAGAGCATGTAGTCACCACTGCAGCTAACCCTTCTTACAGGAAGCCTGTACCAAACATTGACATGCTCCTGCAGTAATAGTTTCTGTTGTAGTTTGTTTTACATGGTGAGGTTGCCAGTCTCATGTACAGTCTCATATTAGTCACCTTGTACGAGATGGCGGGAGTAAGCAGATGTCATATTCTTTTGTGTGTCTCATCACCCATGGAACTACACAGGGTTTTATTTTAAATGCAATTTTGCCTCGTTTTGGCGAAGCGCGTCCCATTCAACCTAGTCGGTTATATTAGGGCGCATGTCCAAACACAAAAGACCTTTAGGTCTGTAATATGACTACACAGGGGAATCTCGGCTAATACAACGCTATAAATAGGAACAAGCGAGAATATTCATAACTACCTACGTGTCATATTTTAAACGGCAGAATCACTGTGTCCATTCATCATCATCAGTTGCCATCTCCACAACGAAGTTTGGCTGTAAAGGATCTCCAACGTCTTCTGTGTCTTGTCTTGATGGTGCACTCTAATAGACTCTTTCCTGTCCATATCTTGATGTTATCTTCCCACTTATAGCGCTGTCTTCCCCTTGCACGTTTGCCTTCACCTCTCCCTTCTATTATGGTCATCTGCGAGGTGTTATGCCTTTTTATGTGGCCAAAGTATTTTAGCTGCCGAACTTTGATCTCCCTCATTAGTTCTTTTTTCCATTAGTGTCCATTAGTATAACTAATATTAACCTATGACAGTTCGCAGCTTTCCATTCTATTTTGATCTTTCTTGAAGCAGTGTATTCGCATTGAATTCTCATATAATAATAATACCAATAATAATATTACGAACATGACATCATTTACGTAGAAGTCTGAGATTTACTATATTTTAAAAGTCGGGCTCGATCGAATTCAGCCCTGACGTGGGCTATCCAATGTTTCTAAATTCATGATAAATCGAATTCTTATAATTCGGCACTGACCGACTTTCACCTGTCGATATTAAAAATAACCACGAGAGGACAAACCAGCCACGAATATAGCAGGTCTTCCCTGGAAACATATCAGAGTGGGTGTGTACCGTGCGTGAGTCGATTATACGGCCAGGGATGTAGCCGTACTAACCCGCGGAAAGGGTATGAGACGGGAGGCGCATGTAGCAAGTGTTTGTAAATCTCATTTTACCTGAAGTTAGGCGAGGGATAGAATATGGAGCACCCGGTAGAGCATTGTAACCTGATCAAACGGTTCAGACGACAAAAGGTGGGTTATCGTTAACCTGTCTGAGGGATGGACTAATCGCCAGTGTATAAAAGAGTCGTCTTCTCTGTGACCTGGAACGTGTGAATGGATTCCATGGATGATGATAACGAGAATGAAGATCTAATGTGAGTACTGTTCTCGTGAGTATTGAGATGTTACCTACCTTTGTTAGCGCCCCCCACATAAAAACACTAGCAATTCTATTTTTAACAGTCAGCACTACCATTATAGTATCCGATGACACCACCGCTCCCTCCCCCCAGCTGTCACCCGAGGCGGACCGTCCCCCTTGTATCCCACAGTACGCCACTGCTAACATTATTATATGCTGTTATCCTCGTATAATACCGTGGTTATCACAAACATCCAACATACACATTTAAAGAACATCGGCGGAGTCCAAATGTGAGTTTTACCAAGCGTTTTTAGTTCGTCTCCAGGGATGAGTTATCCCAACGCTAACTAAACAATTATCTCCACTTGTTTGTTATCACACTGGACGTTAAAAAGAAAGTATTTAAAAGTAGTTCTATTTCATTTTTCTAGTACAGTATTTGACATGTTCAAGACAGAACGCATTTTCGCCAAAGGTTTCACGTAAATCTTCAAGACGTGCATTCAGGCTTGAACAACGCATACTTGTAGGCTGTCCAAAATGTAGGAGACAAAACTCGAATTTTACACAGACTTTATGTGGATTAGGGATATCAGATTTATAAATTTTACATCTCTTAAAGTCGTGCATGATATTTACTCGTCTATCAGTGAAGGAAATATCTACAGAATATTCAATTACTTGGGTTAAAAAACTATTAAGAACAGCCGATGAAAACCTACTCGAAATTACAACAACCTACATTGTGTGGTATTGATTTGGCTGCTGGATAGATTTCAGGATGATAATAGGTAATAGGAAATAAATATATTATTTTCCTACGCAGTATTGTTATTTTTACGACATATTGGCTTAACATTGTTGAGCATTGTCAACCTTTTTTTTCCTATTGTCTTTTTTCTTTTCATATACATATTATATATGTTCGCTGAAGGGGAAAAAGATCGAAAACTCCTTAATATTAGGAAATTATGTAACATTACATTTTAATAACAAATTTTTACATTTTAACCTGCCGTCCCTTTGAACTTTTGGGCATGAGCAAAACATTTGAAGAACTGCAGGTAGCTTTGTCTCGTCGAACTTGAGGGGATTTTCTGTCACCCATTCCTTGTAATCTTTAGTACTGATGGCCTTTCCATGATATGCCACGATTAGTAATCTGTGAATGATACTCAAATAATGGCAGTCCCTCATTGAATGCTCTGGTGCTGGATAATATCTCCTTGTTTTTTCAGTGCTGGATAATATCTCCTTTGTTTGTTCAGTGCTGGATAATCTGTCCTTGATACTCCAGTGCTGGCAGTCTGTCACTGGATTCTCGTGTACTGGATAAGCTATCCTTGATACTTCAGTGCTGGCATTAAGTTACTGGATTCTCGAGTACTGGATAATCTCTCCTTGATACTTCAGTGCTGGCAGTCTGTCACAGGATTCTCGAGTACTGGATAATCTATCCTTGATACTTCAGTGCTGGCAGTCTGTCACAGGATTCTCGAGTACTGGATAATCTATCCTTGATACTTCAGTGTTGGCAGTCTGTCATATGGTTCTTCATTTCTGGATAATCTCTGTGTCAACACCCCACAAAATTACCAGTCTGGTTTTGTCAACCCCCAGGTATACACCAGTCTCGTGTTTGCCAACCTCCAGGTGATTATCAGTTTCTTTGTGTCAACCTTCAGGTGATTATCAGTTCCTTTGTGTAAACCTTCAGTTGATTACCAGTTTCTTTGTGTCAACCTCTAGGTGATTACCAGTTTCTTTATGTCAACCTCTAGAGGATTACCAGTTTCTTCGTGTCAACTCTAGGTGATTACCAGTTTCTTTATGTCAACCTCTAGGTGATTACCATTTTCTTTGTGTCAACCTGCAGGTGATTATTACTCTCTGTGTGTCAACCTCCAAGTGATTATCAGTTTCTCTGTGTCAACATTCAGGAAATTACCAGTTTATTAGTGTCAATATCCAGGTGGTGACTTCACTCTCTGTGTGTCAATCTCCAGGTGGTGACTTCACTCTCTATGTGTCAATCTCCAGGTGGTGACTTTACTCTCTATGTGTCAATCTCCAGGTGGTGACTTCACTCTCTATGTGTCAACCTCCAGGTGGTGACTTCACTCTCTATGTGTCAACCTCCAGGTGGTGACTTCACTCTCTATGTGTCAATCTCCAGGTGGTGACTTCACTCTCTATGTGTCAACCTCCAGGTGGTGACTTCACTCTCTGTGTGTCAATCTCCAGGTGGTGACTTCACTCTCTATGTGTCAACCTCCAGGTGGTGACTTCACTCTCTATGTGTCAACCTCCAGGTGGTGACTTCACTCTCTATGTGTCAATCTCCAGGTGGTGACTTCACTCTCTATGTGTCAATCTCCAGGTAACTACAATCTTTTAGTGACAACCTTCAGGCAATTACCGGTCTCATTTCGTCAACCTGTAAATTATCCGTTTCTTGACGTTATTTTTTAAGGTTATCACCATTAAATTTACCATAGCGTCATTGTTGACCTCTGGTAACTCCTTGACCTTCCTATTTTTCTTTTTCTCCGAGACTTTAAAAGTATGGAATTCTCTTATGAGGTTACTCTTATAGGGCGTGACAATTAAGACTTCTTCTCTTTTTCTTCCTCTCCTGTTAAAATCACGACTACTACTTTTAGTACTATTGCTATTACTGTACTATTGCGACTACTCCTACTATTATTACTTCCGTTACGTCATCTCCAACAACCAACATTACTTGTTTACTACTTTCTCACATATATAGAACACACGTTAGTGCACGCTTTTATGTTTGTCCTTTTGAATAAATAAGAATAAATGTGATCGAAGTTTTATGAGTATTATATATACATAACCCTCCGCTCCCCAAGGAGCATAGGCCTTCAACAAACACATGCCCAGTCCTCCTGTCACGTGCCATCATCTCAAGTTCTTTCCCCGTTCTACTCATCATTTTCACCTCTGTTTTCAGCTCGCTCCTCCGTGTGCCTCTTGGTCTACCTCTGCCTCTCTTGCCTTGGGGGTTCCAGAACAAAGACTGCCATGAAATGCTATCAACAGGTTTCCTCAGTGTGTGTCCTATCCATCGCCTTCTTCTCATATCTTGTTCCTATAGCCCTTGTCTGGTTCTTGTCATCAGTTCCACATTGGTGACTTTGTCATACCACTTCAATCTTTCTACTCTTCGCAAGCACCATTTATGAAAGTCTGTAGTTTCTTGGCGGTTTTTTTGTGTATGTCCATGTTTCAGAGCCATATAATAGTACTGACTTGACATTTTAGTTGTAGATTCTTATTTTTCTGTTGGATCCGATTTCTCTTGATCTCCATTATATATATATATATATATATATATATATATATATATATATATATATATATATATATATATATATATATATATATATATATATATATATATATATATATATATATATATATATATATATATATATATATATATATATATATATATATATATATATCCTTCTTAAAATGCTTCAGTGAGAAAACTCCCTCCCCCGGCGCAAAATAACGTGAATAGTTTCAAAATTAATATCCACCGTTGTGCTCTTAATGTCGGTAGTATGTTCTGCCATTGACTCTCCTGCACAACATTATTGTGGGGTATAGTTGTTCTATCTCTCTGTAAATTATTTGTTGACAACTTTTTTTTCGTCTTATCAAATCCTTAACAATATATCATAACGCTGCACAGAGATATAGCCTAACACTGCATACACTTCCGTCCCTGGCTCAGAATAGAAATTGTAAGGATAGCGTGGAGCCAAGCCAAGGCACGCGGAGATTACGAACTTTCGAAGCGGTTTTATTTTTAACAAAAAGCAAGTTGATATATAATGTTTTTGTAAGTGCAGGGAAAGGAGGCAGCCAACTAGACACGACAATGGACAGTCTGAGAGCAACAAAAAAAAGTAACTTTAAAATAATTAAGGACAGAATGAATAGAGGCAGATAAAGAAATAGCTGAATACATAGACGTGTAGAAATAAATGAAGAAAGAATGTAAAAGTCAAGAATGAAGAACACCGTGAAATGATAATCAAAAGTAAGAATAAAAAGAAATGAGAACTAGGTAAACAAACACAAAAATTGCCTGAGGTCAGAGTTTATAAGGAAGTTCTCCGGTTATCACGTCTCAAGTTGGACACAGTAAGGTCAAGGTTACGATAAAATAGTCCCTTTACTGTTACTGCCATAGGGACGTGAAGTGTTAGAGATTTCGCTATACGAAGTCCAGCTTTATCAGGCCGGTTGAGCAGTTCCTTTCCTCGCTGCCTTTGCCTTCCCTAACTTAACTGCTGAGTCAGGTACCAAATTACAACTGGATAGAAAGGAGATTAACGCTACCAGGTTGTGAACCCGGAAGCTAGTAACTTTACTGGAAGTGCGCTTTTAACCGATTTTAAGTTATCATATTAACGAGACAAATATAGAACTAGTGATTTTGCTGGTGTCCGTAAATAACATTGGATGTGCTTAGTGGATACTTTGCGGACAAAACTGATAAACGGTGAATTTAGGAAACAAAAAAGGTGAAAGTGCAGGACAGTAATAATTTGATTTCTTTGTAGAAATTTCTGTCTTGTTCATATCTGATCATTAATGTGAACTAAAAGTTGAACATATTTGACTGTAGTTTGTGAGTACAGGGTTAGGCATATCAGATATGAAGAACGGATTCATAACATCATACCGAGAATGTGAGCGACAGGTGAGCATGTGGTAGTGGATGTGAATGGCAGGTGGGCATGGGGTAGTGGATGTTGTGACCAAACGGTTGTGCGATCTCACGTCCACTCCGGCAGGATTGCATTACATTCCCGTGCGAGTTATATTTTCTTATTTTTCTCTACCCTGTCATGATTTTGCGGCATATTTTATGCACCATTATTTACTCTCTATGCTTGATCAGTAGGGTGAAGTCTGTAACACTCCACACCCCTACGGAAGTATTTGCTATGAGACTGTCTTTATCTTGTTTACCACTTCTCAGAATTATTTACGTTCCGCCAGGTGAACTGGGGTATTATCGTAACAAAACCCAGTCATTATCACCGGTCAGCGAGCGAGATTATTATCATGAAAAGACGGTCTCGCCCGATCAACATCTATAGAAGCCAATATTGTCTGTCTGAGATAGCCGTCTGAGGTGGGCAGATTACACAGGTGGTAGATGCATTTATCATTTCACGGGACCATCCCTGTGTGTGATTATCACGATAATCTGTCTGGAGAGACAATATTGGCGATAGGTGGCATCTGTACATCAAATGAGTTCACAGATGGTGTTTATGAGTTGTGCACATGATGCCGGCGGAAGTCTGACGCAACAATATGACATCCCTTTAGGAGGTCACGCGTGGATATTAAATTTAATATTTTGAAACACGTGAGGGTATTTTTCGAATTTGAAAAACGCCTCTACCCACGTAGTGCTGAACGAGATTCGATTGGATTGGTTCATTTTTGATGAACCATCTGCAGAATGGGAGAAGATCGGCTACCACGACAAGCATGGGAAACAAAGAGCCAGGGATCCAGACCTCCAGGACGACCCAGAGTCCGCTGGGAGGACAACATTAGACAATCTTTGAAGGACCGAGGACTAGAATGGAACCAGGCCAGGAAGAAGACAGCTGATAGAATAGTCTGGCGCTCTCTCTTCCAAACCTCTACACCTCACGGTAGAAGAGGAACGACTAAGTAAGTAAGTAAGAGAGAGAGAGAGAGAGAGAGAGAGAGAGAGAGCATTCGTTGGATTACACCAACTGGAGGCGTGAACGGGCTAAAACATTGCTTAAATCCTTCACAAAAGGCGACAGACCAGATATAATGCGTTAACAATTGTTCAGCCCAATGCAACATTGTTCGTGACGTCTGGAAATATCTTGTGAATCTCCCTTAAGGTAGAAGTGTCCTTAATCTTCTATCTACATCTCTGCCAAGAGTAATCTTGCGCGCAGGTATTAGATACTCTTGAGTTTTGGTCACTGTTAGACCACTACTGCAAAGCAGGGGAGGCAATCCGTGACAGATGTGAATATCAGGTGAGCATGTGGTAGTGGATGTGAATGGTAGGTGGACATGTGGTAATGATGTGAATGGTAGGTGGACATGTGATAGTGATGTGAATGGCAAGTGGACATGTGGTAGTGATGTGAATGGCAGGTGGACATGTGGTGGTGGATGTGAATGGCATGTGGTAGTGGATGTGAATGGCAGGTGAACAGGTGGTAGTGGATGTGAATAGTAGGTGGACATATGGTAATGGATGTGAATGGCAGGTGGACATCTGACAACGGGTATGAATGGCAGGTGAACATAAGAGAAACGATGTGAATGAAGGGTTATCGATCAAGGAGCATGGTGAATTAATGCTGAAGTGTTTTAGATGATCAGAGATAAAACTAAAATGAAGGATTAAACGCTTCCCCAACACATCGAGTGTGTCTGTACATTGCGATTTGTTAAACTCCACTTTGTTTTATTGCCTTGATTAGTTGCGTTAGTAATTGTTTTTAAAGAAATTAAGAACAGAAAAATTATACATTGCTTTTTTGTACATCTGATCCGACCAAGAGAAGTAAACATATTTTATTTTTTTTTTAATGGTAAAAAATAACGGAAAGAAGAGTTTAAAAAAAGAGTAGGGCTGAAATGATTTGACAAAATAAGATAATAGACAGCACTAAAACAATATGCTCTGAAAAGACTTACTCAAGAAAGGCGATAGAATGGCAGTTGTAGCCTATCTACAAAGGGGAGACGACAAGACTCTTCTTTTCATCTTCATTTGCAGCACACGCCTTCAGTAAGAGCTCTCTTAAGTAATCTTGCTCTTCACAGATCTGCTCTGTTTCTTTCATTGTCTCCTCGCTCTTCTTATTTCCGTTACCATTTCTCCTCCCATTATGTATTAGGTTCTTTCTCTATTTTATTTTCTACTTTCTCGAAATACCACAAAGATTGCCCTGTGACACACGTCATTATTCCCTTTGACATCTGTCCTATCTTCCTCCAATATTACCCCCCCCCACCCCCCCACCCTCCTTTTCTTTCTTGAAACAAGGCAGTTTTGGCCATTACTGAGAAAATTGAAAATTATTTTCCTCTTTTAGTCTCGACGAGAATGCAGACATACCAAGGCGGTTTTGTTTCTTAAAAGGGGAGAGATTTGGTAGATGGACTTTTAATGGAGAAAAGTAGCTATGTCTGGGGTTAGGGACATATGGTTAAATATGAGCCATCAGAAAGAATAAAACACATGATCATAGTTCTGTAAGGGAAGACATTTTTTTTTAAAAATTGCTTGAAATTACAGCTGAAGCATTATGGTAACGAAACATGTCTAAAAATAGAATGCTTTTTGGATGTTACGGAACATTATGTTGGGCTGCTCGACAAGACTAAAACCACTGAATGCTTTTTTGAAAGTAGTTACACGCAGTTTTCTAAAGTGTTCTTGCAATTTATGTGCAGGATTGGTTTGGCTTAATTTCGGCGTCTCTGATGGTTCAGTGGTCGATGTTCGTGTCGTATTAAGATAATGTGAAAGAATAGCTTTAAAAAATATTGTTGTTGGTGGTGGTGGTAGGGGGGGGGGGGGGGTGTGTGGGGGGGGTGGGGGGGGGGGGCGGGGGGGGGGGGGGGGGGTGTTGGCAAATAAATGAGTGAAGCAGTAAGTTAATTTGCGATTCAAAAGTCATACAGAATTAAATGGTCTTGGAGAAATGTGATTGGCTATTCCAAAATAAATGATTCACATGAATATAATGTTGGTGAAAAATGAATGAATGACAAGTGATGTGAGTGATGAGTGACATTTTGAACAAATGACAGAAAACATTAATGAATAAGTAAGAGAGTAACTCAGAATGTTAGATCTAAATGAATATATCTCAAGGAAAGCTTGTGATTGATAATGTGAACGGTTAGTTGTTCACTTTCCCAAAACTTTATCTTTCATGTTCTTTGTTTATTTTAAAATAAATATCTGACATGAGAAATGAGTGAATGAATAGATGAGACAGAGAGAAACTATGAGAAAAGAAATAAATGTCATGTTCATCATTGAATTTTTAATAAGTTAATTAATCAAACAATCATTCAGTCTGATCATTTATGAGGAACATGGGAAATGGTAGAAAGAAACAGTGAATAAATCACTGACTAAATTAATATGTTCATGGGGAAAAGAAATCTTCATCAAATATTTGGGAATGAAAAACAAATAAACAATACGTAATGAATAAAATGCCCCAGGACGTCGTGGAATACAAAGTGAAACAGGAAAAAGATAACAAGTCTGAATTTCTTTTTAAATTCCACGTCGTTTCGTCTTTTTCTTGAAACTCCGGTGTCTTTTCTTTGTCAACCATGAAGGTCTGTTTAGCTGAGTCAAACCAGCCACCACGTTTCCTGTGAATACTTTCAGGTGCTATTTTACCGAATTACAAAACTTCATCCGAGTTTTAATACATGGTTATCTAATTTTGTGTAAGTTCATAATTAATATCTGCTTCTTTGTTTATCGTTGTGTAGAGCTCATTTGTTATGCGTCGTAGTCTGTTAGAATTGTTATTCTAAGTAATGTTGACAGTAACAAACACGACGAGTGAAAAATACTCTATGAAATTACTTTGTAACAAACAAGACGAGTTAAAAATACTCCGTGGAATTACTTAGCAACAAACAGAACGAGTTAAAAATACTCTGTGAAATTACTTTGTAACAAACAAGACGAGTTAAAAATACTCTGTTGAATTACTTAGTAACAAGTATTACTTTTCCTTGTGGTTCCCGGATGTGTCTGAGGAGACCAACGAAGAAAAGGACAGCTGTTAACTCAAGGGCGTCGTAGGAGGTGACAAATATGAGATTGTACATGGAGCAGGCAACATCATCATCATGAAACAAGTTGTTACAGAAACCACCACTGTGAAGCACATGAATGTTTTAATGCGGGTTTTCTATTATGAAAATTGTGCCACTATGCTCCATAAGGAGCAAAAAATAATGATTACATGAGAAAGTTTACACAAATTAAGTCACACCTGCTTTAACACAAAACGTGAAGATTAGTCCCCGATCAACCGCTTTAAAAAAAATGTGTTTTCATCCAGCTAAGTGGGTATTGAGATATAATGCGCAATTTCCGTTCTAGGTAGAGATGTTTTGTTTGGCTAGCGTCAGACCACGCATCTATATTACATAGTTAATACCATCTATCCATCTCTCTTTTGGGATCTCCCTTACGCTGTAGACAGCTCAGCAGCCGTGTAACGCTTATGACGGCAGCACACTTGTATCTAGGGTGAAAGGGGAGGAAACCTTTTTGTTTTTTAAAATATGCATTCTAACGATTTAAAAAAAAAAAATTATTCCTCGTTTTGGCGAGGCGCGTCCCGTTCAGCCTAGTCGGTTATATTAGGGCGCATGTCCAAATATAAAGGACCTTGAGGTCTGAGTTAGTACAGTTCTCCAAATGTGTATTTTCTGCCGTTCTAGGTAATTGATGTGCGAAATTTGTTTCATCAAACTTCCTGATTATAGAAGACATGCGTTATAGATATGATGGTGATCATGACTCTCACTTGGAAGACACGTGCTCCAATTTTTTGTTTTTACTTCCAAAAATACTTTGTCAAGTCATTTTTTTAAAATAATCTATTTTGATGATTGTCAGATGTCAAGTCAGTCCTATTGTATGTCTCTGAAACATGGAAAACAACCAGAACAACAACCAACAAGCTGCACACCATAGATGGCGTTTTTGTGTAGTATACAAGGATTGAAGTGCTGTACCAAGATCACCAGTGTAGACCTCATGACAAGAACCAGACAAGTACACAGTGGACACAGAAGTGAGAAGAGCACACTGGCGGTGGATATGACACGTATTGAGGAAACCTTTTCATAGTGTGACAGGGGCTAGGTGTACCTCACACCCAAAGACCCATGCAATAAGAAAATTTATTAAGGATCGTTTGTCAGGGGTTGCAATTATTGGTTGCTTGCAACCCTCTCAGCAGCAGACTTAGCAATTCAAGCAACACAAAGCCTTATACAGATCAACATTTAATACTACCGAACACCCAGACAGTGTTCGTAGACTTTAAGTCCTAGGCATGTTCTTGAACTAGACTTCAGCTCTCCAAGCTTGTTCTCTCTCTGCGACGGCGACCAGAATCAATAAAGAATTTTCAACTGACGCGCTAGCCGGGACGCTTCTCTTCTCTGATTGGCTGCTATCCGTATCGGCATTACTAAAGTAGCTATTTTTAGATGTAAACTAAGATGGCTGCCACATAACGACAAAATGGCGGTGAAAAACAGACGAGATGCCTATGGCGCTGTCACATATTCCCCGCCTGATTTTGTTGTCGTCCCGACAACTGCACTAAGCTAGGCGCTTCAGTCGTATCTACCAAATCTGGAGAATCATCTTTGCCATCACTTCGTCTCAGTTCGTTGCCAGTGACTCTAATGCTCGGACTCGCTCTATCTGTTCGTTGGATGACATATGGACCCCCTGTCATTGTGGGAGCACGAACAACAATGTACTCCTCTTCTGACCAAATGTCACGAATTTTGGACCTTTCAGCGTAGTGCATTCTTTTCCTCACCAATTCTCCGACCTGTAGTGGAATAAAACACGAAACCTTGTCACATCTCTCTTTCCGGACTGCTGTAAAATTCTGCAACGGAGCCTCTGCTCTTTCGTGCGCCCCTCGTAGCCTGGAAACGTGTCCTTCAACGAGTTTTAGATGAGTTTTCTCCTCTAAATGTCGACCACTTTTCTTGGCGCCCTTAGGGTGACAGTTGCCACTGCCATCTCTTGGCTTGCACCGTGACGGCAACCTAGAGGTGTTGGTACGCCTGGAGAGAGCGCTCTTTGAGGGACAAACCGATATCGAATGGCCTGGGGACTTGCACTGAAAACATCGCTTCGGAAGCGGGCCCTGAGGACACTTGGCTGCCATGTGGTCTGAAAAGTCCCCACAATTGAAGCATCTTATTTTCCTAGGCTTCCTCTGTGCCCTGGGTCGCCTCCTGCTACCCTTACATTCCTGGCCGCCTTTGACTTTCTTTCCTGCTATAAGTACCTCACACTCCGGTCGACCACCAACCAACATTATCTTTGAGTCATTCTGCTCCCCTTCTGTAACCTGACTCCCAGCTGCAGAGGGGTCTAGTTTAATGCCTGTGGACATAGATTCTGTACGTGGCCTAGTTCTCTGCATCTAAAACAACGAACTGTCCTGGTACGTCTCCCCTGCTCCTGAGTCATCGCATCAATTTTAGCCTCTAATTGAGCCACCTGTGCTCTTAACCGCTCTTTTTCTGCGTTTAATGCATGCGCATCTGGTACCGTCACTGTATTTACTACTTCGACACTGGCAACACCAGCCCCAGAAGTGGGTTCAGTCTCTAAAAACCGTAGTGCATAGTCCCTCACCGACGTGAACGATGCTGTAGGCTCTTTGATGATCATTTCCTTTGCAAGCTTTCTTAGTAGATCATCTCTCAGACAAACAGCAAACTGGTCACGAAGAAAGGATGGCTCCAAAGGAGTGACGTTATTCTGCTTTTGTGCCCTTACCACACTTGCGAACACCTCGTGGATGCGATGGGAGAATTCCCAAAGAGACTCCCTTGCACCTTGCCGGGTAGAGTCAAAAGTGGCCATTAGCTCTGGGATGCTTCGACGCTCCCCATACATCCTAAGAATGGAATGTAGCATTGCTTCTGGATCATCGTCATTAGCCTGAATCCTCAGCTCCCTGCGAATACTTGGGGTCACACTGTCAAGAATAACATCTGCCTGGTCCTCTTTACTCATCATCCCTACTCTCCAGGCAGCTCTCACCTCTCTGACATATTCCTCGGCCGTAGGACCCGTGCGCTCCACAAAGCACCGCACTTTCTTGTGAGTAGGTACCATGATATACTGTACTCGTTCTGGTTGACGATCCAGCCCCACTACAGGGTCATCCACCTCAGCGACATCTTCATTATCCAATCTACCAGCAGCACGTGTGCTGCGTGTCGCCATCTTGTTGCTAGTAGAATTTACTAGAAATATTGACAAACTGGATGATCCCGTCCCTTGCCTTGCACTGAACTGGGTGTTCTACTGTTTCGGCTGTTGCTACTCTGATTGCTGAAGAGTTGCTTCACTGCGTGCTGTCTGTCAATCCTGCCGACGACGCCACTTGTTACAGGGGCTAGGTGTACCTCACACCCAAAGACCCATGCACTAAGAAAATTTATTAAGGATCGTTTGACAGGGGTTGCAATTATTGGTTGCTTGCAACCCTCTCAGCAGCAGACTTAGCAATTCAAGCAACACAAAGCCTTATACAGATCAACATTTAATACTACCGAACACCCAGACAGTGTTCGTAGACTTTAAGTCCTAGGCATGTTCTTGAACTAGACTTCAGCTCTCAAAGCTTGTTCTCTCTCTGCGACAACGACCAGAATCAATAAAGAATTTTTAATTGGCGTGCTAGCCTGGACGCTTCTCTTCTCTGATTGGCTGCTATCCGTATCGGCATTACTAAAGTAGCTATTTTTAGATGTAAACTAAGATGGCTGCCACATAACGATAAAATGGCGGTGAAAAACAGACGAGATGCCTATGGCGCTGTCACAATAGCATTACAAGGCAGTCCGTATTCTGGAGCCTCAGGATAAGAGAGTCAGGAGGAGACCAAAAACACACGGAGAAGAAAACTGGAGAGAGAAATGAAAATGATAAGGAAGACGTGGAAAGAACTTGAGCTGGCACGTGACAGGAAGACTTGGCACGTGACAGGAAGACTTGGCATGTGTTTGTTGAAGGCATATGCTTCTTGGGGAGCTAGAGTATATTGATTATTGATTGGAGATTGTTGGCGTCTGATAATAGGTTTTCAAACACTTGAAATCTCCTTGCTAAGTGTCCGTTTAGAGCACTAGCCTCGAAACCTGACAGCGCCATGCTCAAGTCTACTCAGCTGTAAATGGGTGTCTGACTCTGCTCTTAAGCTAAGGAAGGCAAATACAGAAAGGAAAGGACATGAACCAGTTACTCATACAGCTGGACCTAGTATAGAGAAATCTCTAACACTTCACTGCCCTATTGCTGTATCTATATTTTGGACTACCTTGCGAAGTTTCCTTGCCTTTTTCAAACCACGTGTTTACTTGTGTTTACTTCCAAGTAGTTTATGTGTTCTGTCGTATATTTTCATATGTAGTCTTGTTCCACTTATATGAGATTTCTACTACTCTGCTATCTTTGATATCCAGGTGTCTTCGTATCTACTGCCATTATACATTATCTTTGATCGAGTTGTTCACTGTACTCCAGTTTGTAATCCCAAGTATGTATTGCCGAGGAGGATTTAATGCATATTTTGATGTGGGGCCAAAGTTTTGTCAGGTATCTGCTACTTTGTGAATATCTTCTCAGGCATTGTTGTGTTCCTGTGTATCATTCTGCCATTTATTAAAACTCTTCTTGATTTTTTTAACTAATGGTAGTGTTTTGTGACATCTATGTTTGGTTTAAACTTGAAGATCACTTTACAAGCAGTGGAAGTCCGTTCACTCTGCTTCTCTGTTAGTTCCGACATGCTAGCCGCTACTAACGCCTCTACCATAATAGCTGCACTTAATGTCGTGCTTTTTGTGATAATTTTGCGCAGTTTTCAAGTGATGTGTCCTCATAATGTATGCCATAATAAGGACACATTTTTATTAATACTGTTCAATTTTTTTTTCTTTTTCTTTCCTTCTTTCTTGTTTGAAGTACTCTGTTTATTTATCCAAGTATTATACTCAAGTGGAATAAACCTGTACGAGGTAGTGGCACAAATGCCAGGTCGACCGTGTGTGACTATGTCTGTATGTGCTTGAAAACTCGCCGAAATAGTGTCCAACCATCTCTGGCTTTATCTCTCCTTGGTAGAAGGATTTTCCAGTGCAAACCAAACGTGGAGCCAATCATCTTTGGAACAATGATCATGTCGCGAAGATGTGTCTTCACCAACTCTGGTTTTTCTAGTAGCCCGGCATTTTTCTTGACCTTTCTCAGCTTCTTCATCAGGACCTGTGGTTTGCGCTCAAAACCCAGATTTAAGCGTCGTCGTTGACGATAGCTGATGTACCGGTTTGCCTCCCCTTTAGCTCTGCAATATTGATCCTACAGTCGCCAAAACTCAAGAGTAACTAATGTGGGTCTACCTTCGCACAAGATTACTCTTAGCAGAGTTGTAGATAGACGGATGATGATGCTTCTACCTCAAATGAGTATCCACAAGATATTCAGAAAGCGAGAACAATGCTGCATGAGGCTGAGCAAATGTTAACTCTAGTATCTGCCGTCAACTTTTGTGAAGGATAGGGTAATCTTATCATTCGTTAGCTCGTTCAAGCCCCCTGCTGAGTTAAGTCAGCGAATTTCCTCTTATTATTATTGTATAGCTCTGTTTAAGTGTATTTAAGAAATTTTCTGAGACATACGGATGTAGTATATTCAAAATGATTAAATCAACTTTAGATTTGACTTTATACAAGTAAAAAAATTAATCATCAATTATGTTTTAACAGTTATACAAATGTATAGTTCCTTATAGAAAAAAGTTGTCATCACTGGGTGATGTTATGGTGTTAAAAATTGGATAGTTCACTTGGCAGCTTTTATGTTTCTACTTAGTTCCAATGAGTTTGTCGATTCTGCTCCAGCTGATGTTTGGTTCGTTGTAGATGTATGACTGATTCACACTCGTCACTGGTCAAGTTTGAAAGTTGTAGCACGTTCCAAGAAATGTCATGGAGTAACTGCCAAGCTGGTCCCGCGTCTCTAAGACCCGTCTGATGATGGTGCCTAGCGTCGACTTCAGGCCACTTATACCCTCACTTGTTCCTGAGATAGTACCCTCAATTGGTACCACCGACTAGTATTACAAAAGAAGAAAAACAAATATCCTCAGAGCATTGAGCTTCCCAGCACATACTTATGTGTCCCCCTCTTCATATTCCACCACCCCATCTATTTCAGAACGTTACCCTCGATGAGAATTAATATTAATCCCATTGATCGAAAACTTTCTTTACATTTAAATTGAATAGATTTATATTTACCTTTACATTGGTTGAATAGGTTGAAAACTTTCATTACTTTTAGAGTGAATATGTTTACATTTACATCTACACTGATTGAAAATGTTAATAATATAATAAATATATACATTATTCTCTCATCATTCCCTCCCTGCTCCATATGGAACTTGGGACTACCTCTGCTTTTAGTTCTCTATAAGAAACTCGCATAATGCAGTCACCAGCCCTTCCAGTGGGGGTTCATGAAATCATCATTCTATATGCTGATGTTGCCAGCCTCAAAGGACTTGGGCATCCACTTAGCAATTTTCACATATTACTATTCACATGCTGTCGTAATTTTTATAGATAGGCCTTATATTTTTATGGTCCCGATCGAGCAGAGGTGAGATGGTGAGAGCTATGTGAGAGAAAGGTGTGAGAAATAGTCATGTTTACGAAGAGTCTTGGATTGAGTAATTGCCCCACCCAACCTACCTAGTACGACACACTTTAATGGAGACGTATTTTCTCACTAGATATTGATTTAAATACACTATCCTCTCGTACGCACACACAAACAATTTTGTGACATAAATACGTACATACGTAGAAACGAACAGGTACTATGGGGTCACATATAATTATATATCAGGGAAGGGTTTTGACCGACACCAATAGCTTTAAGGTTTATTTAAGTTTATTATATCTTTAGAAGAAAAAAATAGATCACAACATAAAATACATCGTTATCATTACATCAATGAATTATCGTTACATAAGAGAAAGAGAAAATATATATATATATATATAGATACTCTCATTGACCCTCCCTCTGGTATGGAAAAACTAGGAATGATCCAACCCGAGGTTGTTTACCCAAAAGATCAAACAAATGATTAACAATGGGAGTGGGGAGTAGGCAGGACGGGTAAAAGGTATGTCCTTAATTTAACTATCCCGTGGGCCTTCAGACTTAGTGAGAGATAGATAACAGAGAAGGTGTTATATTAGTAGTAACATTAAAAAATAAATTCTTTCGTTCCGTTTTCACGCTCTACATACATCCAGTGAGCTCACGACATTCAGACTTACCCTCTCTCGACTCTGCATATGTCCATGGAATTTAATCATACACAGTGGATTTAATATTATTATATGTACTGTTATTTGTCCAATTCAGCCCCAGAAACTCCGTCTAGGCAACTGCTATTTTCTCTAGGAGATTTCGCTGAAGTGGTGCGTGGATTATATTTTCCTGGCGGGTATTCCGATTTCGGACTACAGGTATTGAAGGAAAATAAGTTTTTTCTAGGGTTCTGTCGTAATGAATGTGAAGATAGTATCACATACATCGGAATGTTACATCCAGGCTGTTCTCTGAATGAAATAGCTGTAAGTGTTCTATGTTTATTTGGTGTTAGGAACACTGTTTACTGTCATATGGGTTTGATTACAGAAATTTGTGCTTTAAGTTCTGCCTCATCAGGCCGGGGAACTTTATACGATTTAATATAATACAGAAAAATCTTCTGGCATTGTTCCGTTCCAGTGTATTTTTAACAGTTGACGCAATTTAATATTTGAGAAGGTGGACTTATAAGGGTCTCTCTAACCTCAGATTTTTCTGTCAATGTTTTGTATGTTTAAGAACATATAATTTGGGATGCCATAAGCCATCTGAACATGACTCTCTATATAAAGAAAAACCGTTGGATCGCAAAAGGCCTGACCACCTGTATAAAAGAGAATATATAAAACAGGTAATTCTACTATAATTAATTATAACACCCGCGTTTTAGGTAAGACCTGTAAAATCACTCCGGTATTTAATTATTTATATTAAAAGAACTTCACGAGTGACTAGCCAATGTATCACTTTGAAACACTAGCTATGAACAGTTAATTACTCAAAATTTACGCAAGATGAAATAGAAATAGATGGGTATTATACAAGTACGATCGCCTAGCGTTTTATAATTATGTTACACATCTATTACTCTGGAAATAGCGGATAGTTACATCCTTTGATTTACATCTGGTTTATTTAATAGGTTTAAATTAACACAAAATCCAGTGAAATAAAATGAAGAAACTATTATTGAATCACTCAAAATTCTAATATATTTTACCGCAGCACACAGAATGAATTCCCTCCAAGTATAGAGAAATCCCACAGAAATCTTGTAAGATTCTAATATAAGCTAGGTACTTCTTTAACTTTCGTGGCGCGAATGATAACTGCATTTTCCAGTGGTACCAATATATAGTTAATGAAAGAGAAATGATAACCACATGCGAAGTTTCTCGCCTCTCTTGATTCTAGGGAACTTTTTCGTTTTTGCACCGCCAGTCCAAGCTCATTTCCCCCAAGATCTACCGCTAACTTTCCCCGTTCGTCTTCGTCCTGAGCGATTCCTAACCCTCTTGACCAGTTCGCATGAAAGTGTCAACCGGAGGTGTTAAATCGTTCTGCTCGTTCCTATGGACTACAACTGTCTTTGATAACTGACCGCTTGCCGTTTTCTCTTGGCAACGCCTTCTTGAAGGGGTGGCATAAAAGAACGAGAAAATAGCTTGATGCTCATAGCTCTAGAGATAAGGCAGTAGGCGTGGCTAAACTAAAATTAAAGACAAAGCGATGTCCTGGCTGTCCGCATGATAACTATTGCATACTTATTATCTCGCGTGGGGAAATCCACGTGGAAATGATGCATACTAATTAGCACGCGTGGAGATACCACGTTGGCGATAAAATTACAACAAAATTCAGGGCCCCCGATGCTATTCAAGGGTACTTCTATTTAAGGGTAGCTTCTATTTTCATCCGCTCCGTCACACGTGCAAATATATACATATTATTTCACGTGTTAGTAATGCAAAACATAGAATTACAGATATACAACTTACCCCAAATTGATTTTGGGATCACAGACAGACTGCTGGCTCAGAGAAATAGATAAGGCACCTTGTTAAAGATGCCTCTTACACGTGTTCTAGGGTGTTGTTACTTTACAATAAGTTTACACTTTGATTCCTTGTCTCAGATTCCTCAGATTCTAGTTTTCTTTGCCAATAATGGTAGAGTTTTTCTGGGCTTTTAAGTCCCCAAGAGGCTCAAACAAGTCCGGTCCGTTAAATGAATTCTGATTATATTCTTAATTCTGGCAGGTCTCGTTGTCTCTTGACGAGTTGAATTTCACAGTGCTTTCAACCGACTAAAGGGTCAGGTTATATTGCAACTTTCGTCCCATGCACGTTGTTGTTTACTATTAGACCAGGCTCCAATAAGAAATGTTGTTATTTTTACATCTCGAATGCCGGCCAGTAGTTACAATCATGTGTGGTTTGATGGCGTCTATTCAAAAAATTTCCTCATAGGAAAATTCTGCATGTTATTGTAAGGGTCAGGTCTCCCAAATATGGACGTGCAACCTCCGAATATTCTCGTTAGTGATTACAAATAATTTCTTACTTTTATCTCAAGTAATATCTTCGTAATAATTCAGCCGAAAGCTTTTTACAACATTTCCGTTCCGATGTGTCCGTCTGATAATTATCGCTCAGTCCTTGTGCAAACAAAAATTCTTCGTATTACCATCAGGGCTAAGACGTCACACTAGTCTTATCAGCGATAATCAACCTTTGCTGGCCGTTTTCCGTGTGAAACAGGCGCCCAACTTCTGGTATACGAGAATGTCTACCATTAAGGTTGTATCATCCGCCTACTTTTAACAAGGTCAAGCGGGCAAACAAACATGATAACTATTACTGAAAAGAATGTAAGGTGATTTGAAAATACCAAATATCTGCTTGATAGCAGAGAAATAAAAAATTAATTTTTTTTTTTTTTTTTTTTACACAGGCTTTTAATGCACTAAAAACCCAAAAATAATTTTCAAGGAGTTTATAGCTTGTAGTAAAAATGTCCAGAGTTGGGGCACTGTACGAAGGATGGCCACCGACCGTGCAAAGTGGAATCAATTTGTTGTTGCCCTACAAGACGCCACTAGGCGTGATGGCCACTGACTGCTTTGACGGTCGGTGGTTAAGGATCGAAGAAGAAGAAGTAAAAATGTAACATCAAATTAACAAAAAGCCTGGGGTGCTTAAGCGCTCATCATATATTTTATCCATAGGTGTCTAATGAAGTATAAAGCAGAAGTTAATTTCATATAGAATCAGCGACCTAGGCTTTTTGTCAATTTGATGAAGTTTAAAGAGAGACAATCTTTTTAGAAAGAATACACCTAGATTATTTGCAGTTATCGCTCATTTTAGTGATGTGTTTTATATATACAAAAAAATTAATATTAATTTCAATTTTATTAATTTTATTATTTTTACGACTGATTATTGTATTGTCATGGGGAATACACAACTATGCCAATTGTCAGAGCTATTGCTCATCTGGAAGTGATTGAAAAATCGATTGCAAGATTTGAAGGTGACAACAGGGTGACATAAGTTGCGAGTTAAAGAAAAGCGTGTAAAAAATGTGTCGACCACGGAAATTTCACGTAATCAGTACGCACAACTAATGTAACTGAACGTGGCCGGAGAGGACAAGAGATCGACCCAAAAATTATGTGACAGCTGAACAAATCTGCAAGCTGATCCATAGAAATATCCAAAAGCTGATAAGATCCACTCCTTGATATGTGAAATTTTTAAAAGTGCTTTTCTTCTCTGCTAGATCTTCTAATAAGTCACATAATTTCGATGCTAGCTTCTTGCGGACACAATGCTATTTTCGGGAAAGGGGGGGGGGGGGGGCGGCTCTATCTTTCAATTAAAAAAATGATTAATAATATGCATGTCGGCCTAGTCAAAGCCCATGCCACGTTCCGATTCTTCACTCTTCTGCAGCGGTAACAGAAGCAGCTTTATCCGCAGGAACTGCAGCAACAGATACAGCTGCACCTGATGGGCCTAAAAGCTAATTTTTGTGGAGTCTGCTGTAGTACGTTCTTCAGTATGTGTGCTCTTTAGTTCACTGATGATCTTGTTAATTTTATCAGTTTGAGCTTCCATACCAAAACTGCTATGAATCTGCTCACTAAGTGTCGCAGAAGGTGCTTTTTTTTATATACCTCTTTAAAAGTGTACAATAAGGTTTACTAATCTATATGGTGTAAAATGTGTTTGATCTCGGCCCCTAGATCGTAGCCTAATAGCACTCGGAAGCAAAATAACAAACGCAAATGCGCAAATGCAGAAGGTGAAGTTTTCCTTTTAAAGTGGAGTCATGAATAAATATATAAAGGAATAATATTTTAAATTAACAATGTCAAATTCCAAAGCAGTGCATATAAATGATTTTATTACTTTTTAAATTTTAATTCAAGCTATGTCACAGGTTTAAAGAAATAAAAATTAGTCGTATTATATCAAAACACATATTTGTGCGTCAAATATATTTTAAAATAATAAGTGGAAAAAGCTTAGTTAAAAACCACATAATTAAATATATTTAAATTTTTTTCAGCCCATTGTTTCCCTTGAAAAAAAAAAAAAATTAAGGAGACAAAATTAAATGCCTGAAAAGTAGTAGGCGAAAATTATAATTCTTATTCAAAAATTTACAAATGTTTAAAGTAGCTTCATTATCAACAAATTGAATTCCAAGCAAAATTCTCCGTCATCTAAATTGGCAGCAAGAACTTATTTTTGTTTTTTTACAGACGTTGGCTATAATTTTTCCCATGTTATTGTTTTGACGATTATATGTGCTAATCATAAACATAAAAAACACAAAAGAATGGATACACGGCCATGCACTGAGTTGGTATTCACATGAGCGAATCTTTCATGACACGATCTCGCCAAGAACTCAACCCTCACGTACACTTGTAAATCACGAAAGTCGCGCACATATGCACACGTGATTTGCATTTAAACGTTTTATTGTCTGCATCTTTAGCGCACCTAGCACTTGATGTTGATTACTGTAAGCAACAATCGTTTGTTGATAATGGCTGGAGACAAAAATTCCTTAGTGTTAGTTACTGCAAAAATAATTCTTTCCCCGTTAATTTTATGTTTGTGTAATTTATCTTAAATCGATATATACTGTTCAAAAAAAGAAACGCAACTTTTTTGGTGTTACTTTTATAAAAGATTTTCGCTGATTGGACATCAGTCAACCTATCGACTGTGTCCACCTGGTCATTAACTTCTCGTGGTTACCTGAATTGTACTCACCTCATGATTCGTGAGGTCATGAAAGAGGTCAAGGTCAAAACAACATTTTTGACAATAACTCGTGACAGGTTCATGAGAATCCCGTGAAACTTACTGAATACAAAAATCTCTGACCATATTATTGAATGCCTATAAAAGATTGACGCTCCTCGAATAAATTCAGTTGAAAATTCAATGCGCAAGCATGGATTTGAGACTAGCTGCAGTAGCATAGGTTTGGATTTACTTGTCCTTTCTACTCGGATTTCTCGTGCTGATTTTTGTGCGAGTGTGTGTGTTTTCTTTCCTAGTGGATATTGGTTTAGACAAATAACAATCCAACATGGAAATTCCAGAAATTACTCTAAATATGGATGAGGCTTTTGAGGGTGGTTTACTCCACAGACCTGGTACGCTGGTGTTAACAACCTCCGGTCCACAGGCAGCAAGGGCGTCGTACTCTTTTATTTCAAGTATTTTGACTGGACCAGCAGGAGTTGGCCCAAGAGGCATCGCAGCCCTTTATCGCTTTGCTGACCCCTTAAAGTGGTACGCGACTTTAACCACTTCGGCGCATATCACCCACTATAAGAATTTACATGGCAAAAAGTTCGAGTGGGACAACCCAAAAATGTCCATCATCATTGAACACCAAGAAAAGGAGAAAGCAAAGGGTGTGTTGAACTGGCTACCCCCAACGATTAAAAAAGAAGCAGTACTTTCAATCGTTGCCTCTATCACGGGGGATAAAGAGGCCGCGGCCTTTCAAATTCAAAATGCGTCAGATAAGTGGGCTTTTCTGTATAACCCAACAAGAGACATTCCCCATTATATAAACATGAAATTACAATCACAAGGCCAGGAGAAAAACCTGAAAGTCTTCGTCACTATCCCAGGTCGACGCACACCATGTGCGATGTGTGGACAAGATAATCACTGGGTTAACCAATGCCCCCGGAAAAAAACCCAGGTAGCGACTCTCAATGCAGCTCCGGTCAAGGAACAAACTACAGAACAGGTACAACCTGTACCACCGACACAGGAGACCCAAACAACCATCCTGCCAGTTGTCAACAACTCTTCAGAAAACATAAATAACGTTATGTTGTCAGAATCGGATTCTGAAAGCAATACCAATGACAGGTTCACATTATTTGTCAACAAGAGAAAACAAAACAAAAAGAAAACTACACAGACGAAAATCAGGAGAACAACACAGCCATCTCCTCAACCCACGCCAGGGACCAGCATAAGTCACCCCAGCATACAGAAAGAAAAGAATAGTTCAAGTGATTCGGCTCCAGACACGCCTTTCAAGCATTACACCTCCCCTCCCTGGGCTACCCTCACAGCTGAAGAAGGTTACTACGACCCAAATTGTGATGAAACTGCCTTAAGGATGGATGACAACGAAAACGCACTTATACAAACTCAGACTTTTTGAAACATACAAAATGAACTCCCACTTAAGAACGTGGTGTGGTAAAGGGACGATGCGAACGGACAGAAAGGGAACTCGTGAATATTTAAAAACATTACTGATCTATCTTTATACATTCACAAGTCCCTCTTGGGCACACTCAAGTTGTGTAGATATAAGTATGAATAGATACATAGTTAAATATATAAGCACAGGTGTATATGCAAGTGTCTGTATGGATTTCATGAAGGTAATGTTTGTTTTTCATACCCTTATAACTTCGAAACTGTGTATTATACTATGTACTAGAGAATTCGGTTTAAATAAACACAACAAAATTCCTTCTTCCCAACAATGACAAGCATTCTAACCGTTATGACCCTCAATGTGAGAGGTCTCGCAAATAAGACAGATAAAATTGTAGCCCTAATACAAACATACAAACCAGACTTTGTTTTCTACAAGAAACCCTTGTAAATGATGAATCACGTGCAAACCGCATCACAACAATCCTAGGTTTACGAGATACACATTTTAGCCTAGGAACATCACACACAGGAGTAGCTATCTTACAGACTTCAGATCAATGGGAAATAACACATAAAAATAAAGATAGAGAAGGTAGATTTGCAATAATACAAATAAGAAATTCAAACGATCACACAGATACACACACCTTAATAAACGTTTATGCCCCAGCAGTCAGGACACGACAATTTCACTTCTACCAAAAACTGTCTGATTCGGTAACTCAACATTATAAAGGAAATCGAGTCATAAATAGGAGGAGATTTTAACATAGTATTACATGAAATGGATAGAGTAGGAGCGAAAATACAGTCAAGGAACAAAGAAAGAAAGACAGAACATAAACAAATAGACATACTACAAGACATCTTAGAGGAACTCGACTTATCAGACGCATACAGGAAAAAATACCCAAAAGGAACAGAAACAACATACACAGATAGAACACGCCCCTTTGGAAGTTCTTCGAGGCTGGACAGATTTTATATATACATAGTAGTTATACCATTAATAAAATAAGAAATATAAATCATACTACCAACTTTTCGGATCACAAAGCAGTCCTTCTAACGGTCAACGGAAAAGAACATATAAACCTTACGAAAAGATCTCCCCACTGGAAGTTTAACAATTCACTATTACAAAATGAATTTTATGTTAAAACTGTGGCAAAACTCATTCAAGACTACGACAGTAATGTACCAACAGAAAACATAACACAATACTGGGATTTGCTAAAAGGAACAATCAAAGAAGTAACACAGTCTATTGCAACGTTCATACAAAAAAGTATTAAAAAACAAAAACAGATGCTAGAAAAAGCACTATTTCTAACTGAAAAGTTAGACAGAAACGCCCCACAAATTTTTTCACTACAAGAAGAAATAACAAAGTATGACCAATACACATTTAACGGGGCTCAAGTAAGAACCAGACCATACGTCCCCAATACAAGAGACACCGAGTAAACAAATTTCTAGCAATAGAACAAAATATACAAAAAAGCAGACAAATACACAAAATTGCTGATAAAGAAAAACAAAGAATTAACAACCCCCCCGGAAATAACCCAAGCCTTTCACGAGTTTTATTCGCAATTATACACTCAGGACCCTATACAGTCACCAACAGAACAATTCTCCCCAGCCTACAGCTCACGGTTGAATGACTACGAGAAAAACATTATGGATGAGCCTCTCACAATAAACAACCTACAGTCCGCCTTAAACACACTACAAAAACAAAAAACCCCTGGTCCTGACGGTCTATCAGTGGAATTCTACTTGAAATTTTTTCACCTACTCGGACCTCTCCTTTTAAAAACACTTCACGAAGCTTTTAAGAAAGAAGAACTCCCCGCTAGTTTAAACCAGTCCTATATAACATTAATACACAAAGTAAGTACAGACAAGAAATACATGCAAAATTACAGACCAATCTCTCTCCTTAATACAGATTACAAAATTCTTGCCAAAGCCTTAACATTAAAACTACAACCCTTTATGCATAAACTCATCCATCAGGATCAACAATGTGGAGTTAAAAACAGAAACGTAAACAAACATACACATTTCATTCGGGATATCATTCAATACACGCATGACAAAAACACACCTGCAGCAATAATGTCCATAGATCAAGAAAAAGCCTTTGATAGGGTTTCACATGCCTTCTTGCACAAAAATTTACAAGAAAATAATTTCGGCCAGTATTTCAGATCTTGGATAAAAATCATATACAAAGCACCGGAAAGCAGATTGCTGATAAATCACAATATATCTGAAACAATTCCTCTCACTCGATCAGTCAGACAAGGTTGCCCAATGTCTCCTTTACTATATGTACTTGTGTTGGAACCTTTATTAGAGAGCATCAGGAAAAATACAAGTATTAAAGGCGTCCATGTGCCAGGTATAGGTGAAAAGAAACTAATAGCATACGCGGATGACACAATCTTCTTCCCCTCAAGCAGATTATCAATAAAAAACATTTTAGATACTTTCGATACATTTAGCATAACTAGCGGTTCAAAAATCAACATTAAAAAATCACAAATAATGGGCATAGGACATTGGGCTAACAAAACAGACTTTCCCCTACAGCTAACACAAACTAACAACATGAAAGTATATGGAGTAAATTTCATGTCTATACCATATAAAACAAACAAAAAAATAAGGAAAAACGTAATCTTAAAAACTGAAAAGAAATTAGAATGTTACAAATATAAAAACGCTACAAGATACGGTAGGGGCATCATAGTAAAGACATATTGTTATTCCAAAGCTACTATATATATCCAATATTTTTTAACCCTCCAAAAAAGAACTCTAATAAAAATAAATTCTTTAATCAGACATTTCATTTTCCGTCACACAATACATAACATAAAACATAAAACATTAATACAGAACAAAGCAAGAGGAGGAATATCCCTACAAGATATATCCACCAAAATTCAAGCTATGAGAATCAACTTTTATAAGTAGTATAATAAATGAACCACAGGGATATCCTTTAGCACACTACTATGTTGGACTACCATTAGCAAAATTATGTAAATTTAACAATACAGCACCGCACCATTCCGGAGTCTTACCTAATTTCTATAAACAATGCGTCGCATGCATACAAGGAAAAGAAAAAAACAATACACCGAACAACTAAAGAGATATATCAAGATTTAGTGTTAGCACAGGAACCTCCGCTTTACCAAAGAATAAAAAAGAGGATATAAATATGGTATATCAGACTACTCGCAGGTTTTCTTTCAGTTACATAAAACAAACACATCACCAAGGGTAAAAGAAATAAGTTATAGATTATTATTTAATTCAACACCAATCATGTATAGAGAAAAGAAAAAAAAATCACAGTACGAATAAAATGTAAACTCTGTAGATTAAACTTCATGGAGACAGAGGAACACATTTTCTTTTATTGCGACACAGTGACACAAACTGTGAACACTTTGAAACAGATATTACAAAAGTATGCAACAACAGAAGTAGATATGTATAAAGCAGTTATGCTCTGCATCCTTCCAAGGATGACTCCACACATTGAATTACATTTACAAACATTTCTAGCAGAATATAGACATCTGGCATGGATGTGTAGAAATAAAGCCCTCTACGAGCAAAGGGTCTTTAATGCAAAACTGTTTCTACATATTTTCACCCAGAAAACAAAGCATTTAACCCAGCTGACGTAATCTTCAAAAAAAAAAGACAAACACTATACTTTTTTTGCATATACTGCAATTGTATTTTAAGGGAAATGTATAAGTAGTGTACGTGTTAAAAAAAAACGGAAAGTAATTTCAACCCAGAATTGACTGTACATATGTTAAAAATGATAGCCATTTTTGGCTTTATGGGTGAAATTTCCAATGTGTTTGTGAGCGAGTTTATATGGAAACTTTCTTTTAAGTGGGCCAGTGAGTGCGAGTACGAGTGAGTGGTTATATGTACTATAAAATTGTACTGGTTTTTAGTTTTAATCGAAAAAGAAATATAAATTAAGAATAAAACAGAACGAATGTATGTATGTGTGTGTACGTATATATCGGTATATAGGTGCAGATTCCAGGCTTCTTCTCTTCTTCAGTTTCCTTCTTAAATGCTTTGGCTCTTTTCGGAGTGTCCCCCTAATCAGTAGTTTCAAGTGTACATGTAAAATACAAGGAACTATATAGGATTTTACTTAGCTCTAAACCAATTCAATTTTTCTTTCTTCTTTAAAATTAAATCAACTTTTTTTATTCCACTTTACTCTTTAAGCCTATATAAAATCTATATTACTTAATATCTTAATTTGTTTTTCTAAGTATTTGTTTTTTTTCAGTTATTCTTTTATTTTTTTTTTACTTGTAACTTGTGTAAGTACATAATGGAAGTGTGAGTGCACACGAGGTTTCATATGTAACAAGCAATGCTTTTGTTTTTTTGCATTTCTTTTGTACTTCATGCAAAATGTACCTTTATTGTAAAGTGGAAAGAAAGATAAAAAAAAAAAAAAAAAAAAAATACAGAACAACGACTCATCATCATTGGACGTTTACAGACTGGACAGTCACAAAGTGTAGTGGCCAGACAATTTAATGTGGTTAGAAGCACCATTAGTCGCCTTTGGAGGCGATTTCACGAAACTGGCTCAGTGGCAGACCAGCCGCGCAGTGGAAGACCCAGAGTCACAACTCCTGCCGAAGACCGCTTCATACGGCTGCGTCACCTCAGGAATCGACTTGCATCTGCGTCCTCCACAGTCCAGTCAATGTCAGCAGCTCGTCGAATTTCAGATCAAACGGTCAGGAACCGGCTGCACGACTCTGGTCTTTGGGCTAGAAGACCCTACAGAGGTCCTGTTCTTACGGACTGGCATCGCCAGAACCGACTGCAGTGGGCAAACCAGCATCGTCAATGGACCGTTGGAAATGACTGGAGACAGGTTTGGTTTAGTGATGAATCATTTTGTGTGCTCCAGCGACACGATAGACGGAGAAGAGTTTACCGCAGAGTCCATGAGCGCTACGCCCAGAACAGCGTTGATGAGGCTCCTCCACATGGTGGTGGAGGTGTACTGATGTGGGGGGCGATCAACTTCATGGGAAGAAGTGACCTGGTGCAAATTGAAGGACGCCTGAATGCCCAACGATACGTCGCTGAAATTCTTCGTCCTCACGTCCTTCCACTTCTGGCTGCACGAGGGTCGATTTTTAAGCAGGATAACGCTCGACCTCATGTGGCACAACTCACCACCCAGTTCCTCGCTGACAACAACGTCCAGACCATTCCGTGGCCAGCCATGTCATCAGACATGAACCCCCATAGAACACTTTTGGGATGAACTCGACAGACGACTCCGCCCGCGAGACGTGGCTCCAGCCATTCTCCGACAGTTGTCTCTTGCACTGCGGGAAGAGTGGGCAGCCATCCCACAACAACAGATCCAACGGCTAATCGGATCCATGTCAAGGAGATCTCGTTCTCTGATAGGGGCCAGAGGAGGCCATACACCTTACTAAAACGGAGGCCTCAGTCGTAAAGAATAAAAGTCCAAACCAAATTTAATGAACATCATTTCATTGTTAAAGTCTGAAAGTTTCTTCATGCCAAGATTGAAACATTAATTCCGTAAAATAAAATGTTGGTACAAGTTTGAAATTTGGTGTCCATTACCACTGCAATAATGTTGCTTTTCTTGTTTTGAACAGTATACTTTATAATCATACGAATATACACATTAGGTAATGCATATATCTTAACAACAAATAAGAAACCACAAAGGAATGTGAACTGGGTAGATAGAGAGGGCAACATACCTCCATCATAATTTGTAAGGAAACCCACGGGGAAATAGGGAGACTGCAGCGTGGAAGAATACACGGTGTCAAGCCTGTGACAGAAAAGGCCGAAGAACAAAATATTATAGAGCTAAATTAACATTGACCGTTAGTCACGGATGTCACTACAGCCCTGCTGTGTTGAGACGAGCTAGTTGCTGTACAAGTGAATAGCGAAAATTAGTAGCCCGTGGAGGTCCGAGGTTACATAAGCTATCTTCGCGTCAGCGTGGTGTGGTTATAAATTGAAGACATGATTTCCGCAACCTTGAGAGGAATGGCCTCCGCCCATATCATATGAGTGGTGGAAAAAATATGAGAGAATGCTTAGTAGCTGACGTCATTAATAACTGATAGAGCCTCCGCCATTAGTATATTTTAATGGGAGTTTGTTGCTCTTTTGAAGTAACATTTGAAAGTGTGGTGAAGTGGGATGTTATAAATATTTATAGGGGACTTAGTGTACTGACTGAGATCAGCTGTGAAGGTATATATATATCTAATAAGAGTAGTGTATTATATATAACCTTACTTGCTGCCACATATGTATACCTCAGTCAGAATTATTCTGGAATAGTGTGATGACTACGTTATATGTCTAGGGTATGTGTATGATGAAGTGTAAGTCAAAACAACAACAGACAGATAAACAATTTAATTTATTCCACTACACTTGACAACACTGTGACACTCACATACATAAAACACTCTACAAGGATATCTTAAAGGAGTCACTGATAACTTTTCAAATAACAATATGTATTCATTGCTGTCATGAATGTATATGTGTCCTGATTCAAATACAAAGGGAACCAGGAATCACAATCAATTTTAATTACAAGGTATATGTACAGAATTTATTAATATGAATATTGTAGTGACATATATTATTAAAAGTATCCTATGTGTGTCAGTTGTGTAGTGTTAATATGAGGTAATACTGGTTTTGTTTTGTTCAAGCTCTGTTGGTATTTGTCATCATGACTTCAATAGTTTGTCTTTATTGGAACTAGTATTGGAGATGTTCTCAGTTCCTGATATTAAAACAATTTACTTCCCCTCTTAATGTTATTTTTACAATGTTATTTTAAGATGGGGGTACATAATGTTGAGCTCAGCTGGCCACATCCGCTTATCTTGCGTGATGGCGGCAGGAAAAGACTCCTCTGCTCGATTTCTCCCCTGGGCTCTGGAGACACCTCACTGATAGCTAAATGGACCAAGGAGTATGCTGTCCGACTCTGGATTCAGCAAAGCTCTGACCAGGTGCTGCTCAATAACGTTAAGACCACAGTCCCTGAAAACAAGAAGGATGTACCTTCTACGTCATAACTAATTGATACTCTAGTTCTACACTGAGCACAATACATCACAAAC
>JAMPIV010007125.1:72500-149771 GCA_024509875.1 Oreohelix idahoensis | reverse complement strand
ATCCGCCGTTCTCATCCCTCCAAATGGTAACCGTTTTGATTTCCCGTCTAACAAGTCAATTTTTATGGAGGGTGATGACCCGCTGTCAGGGCGATCATGTACTATCAGCAGCTTACGCGTTATGTTTTTATCCCTACATTTTATCCTTTGGAGATATTTTTACGTTGTATCACTTGTTAATTTTATGACAACCACCTATATGAAATAGTTTCACATTTATTAAATGGATGTACTAAATATCAAGGCTTGTACCAGTAAAGGCACAACAGGGTTGTAGATATTGCTTATGAGCAAGTGAAATATACAAATCATACTGATATTGACATAACAATTAGTAAAGAAATAATAGTCAAACCATCTCTCTTCGGCAGCAGTGGAAATTCATTTAAATCATGCGCCGTAAAACCTGATTTAACAATAATCAATCAGCATAGTAAAACATTTTTTCTAGTAGAAGTAACAATCCCCTATGATGCCCATTAGATACATGTTACCAACATAAATTTGATAAGTACTATCCGCTGAGTGCGGAAATGAACGAATTAGGTTATAGTAAATATGTTATAGTACCGTACTGATGAGTTATAACTGGTAGTTTAGGACATGTACATGCAAAGTGTGTGAGTGCATTGATGTCTTTGGGACTGAGGAAATTTAAAGCCAGAGTATTATATAAATACTAGCAACAACCCGCCAAAATTGGCAGGTTTTTAATTATAGTGTGTTGTTTCTGTTACACGTATTACATTGCTGCTTCTTCTATAGTCTCGCTTGCTCGCTGTGAATGACGCGATCGTCTCTTCCTGTTAGCCATCTTATCATTTTGATCCATAATAATAAGTCTGCAACACTTTAAATTAAAATTTTGTCTTGAAGAAACAATCAGAAACTTATATTTTAAGAATATTTTTAAGAAAAATGATGAGTTAAATCCGTTTCCTGAATGAAACTGTACAGAAGAGTATCTTGATTGTCTGTTGATTTAATGCGCACCGTCACACTTTTTATATTTTCGGGAGAGTACATATAAGGGGAAACAATACAATGTTATTGTCTAACTTTCAACCACAGTTGCACGCCCTTAGCTGTGCATGAAGTTAATGCACTCTCTCGAAAATTGAAAAAGGTGCGCAAACGACGGTGTGCAAAGTGTGACAGACCGAAGTATTTACGGCGGTAATTATGTATTTTGATATTAGCACCAGTGCAATCATATGATATGGAAGTTTCGATGGGAAAACACCCATATTAATATAATGGAGACGTTTATCATACTGTAGTTGAATCTAATCTCCTATACGATATGTTGTATTGTTATACCACACTGTTGTTGTATTTAATGTATCGCACCACTACATGTTAATATATTTTACGGAGAATAAAGATGCTATTTTGTATATATATATATATATATATATATATATATATATATATATATATATATATATATATATATATATAATATATATATATATATATATATATATATATATATATATATATATATATATATATATATATATAGGATATGAACTTAGTCGATGTAAAAGAAAAACACACACACATCAGCAATATTTAACTACATGAGACGCATTCCACAGTGTTGTAAGTTCTAATGATTCTCCCATTTTATATGTTGTATTTATTTTATAATTCCAGTACGTTTCGATGTATTTAACAGATAATACAGATTCTTATGTATTTGTACGGTAGGCTTTATGTGCGTATGTGTATATGTATTGTTCACATGGGTGTATTTGTGTGCATGATTGGATGTATACGCGTGTGTATGTGTGTGCCAGAGCAGAACGACAAAACAACTGGAAAGAGACAACTCAGAACGAGACCAGAAAGACAAACTACCATCAATCTTCCTCAGCCATCGACTGTGAGTACAAATCTAGTGAGGGGAGACAACACCAGGGACCAGGCGGCCGATTTCACGCTCACCAAATAAACACCCCTCTTTGTCCTCACCCACTCAAGGGCGTGTCACTCTGACTGGCAAGTCGGAAAATTCTGATAAATGACCCTCGCACAGGATTCGACTTTCCCGTCTCTCTTTCTTTTATACCCAATCACCAGCTCTCTCGCATTTTACAACTGAGTCCTTTTTTCCCTGGAGGAGAAAGGGAGGAAAGGGCAGTGGCGGATCTACATTTTGGGGGCCCTGAAGCTTGAACTTTTGGAGGGGCCCCTTTTATAAAAAACAAAAAAAAAACAAAATTTGTGAGGATGGGAAAGACATGTATTATAGAGATAAATGGACTTGGAGGACCTGAAGTTTTATAGTAGATCCACAACAACACACATATAAAAACTGAAGACAAATGAATGAATTTTCAAAAAAGAAACAACTCTTGCTGGGAGTTGAATGCAGAACATTTGCTTGGAAGGCATATGTTCTGATCACTAAACCACTATCCGCCTTGGTATATGTGATTTTTTAATGATTGCCTCCATCATTCATAATTAGTTCATTGAAGACATACCAAGAAAATTATAAGATAAGAAAATTAGTAATGAGGAAAATATAAAATATTTTAATACATTTGGCAAATACAAGACTGACAAGGTGTATCCATAAGAGATTTGTGCTCAGAAGGAAAAGTTAAACTGACCAGAACATACTACATGAAGCACATTTTACAAAATACTCTTATTTCTGTTTTTTTTTCTAGCAACATATTCGCATACAGTTTTCTCATATGAGAGCTTTCTTGTAATGTCATTTTTTAGAGACAATATGCATAAAGAATTTAAGCGCTCTTCCGTCATGGTAGACCGAAATTTGTTTTTTTAAAATAAAGGATAGCCTTGAAAAATTCCTTTCTGCTTCACAGCTCGTGATGGGCATTGTTGAGTACAGCTTAAGCGCAGCAGTAATATTGGGGAACACTTCAATTAGGTGTTACTCACAAATAAGCTGAACAACGTCTGCGCATTGCATTTTAGATGGCGTGTTTTCTTCTGTGGTCTGGGATTTCCTAAGGTGCAAATATTCTTTGAACTAACACTCGTTTACTACTTTGTGTTCAATATCATCTTTGTAATACGATATTACACCCGTGTGTTGCCGGGGCCCGAAAGGGGAGCAAAGAATAGTAACACTGCACCCTACCACGCATGTCGTAAAAAGCGACTAAGGAGGGTTGGGCATGGGGCTGTTTACCCCATCCCGTAAAAACTTCGCACAGTGGGCTGATCACCTGCTTGCCAACCAATCTGATTACGGAAACAGCGATAGATTGTTTGGTCTGTTTTTGTTCCACAAAGACGCCACTAGGCGTGGTGGAAACAGCAATAGATTGATCAATTTGTTGTTGCCCTAAGACGCCACTAGGCGTACTGGCCACATACTGCTTTGCCGGTTGGTGGCTAAGGATGGAAGAAGAAGAAGAATACGATATTATAAGTTTAATACTGTCCTCATCAATTTCAGAATTGTTCACCAATTCTGTGAGGAACTTTAACCTTTTCGCAATCTGCTCATATGGGTCAATCCTCTTGCGTAACTGGATTATCAAGCAGTCATAGAGTTGATATAGAACTTCTATCCAAAGTTTGTCAGCTCCTCTCAAAGAAGCAATACCACTTGTGCCATCTGAAAATTTCCTTGTAACAATGCGTTTGGAAGCATCAGAATAACTTGAATTAATATCTTCACACAAACCTTTTTGCTTCTGATTCACAGTGTGCAATCCTATCGGCTGAATTTTCTCTGAGTTCTTTAACAAACGAATGTAAAGATGAAAGCAGAAAATAACCTTCAATTACATCAAAACCAAAAACGCAGAATTAGAGAATGCAGTCAGCGACCCATAGCTTGACTGCTTGCGTCAGGGTCAGCGAACCAGAGCTGACCAAGACCCTTCTCCACCTCCACGTGGTGGTCCTGGAAACAGACTGCATCACTGCAGTCTGGCAGAGAGAGTAGGGATCGAAGAGGGAAGGCAAACCCGGTCCCAAAAATGCCGTGCTGAAGTCGGATGTGCCGGCCGAAAGGCGCAAATATCGCAGTGCTGCTGTAAACGGACATAACGCAACCAACGTCCTTTTCAGGACGAACGAGGAAGAAGAAGAAGAATGACATCAAAACCAGGAGTTTGGAGTTTCTTGTTTTGTTGAAACGCTCTAGCACTTCTTCCCAAACGACTACTAAAATAGCATATTCCAGCTGTACCAACTTGTTGTATAAATTCTTTGCATCTCGTTTACATTCAAGCTTCTCTTCTGAGTCTTAAAAAATATGTTTGGGAGTTTGTAAAATACCCATATATCCATTTTTAATTGCCCGGACTGCTTCATAGTGTGCAGACCATCTAGTTACACTTAAGCTTTTTAGAGACAAATGTAAATTGCCCTGTGTGTTTAAAATCTCCCATCTTCGTGGAGATCAAGAGAAGAAAACATACAACTTCTGCAAAATGCCAAAATAGTCAAAAACTTCAGGTACAGTAGACACTGCCTTTTCTCCAACAAGGTTAAGTCAATGGGCTGCACATGGTACATAGTCTGCGTACCTGTTAATGTTTTTAAAGAGTTCTTGCAGCCCTTTCTCCGAGCCCTTCATGTTAGATGCATTATTGTAGGACTGAGCAAGATATTTTCAAGTGAAAGCTTAATTTCACCCAAGACTTGTTGTATTTTGTTGAACAAGGTCGTGGATGAATGGTTTTCTATCGGTAAAAATGTTAAAAATCTCTTACAGGGTTTTCAATTTTAGCAGTATCGAACCACAATTACCAGCTGGTCAACATGTGTCAGGTCAGGTGTAGCGTCAAACAATAAAATAGAGTTAGTATTTGGTGTCTAGGTTGTTGATTTGATTCACGATTTCATCTTGCACATGTTTTCCCCATAATTTCTATCAATTCTTCATTACACGGTTTTGGATAGGTAAGTAGCATTTTACTTTTCATTTTTTACATTTCTCGAGATGTTCACGTAAAAATGGGTCGAATCCTGCAAATACGTTCAATGGCCCCCATGATCATGATTTTTCCATTATTTGTGTGAGCCCACTTCTCCTCATGACCTCTAAATAAATGCCAAACCTCTTTCACTTAAAAACTTTATAACAACTCTTTTCAGAAACTTCAAATAGAACTGTATGGTTTTTGTCATCTGTTCTTCAAGTTGCTGATCCACAGTATTTTTATTTGACTTTCTTGTTATGCAAACACAAAAATCGCCCTTCTTATGTTCCAGGCTGGTCTTCATGATTAATCCAGAGGTTCTGAGAACATTCATCCAGTTCAGAAAACCCCACCTGGTGTAAGTGGATGTTTGGCATTTATGAAAAAGAGTTTGTAAACAAAAACATGCATATACCAACCTTTGCTCTTTGAGTAAACTAACCAGGATTCTCATCATAGTCTGAACAATTTTTCAATCTTTTTTCAAAAATATTTGTTTTGAGAAAACTTCTGTTTTGCTCCTTGTAAACCCTGACCTTGATTTCGGTTATATACATCATCTGGTTTTTTATTTTGAAAAAAACTTATGTCTTGCTGATAAAGGCCCACTGTTTATTCCAGTTAATGATATCCACCAAAAAGGATAAATATAAGTGGATGGAAGCAGACATCATCATCATCATCAGTTGATAAGATCTCTATGGTGTGTTTGCTCCACTGTAGTGTATGGAATGTCAACTTGACCTACGCAGTGGTGTGTAGACATGGATTGAGTGTATAATGTGCGAATGATAATAAGGGTTCGTGGTGTTGACAAATGTTCTTTTCTCACACTCATGTAGTGTATGGAAGACCTACGCAGTGGTGGTAGGGGACATGGAATTGGTGTAGAATGTGGGAATGATATTATGGGTTCGTGGGTGTTGACCAAATGTTCTTTTCTCACACTCATGTATGGCTGGAAGTCATCGACACCAACGACTGTGTACCTTTTCTAAAGTTTAATTGGACGTACACACTCGACAGCACAGATAGTGACAAATCACAGGTTGGCCTAATACATCATGTGGTACAGTCGGATAAAATGGTCTTGAGCATGCTACATGGGTCACTCATGTAGAATAATAGTTGTAAGGACTGTCAGTAGCCAAGCCCTCAGTATCGCCCATACATATATATCATCTGACTTCACTGACTGAGCACGTCAGCTTATAAACAATATTTCAGATGGCTTCTAAACCTAATCTCGTTTAGCGACGATTCTCCAACATAATGTTCAGCACATATTTTTCCATATAATAATATTGAACCGCTAATAACGGGTTCTCATGTGTAGCAGTGATCTCTGGACTAAACAAGCGATAATACGGGCATCCCTTTTCTCTTCTTGAAAGTCTCTACATGTTTGGTTCCAAGATGGCTTCACTCGTGAGCTGTCACTCACGTTTGGATACAGATAATGAATCTGTCCTAAAGTTAGTCATTCATAAAACATTTCATTGCTCTGTAGATTTGATCATGAATAATTGACTGCATTCTACAGGATATAGTGCTGCTAGGAATCGAAGTCGTTTTCATCGAGTCAAATATATTCTCTTAGACATTCAAATCGTACCTATCGAAAATGGTGGCTTCGAACGAGAGAGTTCACAAGAGTATCTTTTATTACCTTGGTATCAGAAATATGATTCTGCCATTCCTTGGCAATACGAATAAACACTGGGGTAAAGCATACACGATAGGTCTAGACGACTATCACTTTCCCCACAATTGACTGAAGATCACTTTTTTACGGCGACAAGCCGACATAGAAAAAGCCCGGCCCCATCAGGACGAAGCCAAAACACACCACCCTCTAGCGACACATCCGCCGAATAGCCTTTTACCACTCTAGAGACAACAGAACATACAGTTCGACTTAGATATGTAAAGATATACAGATATAAGACAGACTCGTCCTACTCAGACAAACAATACACATAAATTCAGGCCATAGATATTCTGAAGCAAGAACAATCTATTATTACCCAAACAACGAATAAATCGCAGTAAAATGGATTCATCCGCGGAGTTCGATCGAAGAGACGGCACAACTTTCAAGGGAAGTAACTCAATAATGACTTTCCCTTAAGCACTAAAAAATTACCTATTTTGTTTACAAAATATTTGCGAACATAACAAGTATACCAATGTATAATATTGTAAGATATCAAAGACTGCACGTAACAGTCTTACCACACCTCCCGGGAAAAAAAAAATGGAACATTTTTTTTTTTTTGAAATACATCTAGGAGCAACGTACAATAGGCTCACAACGCATGAATAATGCGCAGATGAAAATATCAGGAATACCTATAACGCCTAATATGAGGCTAAGTCGACTTATGGAGCGACTGGTGAGAATGTGTCTCATAAACTGAGAGAAATTATTTCTCTACAAGTATATTTTTCCAGGAAGGTGTCATCAAAGTATAATACAATTCTGGCAATTACACAATGCCTAAAAAATTCATATCATCATTTCGTATTAGATATCTTAAATTTATGATTTATGAAGAAAAAATCATCAAAGCACAGCGGTGAATAAACATCAATGAACCGCTATGTAGTGATACAATCATTATATTATTAAATTACAAATGTGTATCTATCATGATATAGAAAAGGAACTACTATAGAACTAGACATATCAAGAAGTCTAACCCCTAATAGTTATGTGGAATCATGTGGGCATCTTGACAGAATGTCTGCCATCACATTATCTGATCCACGAATAGCTCGCACAGAGAAATGAAAAGGTTGAAGAGCAATTGCATATCGAGTAGACCTCGAGCTCTTCAAATTCTTACTCTGTATAGCAGTAAGAGCTTTTTGGTCGGTTTCTACTATGAAATGTGCGCCTAGAAGGAATCTCTGTAGTTTGAGGATCGACCAAACCATAGCTAATAGCTCACGGTCTAAAACCGAATAATTCCTTTTCTGCCGCGTTAAGTTTTTCTGGAAATATACATTACAGGATGCAGAGTTCCAGAGTACTCTTGCATTAGTGCCGCTCCAATCCCAGTGGATGAAGCGTCACTACGAAGAACGAATGTTTTATCTTTAGTGGGTAGCACTAAAATAGGTGGTGTTGAAAACAATGTTTTAATCTTATCCAGAGAGCATTGGCATTCCTGAGACCAGCGTGGACACATTAGGCGAACTTTTCTTTAGAAGTGTTGAAAGAGGTGCCATGATAGAGGATAGATTCTGAATGAATCTGCCATAAAATTGAATAAGACCTAACAGACTTCTCACCTGTTTTTTAGTCTTAGGGATTGAGATGTTAAGTATCTTACTAGTATTATGGTCCTCTGTCTTTAGGAAACCATGACCAACTCGGTGGCCTAGGAAAGAAATTTCGCTAAAACCAATATAGGCTTTAGAGGGTTTCGCTGTCAGGTTGTGCTCACGCAAAGTAGACAGCAATTCATCTAACCCTGAATAGTGATCTTCCCAAGTATCGCTGAAAAGACAGATGTCGTCTAGATATGCAATGACATCTGACCGATAAGATAGGATTCGGCGCCTCATGCGTACGAATGTAGCTGGTGCGTTCATAAGACCGAAAGGCATAAAATTCCATTGGAACAAACCTCTAGGTGTTGAAAAAGCCGTGAGAGGTTTGGCGCGTTCAGATAAAGGAACTTGCCAATATCCTTTAGACAAATCAAGTTTAGTGAAAAAATGAGATTTGGAGAGTCGAGTAAGTAGCTCTTCCAGTAAAGGCATAGGTTCGGCATCGAACTTCGTTACTTGATTCAATTATCGATAGTCAACGCAAAGACGTATGTTATTGTCTTTTTTACGCACAATAACCATCGGCGAAGAATATGCAGAGGTGGATGGTTCGATTATTTTCAAATCTATCATCTCATCCAACTCTTTCTCGACCTGTGCTTGAAAATGTATAGGTATAGGATAAGGTCTAATCCTAATAGGAGTATGGTCAGTAAGAACAATGTCATGTTCAATGACATGCGTTTGTCCAGGGATGTCAGTGAGTACATCCTGAAATGTTTGCAACATAGTTGAAACTTGTCGCTGTTCTCCTAGAGACAAATCAGGAGAGACAGTAACGTTCTTCCATGATTCACTAGAATGAAGTGGGATCATTGGAAGAGGAAGATTTACATCTGAAAAACTTGTTTCCTCATCCTGTATCACGGACAGTGATGAGCAATGACCATGTTGTACTGGAGAATTGTCCGTTGCTTGGAAAATGGGTTGCAAATAATCCGGACGTTCATGGAATTCAGTAAGCATATTGATGTGGAAGGTTTTATGCTTCCCATCAATATCGACAATATAGTCGACATCGGAAATTTTCGATATTATATCGTACGGACCTTTCCAAGAAATAAGTAATCTGTTTTCCCTACAAGGTAGTAATACAAATGCTTTGTCACCAGGACAAAGTTGTCGTAAGCATCTCTTCTTATTGGCAAATTGCCTTGCCTTCTGTTTCGCAAATTCAGAAGAAGAAGTTACTAATTTGCATGCTTCGATAATTTTTTGTCTCAACGCGATGACATATTCGTAGGATGACTTTGTGTCATCGTCAATATTGTCAGATGTAATGAGATCGTGAAGCAACGACATAGGGCCACGCGGACGCGCGCCAAAGACGAGTTCAAAGGGAGAAAATCCCGTATGTTCATTGGGTACCTCTCTGTAAGCGAAGAGGGCCGCAGGTAAAACTCTGTCCCAGTCTTGAGGATGGTCCTCAGTTATCTTCCCCAGTAAGTTTTTAAGTGTTCTATTAAGGCGTTCGACCATACCATTAGACATTGGATGGTAGATACTACTTAAAGATCTATCTATCTGCAGGGTAGACATTACTTGAGACATGGTATCTGATATTAGTTGGGTGCCATGGTCTGACAATATCTCTCCGGGGAACCCCAGACGAGAAAATATAAGCCAAAGAGCATCTGCAATATCAGCAGTAGTAATGCTCTTCAGAGGAATAGCCTCTGGCCAACGTGTGCACATATCAACACACGTCAAGATAAACTGATGTCCTCTGGCAGACTTGATCTTAAATGGACCAATTATGTCTATGGCCATTTTTTGGAACGGCCGAATAGGAATGTCCGCCGCCTGAATGGGTGCAGCATGCCGTGGACCTTTGGATTTAACTTCCTGACATACTTTACAAGATCGACAATAAATCCGTATGTCCTTGTTTACCAATGGCCAAAAGAAAGCCGCAAGGACTCTTTACTTAGTACGGGAAAAACCCATGTGTCCAGCACACTGAGAGTCGTGAGCGTGCTGCAAAATTTTAACTCTCAAATTCTTGGGAACCAGGATTTGAGAATGACTTGACGTAATGGAGTCTTGAACCATACGTACAAGTACGCCCTTCTTCTTTGTAATCCACGATTTACGACTTGTGTCTTTATTCGGATCACCTTTAGTTGCAAGAATGAAGAATTTCTTCAGAGTGGGATCATCTTCTTGCTGTTTTATAAACGAGTCACGAGAAATTACCAAGGGATTATCTTGGTTATGCACTTCATTATCTTCAATAGATGAAGTTTGAGGCATATTAAGAGCCTGAGCTCTAGTGACTACAGCGTTAGCAATCTGCATGTTTTGCCTTTCCCACGTGGAAATTTGTTGCGGAGTGCATTCCTTGACTCCATGAATGCGACCGATGATGAGGTCAGCGATCGGATTCGGAAGAAGACATGCGTGTACATCTCCTGTAAAGAAAGGAGTAGCAATCCTAATGATTGCAGTAGAGTATTTCTCTAATGTGCCGCCAAATGTTACACATTTGACTACTTGTCCAGTGGCACGGGAAGGATCTACGAGTGACTGCCTAACACCAATTGTGGTGCATCCAGAATCAAATAGCACAGAGACTGGATTGTTATTCACTAAACCCTTATGTAAGACAAGAGAACCTCTTCCATCATGCGCGACTGATGCCGGAAGAGCAGGAAGAGGATGGCCACAGCTTAAAGTAGACACTGTGGTTGGCTCAAATAACGTTTTGCATTGGGGGCACTGAGATGCTCTCCCAAAATCAAAAGCGGCACATGCCATATTACTAGCATCATTATTATCTTTACTCTGTTTATAGGCTTCATGGGACTCTTGTTGTGCAGAGTTTGCCTGAAAATGTGGTTTATGTCTTTTGTTTTGAGATCTACCTCGGTTATTATCACCTCTGTAGTTATTGTTACCTCTATTGTAACCCCTATTTGGGTTTGAGTCATAGTTCCCTTGGTTACCATTATCATATTCATTATAATGAGTATCTCTGTAATTATGATCTTGTTGACTCCAAGACGGATAACCCTGATAGTTTCTATAATTACTTCCTCTACGGAAATTCCTATAATTATGACCACCCCTGTGTCGAGAGCTATCAGCTCGTCTCCAGTTCTTTGAAGAAGAACCCTGAAATGATTGGTTACCTTGGTTTTGATAACTATTATGGTTACCTTTTTTATCAAATCTGTTTTGAGGTCCCTGAAATCTGTGTGAATAATTGGGATTGTATGGTGTTGCTGAAGCAACTGGCATACTCTCCTTAATCTTAGTGTTGCCAAAAGTCACGTCGGGGTGTGCAGTGACATATTGGGAACAATATTCTTCCATTTCTTTTAGAGATTTAGGTTTACGCTCATGTATAAATTCAAGGAAAGGTTTGTTCACACATGACATAATCTTATCTCTGAGCAACAAATCCATAAGTCCTTCATACGTTTTTTCTGTTTTGGAAAGCTCAATCCAACGATCAGCTGTGAGACGTGCCTTTGCAGTGAATTCTGAGAATTCTACACCCGTCTCAGGCACCATCGTTTTAAATAAAAGGCGATAGCCTTCCTCACTTAGCTGATATTTTTTTATCAAAGCCGCCCTAATGACATCATAATTATCCTTATCTGCTTCTCCTACAAGACATAATCTAGTCAAAGATTCACCTTTCAAGTTTTCTGCTAATTGATTAGCGTATTGTGATTTATCCACATTATGTGTACGACAAGAACGTTCAAATCTATCCAGCCAGAATGTAATATCGTCACTGGACTGATTGAACGGTGGAACCTTAACCTTGTAAGTAGAAGGTTTACCATTACCACTAGATGCCTGATTAACATTACTCATACTTGTCAATCTCAATTTCTCTAACTCAAATTCATGTTCTCTTATTGCTTTTTTCGCTTCAGCATCTAATCTTTTTTGTTCAGCCTCCCTGTCTAATCTTTTTTGTTCAGCTTCCAATGTCTTAATCTTTTTTTTTGTTCAGCTTCACTGTCTAATCTTTTTTGTTCAGCTTCACTGTCTAATCTTTTTTTTCAGCTTCCCTGTCTTCAACTGACCTATAATGCATTCAACAGGTCACACGTGGACGAAGTGTTGTCCTACTGCATGTGTCGTATCAGCCACAGGAAACGGTTGGTATCGGTAATTTTGACTTTGAACTTCTGCGATTCCAGTTAATGATATCCACTTTTAAGTTAAATATCCACCAAAAGGATAAATATAAGTGGATGGAAGCAGACATCATCATCATCAGTTGATAAGATCTCTATGGTGTTGTTTGCTCCACTGTAGTGTATGGAATGTCAACTTGACCTACGCAGTGGTGTGTAGACATGGATTGAGTGTATAATGTGCGAATGATAATAAGGGTTCGTGGTGTTGACAAATGTTCTTTTCTCACACTCATGTATGGCTGGAAGTCATCGACACCAACGACTGTGTACCTTTACTAAAGTTTAATTGGACGTACACACTCGACAGCACAGATAGTGACAAATCACAGGTTGGCATAATACATCATGGTACAGTGGATAAATGGTCTTGCAATGTTACATGGGCACTCATGTAGAATAATAGTATAAAGGACTGTCAGTAGCCAAGCCCTCAGTATCGCCCATACATATATATCATCTGACTTCACTGACTGAGCACGTCAGCTTATAAACAATATTTCAGATGGCTTCTAAACCTAATCTCGTTTAGCGACGATTCTCCAACATAATGTTCAGCACATATTTTTTTCCATATAATAATATTGAACCGCTAATAAAGGGTTCTCATGTGTAGCAGTGATCTCTGGACTAAACAAGCGATAATACGGGCATCCCTTTTCTCTTCTTGAAAGTCACTACATGTTTGGTTCCAAGATGGCTTCACTCGTGAGCTGTCACTCACGTTTGGATACAGATAATGAATCTGTCCTAAAGTTAGTCATTCATAAAACATTTCATTGCTCTGTAGATTTGATCATGAACAATTGACTGCATTCTACAGGATATAGTGCTGCTAGGAATCGAAGTCGTTTTCATCGAGTCAAATATATTCTCTTAGACATTCAAATCGTACCTATCGAAAATGGTGGCTTCGAACGAGAGAGTTCACAAGAGTATCTTTTATTACCTTGGTATCAGAAATATGATTCTGCCATTCCTTGGCAATACGAATAAACACTGGGGTAAAGCATACACGATAGGTCTAGACGACTATCACTTTCCCCACAAATACTGAGATCACTTTTTTTCCCGGCGACAAGCCGACATAGACAAAACAGTCCCCATCAGGACGAAGCCAAATCACACCACCCTCTAGCGACACATCCGCCGAATAGCCTTTGACCTCTCTAGAGACAACAGAACATATAGTTCGACTTAGATATGTAAAGATATACAGATATAAGACAGACTCGTCCTACTCAGACAAACAATAATACACATAAATTCAGGCCATAGATATTCTGAAGCAAGAACAATCTATTATTACCCAAACAAACGAATAAATCGCAGTAAAAATGGATTCATCCGCGGAGTTCGATCGAAGAGACGGCACAACTTTCAAGGGAAGTAACTCAATAATGACTTTCCCTTAAGCACTAAAAAATTACCTATTTTGTTTACAAAATATTATTGCTAGAAAGAGCTCCCACAGTTTGTGCACTATCAGTGGCTTCAATGGTGTTTGCTTGGCTTGTTTCAACTGTAGGTGTTGACAAACTCGACATTACCAAATAGTTTGTTAGTTTTTGACATTTAGAGATTTCGTCAGATCGCTTTTCCTTGAGTTTGCGTTTTTGGTATCCACTTAAGTACTTTCGTGAACTCATTGTTATTCCTCTAGGGTCTTGACTTCTGTTAAAAAGGGGAAAAAATTACATTAGCCACAGCAGAACAGCCAACTTACCGCGACACTCCACCTTTACAACATCTGTGCTACCGACTCTCAAACTTTGGGATTGTTGAAATATATACAACAAAACATTAATCAATTCGAGTCGTGCGACTATTGTCGCATGATTTGAAAGGAAAAAATGTTAGGTCTTCTTTCTGAGAACGCGTTTTTTCGTTTACGGCTAGCCTAAATGATACTTTAATAACCTTTTAATTTTTATTTTAACTATTATTTTGTATTGAATTACACTATATTATTAATATATATATTTTTAAAACCCCTTCAAATATAGACCCACACTTTTTAAGCAATGTGGACTAAAGTCGCTTTTGGGGGCCCCTCCGGGATTAGGGGCCCTGAAGCTTCAGCTTCATTAGTTTCATAGTAGATCCGCCACTGGGAAAGGGTATTCTGTTTTGTCTTCCTGACTTGTTTTTATTAATTGTTGTTAAATTTTGTTTTGTCGTATTTTCATGTTGTTCCTTCTGTACTACCTTATGTCCCTACATTTAAGTTCTCCGCTCTCTTATTTAAACTATCTAAATAAAGAAAGGTGATAGCTTCATGATATATATATATATATATATATATATATATATATATATATATATATATATATAATATATATATATATGTATATATATATATATATATATATATATATATGTATATATATATATATATATATATATATATATATATATATATATCAATGTTGCGATTACCGTGTGTGAATGTCCGCTATGAACACGGCACGAATCTACAAATATATTAATCTAGCTCATTAACTACACTTATGCTTAAAATGTACTTACGTATTTATTTATGGATTACCGATAAGACCACGAATGTGTATGCCTTCTAATTTACACTTTTTTTTTTTTTACATTTATTACATGTCTTATTAAAATACGTAATTTAAAACAGCCTCTATTTTCAATCACGAATTCAAAGCACACAAATGATCTAACTTTCACATTTATCGCATTTTATTTGATGTCATTTTAGTATTTTCATCGTTTATATTCCAATACCCGTTTCATTGGGGAAAATAAGACAAGAATAACAACAACTTGTTTCAAGGCTTATGTAAGTAAACACAGATAAAATGAGTAATTAAAACATTGACACTATTAGATGGCTTGTATACATAACAACGATGTATCATAATAACCAGAAGGCAAACCCTGCACAGTTAATGTGGTAAACCTCTAGGGCGCAAATCGTGAACGATTATCTTAATGACAGGTAACGTTTAAGTAGAATGGACACGCTGTACGTAACAGGCTTCTTGGAAGAAAAGCACAGGGAAACAATTGAATAGAGAATAGCCGATTGATGCTGACTGACTTATCAAAGAAAATCCTTATCGTTGTTTTCGCTTTCCTCGTTCAATGTTTGCTTGTCACATCTTGTCACTTCTCTCACAACCCTCCCCCTCTCTCCTGGTTAATTTCTCCTTTGTTATCGGCGACGCGTAGCGAATGAGTGGTAAATAAATAAACAAACAACACACAAAGGTAGTTACCAGGCACTCAGTGAGAAATAAAGAAGTAGAAGACCAGACAACAGAAAAACAACAGAAGTGATAGGCTTACCGGGATCGAACCAGGACCTTCCGAACGGCACCCACCACCTAGCCACGGGAGTGAATCGCCACTATCCACTCTGCCAGCTCCGCATTACAGCGAATGAGTGGACTTACCACTTTGATTTTTCGCTTTTTGTTAGCTCCAGACAGAGTAAGAGTCTACACTGAGCGACACTCCTATTGTTAACTCCGACTTCTTGTCTTTGAAGATACACGCTACCAGATTACCGCATGATAAGGTGCGAGCTCGCAGACATGACATAATAAATAACACGGCAGTGTTAAGACCTTATATGGTCATGAAAGAGAGGCAGATGAATTTGTAAATAACATGTAAAGAAAATATATTGTGAGTTGTGCATAATGTTCTACAGATGAGTAGTGGGTGGAACAGACCCCTACTAATATCAGACACCCATTCGTGGTTGGATTGGCATGGACGTGCAAAAATAAACTACTTCGGAGTGGAGTTTTTATTCCAACTAAACAACATGGGTGTGTGGGAGAAAATGTCGCTTATAATCTGCAGTATTTTAGGACTACTTTACTGCATTTGCATCTGGTCATGAAGACCTTTCAGACAGCCAGGATAACAAATGGAAACAGGATTCCAACATTATGACAGGACTATTTATTAGAGAATCTTCTGATATCAGACAGAAAGAAAACTCGACTGTAGTATTGGAAACCACAAGTCCTAGGAACTGTCATGGGTTGCCTCCCCTTGCTCTACAGTTGTGGTCCAACAGTGGCCAAAACCTAGAGTATCTAATGTTGGTCTTCAAAGGTGTTTACCTTCGCACAGGATTATTCTTGGCAGTTGTAGATACTCGTAGAAGGATAATGATGCTTCTACTTCGAGTTAGTATTCACAAGATATTTCAGAAGTCAAGAACAACGCTGAATGAGTCTTAGCACGTTATCTTTGTATCTCACCCGCCGCCTTTTGTGAAGATGGATATAAATAATTTTGCTCGTTCAAGCCCCCAGCTGATTTAATTCAGTGAAATTCCTTTTATTAGCTCGATATAGATCTGTATATATTTTAATGAATATATCTATAGGTTCTGGATCATACATATATGCCTTTCTCTCTGTAATTTTTTTTTTCGTACGCCCGCTAATACTCGAGGCGAAATCTCAGGTTATTATTAATTTCTAACCTGACATTGATTTTACGTGAGTATCCCTTTTTTCTTGTGCAGAGACAGGTGTCCCTCGCCATTCAGGCATATACTCGCCGATTTCGGAGGTACCCATTAGAGCTGGGTCGGCTCAGGAGCCGCCAATTCCTGGTCGACGACACTCCTTCAAATGTCCTCGCCAGGTCTCGAGTTAATCCAGTCCAAATCCCGGTCGACGAAAAATCCTCAAATGCCGTCGCCCGGGTTTGATCCTGCATCACCCGGTCGCCAGAGCGGTGTTGTAACCACTACGCTAGCGCGGCTCCCTCTCTGTAATGATTAATTCAACTATGAATTTGTCAAAATCAACATATACAAATTTAATGATGAATTACTTTGAAACAAATGTAAATAAATATGAAATGGTAATTATGAGAAATTATGGTTCATCATAGATCTCGGTTTGGAAGATGAAAATATAGTCTTTGGATGTGGCCTGCTAAACTTATGACTTAGCTTCCAAATTGCTGAAATGTTGGTGCTGCTAGTTCCGTGACTTCGTCTCTGTGGCAAGTGCACGTCTCCAAAGGATTTTGGAGGTAACCGCTTCCGGTCAAGGCAGCGATCGTCACCACCCGTGGGATGTAGGTTTCACATGTCGATCTCAAGCTCGAACCACAGACTAGTACAGCTGGTAACGTGGGTAGAACCTCAATGGTCTCTCCAATCCGTACCACCAACTTCAGAGGAATAAAAGAACACATTCCGCTGCTAAGTATTTGCTTTCCTGATTTAGATCAGGCGCCTTTCCCACTGCCCGTCTCTGACTTTTTTATCAGCATTTGTACTCTCCCTGAGTAAAATATCTTATAACTCAGGAGATGTGATAACAAAATCACCATTCTTTTAGTTAATGTAATGAAAAAATTTCAACCTCACAGCGGCAAGTGGCTTGTGCCTGAAGGAACAACTTTAAGCATACTTACAACTCATTACAAATGATAATATACATATGATGTCATCATCATCCACTTCCTTTCTCCACTTGGAGTCTGGGATTACCTCTGCTTTTGCTTCTTCCGTGAGAACTAGCATGAAGCAATCACCAGCGCTTGCTGTGGTGGTTTATGAGTGTGTTCTTTTTCACATGCTGAGGTTGCCACCCTCGTATGAATCTTTAACACTCCTAGCTAGTATAAATCATTAAAATTCAAAGTATAAAAATATTTGCAACTCACCCTAGTAACTAGGAAAATCTTAGGCGAGACCAGCTGTACTAGTCTGTGGTTCGAGCTTGAGATCGACACGTGAAACTTACATCCCACGGGTGGTGACGATCCTTGCCTTGACCGGGGTCGGTTACCTCCAGAATCCATAAATAGTCTTGGCAACTTAAGACAGATGCCTCGAATACAAGTCTGGGATATTATTTCTTATTCTAGAATTCCTCTGTGACTTGTGAGTAGTTTCTGTAGGAGTCCGGTTCCGTATTAATATTGGCCAGTTTAGTTTTCCAGTGTATAAAGGATGCTCTAATACGTTTTTCCGTTTCTAAAAATTCAGAATCCTGACTCTATTTCTTTATGTGGCAAAGTCCGAGCTGTCTACTTTGACGATTTCAGGAATGCAGTGTCGTATGCTAGATGTTCCATGTTATATCGTAGCTCTCGTCCCACGCTTCCTGCATGCCACTCTGACAAGTCGCGTGGTTGTTTATTGGCGCCTAAAAATTCAGCCAATACATTCAAAGTTCATATTATGAAAACTTTTCCTCATGCAGTATTCTGTATGACTCATGCGTTTCAAAGTTTCAAACAGTCATCCTCAGTACATGGAGTTGCTACATCAGACAATTGTTGGTAATGTTTACGTTACAACCTCTTACATTTTTCCTGTCGAGTCGGAAGTAATATGCATTCTTAAGCAAGCACTTTGTGCTCGCATTTACTTGCAGTCAATGTGCTATTGTCACGTTTTAGGGACTAGTTAATCTCTCAGGGATGGGCGATACGCTTGTCTGGCCCTGTCATGCATCGAAGCATGAAACGTGAACAATGACAGTAGGGGAAAAGAGAGGTGCTAACAATAGAATAATATACCTATTTCAGTACGCACAACAAATGTAGTTCAATACTGCCGGAGAGGAGAAGAGAGCGTACAAATTATGTCACAGGAACCTACATACAGAATAAAATTGGGATTGTAACTAAAGTAATACCCCGACCACCTGTAAGACGGCCTCTTAAAACATGTGGCCCGACACTATTCGGAAGTTTTTTATGTGCGAGAAGTCTGTAAATTCATTCCCAATAATCGGGGTCAGTTGTAATATGTACATTTTACCATTTTATATTTTTGCATTTAACATGTGCAATTTGCTTGTGGATGTACAGCTTCATAAAAGACTGGCTACTTTAGCATATAAAATGAGTTGATTAATGAACTACCACTGCAAGAGCTGGTGACTGCTTCGTGCGAGTTTCCTCATAAGGAACCCAAAAGCAGATATAGCCCCAGCATTACCGCAAATGACGTGCTACTGCCAAAGAATTTGACGCTTGGTGGAACAGTCAACAACACCCTTGGGAACCAACAGCGACGGAACCGAACACCAACAACAAATCATCGTCAACACCTCGCTAGTTAAGAATTACAGTCAGGCCCAGCAAAAGAACTTTTTTTTTAAACGACAGCCACATTAACGTCACTACCAGGAATTAAAACATCAGTGCTTGAGTGTTTCATGAAAACCTTACTTTTACTTTGTTAAGTATAATTAATTATTAGTTTTGTTATCTGTAAATACAAACTGATAGTTGATTTAATCATTCTTAAGTGAACTGCACCCGTATGACTCAGTTATTTTAAATACATAACCATACTGAGATGTTAAAGTAATATTTTACTGAATCATTTCATTTGGGGGCTCAGACAATACGAGCAGATTTCTTTTTCCTCACAGAAGGGACAGGAAGATAAAAAGTTAACGAGAGCTTAGATGATCTCAGTTGTTATGCTTGCTGTCTTAAACTGCATGTGAAATAGAAGGATCATTCTTCTATTTTTATCTCTACCAAGAGTAATCTTGAGCGAATGTTGATATCTTTGAAGACGCTCATTTTTATGTTCTAAGTTTGACCATTTTTGGACCAACGCTGCAGATCAGGGAGACAATCCAGTGATAGATATATACAAAGGGAGTCAACCGAAGCCACAGATTAGCAGGAAGAATTTTTTGTTTTTAATGGGGATTTCAAAACAGGTGATTTGTAAACAGAAACAAAGGTGATAATGCCCTACTTAGCTGCTTTCGTCTAACTGGTGAAATGCTTCAGTGACGAAGTTCTCAGAATGCAGGTAGCATTAGAAAATTACAATAATAATAATTTGTTAATAAAAACAATAACACACAGAACTCGACCGTCGAGAATTTTCCAGATTTTGTCCACGGCTTTTAGCAACAGAGTGATGTGGAAAACTGGATAGAAGTACAAAAGCAGTGTCCTCAAACAACTTGATCACTGGAAGGATGAGCCCTGTCCTACTGCAGTTAGTATATTTGAGTAATCCTCTTAGAAAGTAATGTGAGGTAAGGGAAGCCACCGCTATTACATGCCAAAATTAGTTTCTTTCACAATAACTGAACGAAAGCGACATCTAAACATTTCTGGGGCCACAGACACAATCGGCTGCTACATTGAAAACAAACCAAAAACAAAACACTGTTTTCTTCATTACTTTAGGCACGCCCCTTTGAATCATAAACAATTGTCCTTTATATATATATCTCTCTTCGGTTTCTGCATGGTGGACAGTTAAATTTCCATTCAGTGTTATAGGCATTATTTGATAACAATGTTATCACTAAGCTAACGCCCAGTGAGGGTGGATCAAAGACAAAATAACAATGTAATGTTAATGCCAGCCAGCATGATAACAGGTTGTCAAAGTAGTCCACTAGCATATACCGCCCTAAAGAAGTGATATGTTAAAGTGTAGTGGTGTTGATGGTATTGTATGATGGTGATATTACTAAATGTAATTGTATGAGGCCAGCTGTGAAGGCTCCTGAGATAAAATGTAGTTGTGAATTTGTCAGAAGGCCTTTCTTGCTACCACTACGACCTCACACTTAATTTTTTTTAATGAATGTGGCTACGTAAAGTGTCTAGGGTTATGATATGTAGTGTGGTGTAATTGGTTATAGATATACCCACAGATATTTAACAAGACTAATAATATTAATAAATGTTAAAATACACTGAACTAACTCACGTGTGTAAAATTTCTTGATAGAATTACATTTATTTTGTTCTGGATCAATTTTTTAGGTTGACCAGAACTTAAAAAGATTTAGAGATTATGAAAGAAATGCATGGAATATTATATCATAAATGCAATAGTGTACATATATATGTACTATACTAGTTAGTTTTAATAAAATGTTCTAGTAGTCATCTCTTTGGGAGGATAGTTAATATTTGTGCTGTTGGGGTGGCCTCATCACACCTGTCTATATTGACTACACAGTGTCCAGAAAATGGTGGGAATTTTTATGGGGTTATTAGTAACTAAACTGCGTTGGTGAATGTCCAGCAGACCAGAGGCTCACTCATCTTGTAGTTGTAGCTCTGGTGCTGAAATCTGATGGTCCCACCTCTCCGTGCTGGCGGGCAATAATGGTGGTCTCTGTCACAAGTATTGCACAGATACACTCGAGTAAAGTCACCAACTGAATAGACACTGCTTGGTTGACAACAGAAACTCACAGCTCTGCAATCAAAGTATGGGCCATGTGTCAAAATCTATTCTCTACCCACGTCTGGACACAACACTGACACAACAACCACATCATACAGACAGGTCAGATCTCTCTGACCAAACAGCACATTTACCATGGTGGGTTTACATCAGATAGATCCTCCCAGACTATAGATTCTGAAAAATATTTATTAGTTGTCTGCCCTAAAAGAGGATAGGTAATATGTTTCATTATTCTCAACACTTGATCTGTCTTGCCTAACTCTTGCTGGAGTTTATGTATATTGTTGGTCCCTAGACCCTGACTTGGGCGGGGGGTCTAGAGCAAATCCCTACTTGTTTGTAAGGCTAGATTTCGATATGGCAGTATCAAATCACTCAAACATGAAACAATATTCAAAATATATAAGGAAATAATTTCAATCTTACCAGATTATGAATAAATAACACAGAATTGCTAGCAAAACTCAGCTGAGCTGCTGGCTATAGTATGGCGTCCTTAAACTTCTTACACTTTCTTTCATATGGAAATCACCACACTTTAAAATCTGTGTCTATCACTGAACAACTATTGAAGAATGGCCCCACTTTCGCGTCTGAGCGCTAATGATATGATTGTCTGTGGCCAATCACTGCCTAGGTTTATTTGAATTTCAAATTTCCTACCATAAAGTCATTTCATTCATGCTTCAGTCAAGTATGGATGTTTATCTGTTAGTCTGTCCGTCTCTACTTGTGTTTCTACAAAATGTACTTGATTTTTGAACCAACCTTTCTCTCCCCTCCAAAATTTTGTCGTTAAAAGTTATATTTAGACACAGCTACCACCCAAAAACCCTCTCCTCCATACTAAGTAAATTTGAACACCTGCGTCTCGAGGTCGTGTTTTTTTTTTTTGTGCAATTAGCGACACTTTTAGATTCAATACAGTCTGTCGATGATGTGAACAACACTGTCTTTTGTCATTATCTTCAATATTATCTATCCGTCTGTAAAATTAAGAACATATTAGTTCACTGCTCAGAATAGGCCATCCGGCCAGCTAATTTTTATATTCCTAACATTAATATTAAGAAAAAAGTACTTTTTAATTTTTTGTAATATTCCTAACATCTGCGTTTAGCCGCTGAATTCAAATCAAGGCCTTGGTATCGCGCAAAAGCGTCCAATAAATGACTGTGGCGTAACATATCTATGGTCCCTTCTGTCGAGTTGCTTACTTTTTATGTCAACTTGGGAAACGTGACTTTTCTCCGTTTCCCCCCCCCAATTGCGTCTCCTTAGCCTTCTAGTCTCACGCAATCTTTCCAGTCATATTTTTTTCCTTTTTGATCCGCCGTTCCCCTCCTGTCTAGCAAGTCAATTATTATGGAGGATGATGACCCGCGGTCTGGGCGATCATGTACATCAGCAGCCTACGCATTATGTTTTATCCTTAAATGTTATCTTTGGAGGTATTTTACCGTTGTATCTCTGTCAATTTCACTACATAAAGGCTTCGCTTATACTAGGTCTGAGCGTTATGAAGTGGGGCGACCATTTCCCTTCATCTAATATACGGAATGTTACTACCATTTGTTTAGAGTTACCTCACGAATCAACAACACTATTCATCGTCACATCTAAAACTGTTCCGTTCCAAGACTAGTTTATATAAGACACATTCCGTTATGTTTGTGAAGTGTGACATAGTCCTAACTAACCTGGTTGGGTAACAAACAAAAAAAAGTCTTGCAAGCGAAATCTGCTGGAAATTCTGATTTGAAGTAAACAGTAACAGTAGCTGGGAAACTGAAACTATAACGCACACAAACGAAATCTTAACACAGTATATAATATATAATTATGAAATTGTGCAAAAACATTCTGTCTCGGATTATGCCACTGAATTATTGGTGGCATTTTATAAAAGCCGCATTCTTTGCTTTTCGGCATCTCTAGAGTTTAGGTCACCACATTATTCACCTAACCATGCATTTTTTGGGCAGTCTGTCAGTCTTAACCTTTTTAGCTTCTTAGATTATGATATTGCTTGTACTGTTTACTATGTACGTGTATCATCCTAACACATCAGGTGTCAATCATGGATATGTGTCTGTATGACAGGGAGTTTTCCAACAGTCCAGACTACTTTCACGAAATAGCATATGGCATTTTAATTTTCTTTAAATAAATAAACAAACAACACACAAAGGTCACGTGTTATCAGGCACTCAGTGAGAAATAAAGAAGTAGAAGACTAGACAACAGAAAAACAACAGAAATGGTAATGTATAAACGTATAAACATTTAAGGAGGGGAAACCCGAGGCCTGTAAATAGGAAATAAATAAACAAAAACACACAAAGGTATGTTATCAGGCACTCATAGCTTGACTGCCTGCGTCAGGACCAGCGAACCAGAGCTGGTCAAGACTGCACTCCACCTCCACGTGGTGGTCCTGGAAACAGTCTGCAGCTGTGCAATCTGGCTGAGCGAGTGTGGATCGAAATGGGAAGGCAAACCCGGTCCTAAAAAATGCCGTGCAGAAGTCGGATGTGTCGACCGAAAGGTGCAGATATCACAGCTTAGGCGTAAACAGACACAACGCAACCACCGTCCTTTTCAGGGCGAACGAGGAAGAAGAAGAAGGCACTCAGTGAGAAATACCAAAAACCTACCTTCTGTCCTTTACTTATTCTCATTCTTCTATAATTTAATAGACACAGTATTAAGGTCTTTGTCTTGTGTAATCTGGCCTATACTGTTTAATAGTGAAACTGCAGAAGTGATTGCGTCTATAATTAGTCTGGGTCGTCCTTGAGTACATATCTGGGTTACGTGGGGGGTCGTGCTAGACCTCTGTCGGCGATGCACTATTTTTGTAGTGAGTAGCTGGCAGAGTGGATAGTGGCGATTCGCACCCGTGGCCGTTCCAGTGGGTGCCGTTCAGAAGGTCCTGGTTTGATTCCCGGTAAGCGTTTCACGTCTGTTGTTTTTCTGTTGACTAGTCTTCTACTTCTTTATTTCACACTGAGTGCCTGATAACACGTGACCTTTGTGTGTTGTTTGTTTATTTATTTACTGTTTACAGGCCTCGGGTTTCCCCTCCTTAAATGTTTATAATTTTCTTTGCTGTATGCAGACTGCATATTTTCTGGGTGACGAGTTGAATGCTTGAATTTAAAATAAAAGAACTTTCTGTGTAACGTTTGCGGAATGGAATGAACAGTTTCTGCCCTGCCTTTCTTACGACATGCCTGGTGGGTATACGGTGCTCGTATTGTTTGCTCACTTTTACACTTCCTAGCCCCAAGATTGACACAAGCGAAAGTGACAACAACAAAAATCACACTGTTTCACAACTTAGATTAAAGGTTGACAAAATGGTGCGTTAACAAAACAGTGCGTTAACAAAACGGTGCGTTATCAAAACGGTGCGTTAACAAAACAGTGCGTTAACAAAAAAGTACGTTAACAAAACAGTGCGCTAACAAAAAAGTACGTTAACAAAACAGTGCGTTAACAAAAAAGTACGTTAACAAAACAGTGCGTTAACAAAACGGTACTGTAAAAGTGTTGTATTACCAATTCATTTGTTACCTTTCAGCTCCCAATGGAGCACAGATCGTAATCTAAATGTATGGTTTTTTGTGTCTCCCTCTATTTCTCTTACCCTGGGGATTGCAGAACAAGGACTGTCTTGTAAACATCAGCAGGTTTTCTCAACGTGTGCCCTGCCCAACATCAGCGTCTTCTTGTTCTAATAGTACTGGTCTGGTTGTTTCCATCAGTTCCACATTGGTGATCTTATCTTTAGAGAAGTACATGGTTTTTAAATTTTTAAAATTTATTTTCGTGTGTGTCCCACTTTACCCTCACTGGCTTTCCTTTCCCTGACGAAGGCATTGTGGCCATAACGTTGGCTATTTTTTTTGTTTTTTGGTCCTCGTAAGACGAATCATCTTTTTTGGGATTTTTTTACCTACCCATCCATTGATCTTATCATACCGTCTGTATTATTCTGTTCTGCCCCGGGCACCGATATATGAAAGTCATAATATTTCTACTAGTTATTTTTGTAGTTCTCAAGTACTTGTTAACATTTATAGCATCCTACTGCATCGAATAATAGGCCCGACTTCTACCACACCTGTCATAAGAGATGACTACTGTAAGTTTATCTCATGTAAAGCAAATTAATGCAGAAACCACTACTACACAAGCACACTGCGTTGGTGCAAGCTTCGTTGATGAGGGCTACTACAGTCATAGCCTAACTCTCCATAAAAAGTGAAAAAGAGTAAGAAAATATCCCATCATGGTAGACACAAAAAAAGCACAGGGACAATTTGATTTTAAAAAACGTAAGTATATAAATGATTGCTTTTATTCTTCTTTATCGTTCGCCCGCAGACTTTCACATTAATTTTTGTAGAGAACAGTCATTTAAAGACCAGTCATATAGAGACCAGTGATATAGAGACCAGTCATATATAGATCAGTCATATAGAGACCAGTCATATAGAGATCAGTCATATAGAGACCAGTCATATAGAGATCAGTCATATAGAGACCAGTCATATAGAGATCAGTCATCTATCTATCTATCTATCTATCTATCTATCTATCTATCTATCTATCTATCTATCTATCTATCTATCTATCTATCTATCTATCTATCTGTGTCTGCCTGCTGGTCTGTCTGTCCGTCCGTCTGTCTATCATCTTATCTGTCTGTATCTTTGCATACATCTAGTCTATCTGTCTGTCTGTTTGACTAGATAGATAATGGTTAGCTATCCATCTGACCAACAGTCTGCCTGTCTCTTTATCTCTCTTCTGTGTGCGTATCTCCTTGGACGTTTGCGCCCCCTTCTCTCTCTCTCTCTCTCTCTCTCTCTCTCTCTCTCTCTCTCTCTCTCTCTCTCTCTCTCTCTCTCTCTCTCTCTCTCTCTCTCACTTTCTCTAGACTGCCCTGGCACAAGAATGTTCATGAGCTTGAATGATCAACACACACGAACACTTGGTTGCACACGCGGAAATATATCCCTGCACCAGAATTGTGATTTTGTGGGTTATCCGTTTCTGACAATGTAGTCTCGCTCTTCTTCCCCTGTGATAATTAAGTGCTAAAACATTGCCAATCTAAATTGAGGCAGCCAAGAGGAAGAGAAACATTGCTGAGATCCAAAAATCTTTCTGTCGTTAGGGTGATGGCTGAGAGCATTTTGATATTAAAAATAAATTGACTATATTGTTGCGTCGTTCATCTTCCTGCGGTTCCTTAGAAAGATACCGCCATTTACTTCACCATTGCTCTTTCAACCCCCAAAGTCCATTTTTCGCGTATCGTCACTCCCCACAGATTTATTGCTGCAATAATTAAATAAAAATGGCAGTCTTTGTCTATTAATTATCGCACTGTGTACATTATACGGTAGAATTTTATTAAACTATTGAACGGACTTGAAGTAAGCTGTCTTATTAAACAACTAGTTTTCACGACTGTTTTGATCATGTGCCCCTAAGTCCCGAAATCGGGGGGGGGGGGGGGGGGGGGGGGGGGGGGGGGGGGGGGGGGGGGGGGGGGGGGGGGGGGGGGGGAAAGAGACAAAGCAGCAATTAAGACACTCCTTCACTCTCCTAAGAGGCGACCAGGGCAGTTATTCACGGGGCTGGCGAGCTTCATCGGTAACTTCTAACGAGGAGGCCAACTACAGTAGTGGCCATATACCTTTTAAGGAGTGTAAGGGTAACAAGAAGAAGCTGAGCTGATGTCTAATAATTACTGTACTGAGCACAGTTAAATATACTGACAGCAGGTTTACACTGACAGCAGGTTTACACTGACAGCAGGTTTACCACTGACAGCAGATTAAACATTACAGCTTGACGACAGATCTAAACTTTTATTACTTGCCTACGGATCAACTTTTTTGACCGCATGAATCATATGAATCATATATCACTGTCACTCACTTTGTGTTGCGAAATTCACCGACTTTTCTTCGTTGAGTGTTACTATTTTCGGGAGAGTACATATAAGGGAAACAATACAATTAATGTCTAACTCAACCACAGTTGCATCCCTTAGATATACCCGACGTACAAACGGCGAGAATTATGGAGTTTGATTATGCGCAGATATGAGTTCTGACATCTATAAAAGACAACAAACGACGTCTTCTAATTAAAAAATAAATAAATTAAGCGCAGTGTCGGCTGGCGGTGTCAATTATGCCTCCTTTAAATATAAATAATAGTAATAATAAAAATAATAATTGTTAGTATTCAGTAGATTATAATAATGGAAATTAATAATAATTCGTAGATTAAAAGATGGAGCAACAAATTCATAAATTCAAACCACCTCCCCGTGACAATGACACTAGAAGACAAACATATTCACAGCCAAGGACCAGTGTCGTGAGAAATTCTAATCCACATATATAATTTAAAACGTAAATGTAAAGCCTAACAAATAAATTTAATAAAAGGAAAGAAGAATGGTAAAGAACAGTGCTGTCACAATGACTGTACTCGAAATCCCCCTTGTTTTCTCCTGCGTCTGCGAATTGTAACGTTTCACGTTGATAGTAAAAGCCTACTGCTTCAATACCCGCCTTCTACGATAAAACATGTGCTGCATTTCTAAGAAAAACCTTGAGATACGCAGGTTGACCTAGATTTAAAATTCCATTCATGTCTTTTTATACACTACGTTACCTAAAACGAAAGACAGATGGACTAAAGATAGAAAGAAGGGAGGGCTGAAAGCAGGGACACATGCAACACTAAACACGCGTCGCGCGATACACAATTGCTGCCATCACGCGTGTAAGGCCACATGTACTAGCTTTTTTCAAATCGACAGTGATAAAAACACTACCCATACCAGAGTAAGGTTTTAAAATCCTGAAAAAACGCTTATTAGGAAATATGACATTATACTGGTTTACGTTTGAAAACATTACAGTACCCAGACACCACATCGTTTTCGAAGTAAACAGGAGGTAGAAGAAAGTGCATATTTTGAACGCAGCCACTTAGCTCCTTTAAATTTGTATATTTGGGTTCCTTAGGACTTGCTGACAAAAAATATGTTAAACGTTACGCAAATAGTCTAGGAATTACCAAATTATAGCCAAAAGAAATAAGTGAGGGATGTCAGACAACACCCAAATCAGAATCGCTCAGTGGCAGATTTTCACCCCACCATTGTACGGGAAATAGGCTGACATGTTACCTCCTATTTGATTGGCGGAAAATAAATGTAAGGCTAAACACGATTAGTCGGACTATAAATACTACTTCTTTGTTGTTAGGGGAAACGTGAGTAGGAGTACTTTTTTGAAAAGCTGTGTAAACATGGCATGATTGGTTAGACCTGCCAATATAGTCAATTAGAGGCGTCAGGTCAACACCACATTTTGCAAATAAACTTACTACAGAATCAGTGCGTTGAGCACCAGTGCATATTTTGCTAAATAAAAGCCTGGGACATCGGCAGATCGAAATTGTGCTATATTCATTGCCGGTCAACGTAATTCTGTGTTATTTCCATGAATTGTGGGACTGTGGTCCTAAAGCTATTGAGCAGTACCTGGTCAGAGCTTTGCTGAATCCAGAGGCGGACAGCATACTCCTTGGTCCATATAGCAAACAGTGAGGTGTCTCCAGAACACAGGGGAGCAATCGAGCAGAGGAGTCTTTTCCTGCCGCCATCACGAAAGTTAAGCCTATGTGGCCAGCTGAGCTCAACATTATGTAACCCCATCTTAAACTAACATTGTATAAAAATAAGAGGGGAAATTAATTGTTTTAATGAACGGAACTGAGAACATCTCCAATACTAGTTCCAACAGAAATAAACACTTGAAGTCATGATGACAAATACCAACATAGCTTGAAAAAACAACACCAGTATTACCTCATATTACCACTACACAACTGACACACATAGGATAAGATTAATAAAATATGTCACTACAAGATTCATATTGATAAATTCTGTACATATAACTTGTAATTAAAAGTGATTGTGATTCCTGGTTCACTTTGTATTTGAATCAGGACACATATATATTAATGAAAAGTGCTTAATACATATTGATATTTGAAAATTTACCAGTGACTCATTTAAGATAGTCTTATAGAATGGTACATGTGTGTGAGTGTCACAGTGTTGTCAAGTGTGGTGGAATAAATTGACTTGTTTATCTGTCTGTTGTTGTTGTGACTTACACTTCATCATATACATACCCTAGACATTCAACGTAGTCATCACTATATTCAAGAATAATTCTGACTGAGGTATAAATATGTGGTAGCAAGTAAGGTCATCTATAATACACTACCCTTATTAGATATAGATACCTTCACAGCTGATCTCAGTCAGTACACTAAGTCCCCTATAAATATTTATATATCCCACTTTACCACAACCAGAACAACCCAGTTTTAATTTTAAAATAGCAAAGTGGGACGCCTTCCGTTCAGAGCTAGAAAAAGATAACGCAGCAATAGGTAAAAGAAGATGATATAAACAGGCTTCGTAGAAACACTAAAATTTACATTTGAAAAAAAAACAAACTGTAAAATGTATACCAAGTAAGAAAATGCCCCCAGCCTAAAACCAAGCAATAAAATGCCTAAAACTTTTTTTTTTAATCGACTAAAACGCAGACCCAGTAGCTTGGTGGATAAAGTGTCGCTCATAGACCCGAAACAAATTGTAATGAACACCTAATGAACGAAAAAAGGCTGAAAGCAAAAGAAACCAACAGAAGAAATGTTATCGAACACTTAGGCACAACGTGTAAATAAAAGAAGTGGGAGCACAATAATTAATATAGTTAATCAAAGGAAAGAAGAAAACAAATAATGACTCCACCCATCTGTCAGGGGAGAGCAGATTCAGGTAAATAAAAAGTTAATGTTCTAGCAGAATGTTTATATAAAGTCAGTGCAAACAAGGAACCGTTCACATGAAGAAAATGTGAACAGAGAAAGACTAATGAGGAAACTCAATCAGGACATACCAAACCAAATAGAACAAACATGCTTCCTAAATGCTGATATCACAAAGGAAGAAGTAGAAAGTGGAATAAAAGAGAAATCGAATATCAGGACCTGATAATCTTTGGTGCGAAATCCTTTTTTTTTTTTAAAGTACCTAAGATGGTTATAACAACAATAACTTGACCTCAAACAAAATCTGGAGATGACGAAAGAAACCAACAGGCAGAAAAATAGTTGTAATAATTCCAATGTTTACACCTCACACGGAAGCCCATGATTTTTAATTTTTTTTTTTTTTAGATGATCCAGAGCTGACAGACCTACAGTGTCCACTTGTCAAATTAGAAAACTAATGTACAACCAGAGGATTTAAAAGAACAGAAAGAAACAGTAGCAGTGTTCTTATCTAAGGAATGTAATGAATGCTTAGGAGAGAAAAAAAAAGCATAACGAGCAAAACCTATAAGTATCCATAAACATTTTTGTAGGAGAGATATCTGTAGTACAAGTAAACGACTGAAAGACAGAAATATACGAACAAAAAATGGTATCCAGCAGTTATCAGGTATATCTCAAACAATCTTTACCACAGTTTTAAATGACTTAGAAAAGAAGCTGAGCCATATCAAAAATGCCATATCACAATGTACAGATAACTCCGTTTGATGGATTGGAAAATACCTTTGTCATGGGTTATAAAATGCAGATACCTAAAGTCTATGCATGGAGGCATATCTGAAGTCATCCTTATATGACAACCAGCTATGCTCAATGCTACGATATATGTACGTGAAAGTGAACCTATGTCTGTGAGGCTAATTACATTCTCAATGACTCTTGACATCATCCACACACTTAAAGGGATTCCCCCTGTGGTGAAACATGTTGAGAACCCAGCATTGCACACTAAGCTTGGAGGAGTCACTTGAGCCCGAGACAATTGTTTGGCTTTGGCTTGGTTGACTGAATGCAGAAGGATCTCACTACCGACCCAGTGATAAGCAGGGGAAGCTGAGAAGTGTCTCTGTGGAGGACGTGACAATTTCACGGGAGAGCCCAGAACCAGAGTACAGTATTTATAGCTCTGCATAGTTGGAGAGCCACCTTGGATGGTGGGGAATGCACCGTATGCCACACGCTTCTTACTCCTAGCTTGGGACCAGAAGTGACGATCATTTAAACGCAAGCCAAACTGGAGAAACTGGAGCTCATGACTTCAACTCAACAAGTTTCGTAATGGTAGAAAAGCCACAGGAAAAGCCTAGATCTACAGTGTAGATAATATCAAGGAGTCTTCAACTTGGTATTGGCTGCTAAAGAGCGAAAAGCTCAGCAGCCCTAGTTAAACAACAACAACAAACAACAACAACAACAACAACAACAACAACAATACTTAAAGTATCGGAATATACGAAATGCTGGGGCTTAAAAATCAATTTTTAACATAATAAAATAATACAGAGTAGAAAAAATATTCAAAAAGTGAAGGGCTAGAAATAAATATTTAATTCACATATTCATGCAAGAACAGATAAGCACCTCCTCAACAACTTGTTTTATTGTGCATGACATTAGATATGCAACGAAACATTATAATAAGGAAAGCAAAAGCAAATACGCAATTACAAAAGCAAAAAACAAAACTACACGTGAAAACTCCAAACAACAACATCAATCAATCAACCAATCAATCAATACCCTTTAGCTCCCCAAGGAGCATAGGCCTTCAACACACACATGCCAAGTCTTCCTGTCCTGTGCCCTCCGCTCAAGTTCTTTCCATGTTTTCCTCATCATTTTTACCTCTGTATCCAGTTCTCTTCTCCATGTGTTTTTTGGTCTACATCTGCCTCTCTTTCCCTGTGGATTCCAGAACAAGGACTGCCTTGTAATGCTATCAACAGGTTTCCTCAATGTGTGTCCTATCCATCGCCAGCGTCTTCTTCTCAACTCTTGTTCCACTGGCACTTGTCTGGTTCTTGTCATCAATTCCACATTTGTGACTTTGTCATACCATTTCAGTCCTTCTATTCTATGCAAGCACCCGTTTATAAAAGTCTGTAGCTTTGTGGTTGTTGTTTTTGTTGCTCTCCATGTCTCAGAGCCATACAATAGGACTGACTTGACATTTGAGTTGAAGATTCTTATTTTCGTGTTGGACTTGATTTCTCTTGTTCTCCATTTGTTTCCCAATGCAATGAAAGCTCCTCTTACTTTTTGTATTCTTATTTTGATATCACTGTCTGTCCCTCCAACTTTGTCTATATTACTTCCAAGATAAGTGTAAGATTCTACTTCCTTTAGTGGTGTTTCTTCAAGTTCAACCTTGTTATCATTTCTTGCTTTTATTCTCATAATCTTTGTCTTTTCCCTGTGTATTTTCAGGCCCACTTGTTGTAAACAACAACATGATTATACTATAAATAGTCGAGATATAAACAAACAACAAATTATGCTGTAACAAGCTAACACCAAGTACAGTCAATTGTATTCATAATTCTAATGTAAATAAAACACAGAATGGAAATAGAGTTACACTAAATGCCCTGCAACTGAAAATTGGGGTGAAGAGAGTGGACTCTGCAAAGATGGTGGATGAGAGAAGGCAAATGCAGCTTATTTAATGCACAGAGCACTTCAATTTCTTTCAGAAAAGCAAGAAGAATTCATTGAATAACAGATGATCAATATTTTTAGGGACATTTTATATATAAAAATCGCTAGAGCAAAACAAGAAAAAAATTCTCAACTTTGTACAAACGCAGAAAGCGTTACAGCCAGTGGGGGATAAACCTATATGTGGCTGTTTACATAGTTCATAGTAACACGTCAAAGATTATTGCAGACATCGAATACACTTCTTAGTAAAAGAAGATTTATCAATAGTATTAGACGGTTGGAGGGAAGGTGTGGGGGGGGGGGGGGGGGGGGGGGGGGGGGGGGGGGGGAAGGGGGGGGGGGGGGTGTATTCTATGGAGCAGCTGAACCATTGACAAAATAAAACATTATTAACAGTCATGAAGGAAAAAGTATCTCTAACAATCATTAACAGCAGTGATCGAGGGACGGAAATTAATTACACAGGATTTACTTCACTCTTGTCACTCCTGTTATTAAAAACAACAACAAACACCACTCAAATACGCAGTATTACATTTAAATCAACTACAGTATATATGTTGCAGAGCCAAAAATGACGTTAGCTTGAAAAAAAAGGAAGGGAAACAAGAGCCAAAATAACAAAGCAGTACTAATACTATGATTACTTCCCTTTGAACGTGTAGTGGTAATCATTGCTTATAGAATCCGGTCACTTAAATACCACTCTCCTTCTTTAGGCCACCAATCCAGTTGGACAACGTTGCAGACAGCGTACAAAAAAACATGTCATGTGCTATTGCAGTGTTGGTTTCTTTAGTAATTAATTTGACATGATAAGGTTGCCAGCATTTGCGATCTTTTGATACAATTTCAGTCATTCTATTCCGTGCTAGCACCAATTTTATCATCATCACCATTTCTTTCGCGCCCCCTACGAGGCATGGGGCCACAACTGTAGTTGATCCCACAGTAAGCCTGCACCAAGCATTCACGTGCTCTTGAAGCGGTTCTTTCTGTAGCACCAGAGGCGTAGTAAGGGGGGGGGGGGTTTCCGCTCCGGGTGCCAGGCAGGAGGGGGGTGCCATCGAGAGAGTGAAAATGCCAATATAAATGTTGAAACTAAATAAAATATTCCTGAAATAATTTCCCCAATGTCGACAAAATTATTTTCTTTCCGTTCCCCGACGAAGGCCGTGTGGCTGCAACGTTGACTATTTTCTTTGTCTCTTGTCTTAATAAGACGAATCACCTTTTTATTTGATTTTTTTTTTTTTTTTTCGTATTCTTTCAATCGACAAAATTGGGAAACGCCATGTTTCGTTTATCCTCGACAAGACTCATCATCGCCAGCACAAAGGCTAGTTTGCTGTAACTCGATCCTGACACAGACGTGCTATCGTTTCTCATTCTGTCTCTCCTAGTAACATTAGGGACCAAGCGTGACACTGATAGTAACGTTAATGACAATCTACATGGCACGAAATCATTTTGTACAAAATTATTTCAGTTCAATGAGTAAAAAGAACGGTATAAATTTTGCCTCTTTTGTGTACAAATTCAACTGATCGTCCTTCCCCTCGCCCCCCCCCCCCACACACACACACACACACATACTAAATACAGGTGACCACACTTGCTATAAAATATATTACCCTCGGATCAGCCGACAAAGAACAGAGTGACCTAGCGACTTTAGTAAGGGACAAATAGCGGTGTACGGCTTGTAATTAGAACTAAGAAAAATGATATGGGAGCCGCGCTGGTGTAATGGCTACGACGTTGTACTGGCGACCAGGTGTTCATGGTTCAAACCCGGCCGTCGGCGTTTGAAGAAATGTTTACGACCGGAAATTTGACTGAATAAATAATCTGAACGGCTCCTGCACATAAATCCCGTGTGGATGGGAAGGAGCGAAGCTCCTGACCGGGTTGGAAGGAAAGTCCACTGACCCCCCAGCCTCGCAATGACACGTCATTGGGCCGAAAGAGCCGGAAAGCTCGAGTGCCGCTGGTTATAGAAAAAAAAAATGATACTGTCCTTATGCTTTTAAGAAAGTGAACACGGGTTATACTCAATGACTGGAAACCGTTACTTGCTCCGGAACACTTTGGACCCATTGTCAAATCTACACTCTGCTGCGTCTGTCGACACGCGACAATGTAAAGAGCAAACTGTTTAGGGTCTAGATATTTCATACAAGTATCCCTGGTCGCATGCGAATAAGTAGATCTAGACTGCATTACATTTCGAAGGAATTATTGTGTTGTGTCCTTGGAAACTCATTGATCAAAGGTTGGTTTTAACTTATTTTCTCTAACATTTTTCTCATCATTTTTCTCAGTTAGCCCCATGGTTAAGTTCCTTAATTATTTCACCAGGTTTGGTTTTAGCTATTTTATACGTAAGATAATATTTATGTTGTAATATCGCAGCGTGGCTAGGTATTAAAACAGCATCCTGGCGGTCCAGGGCCAGATTTAGTCATGAGCTAAATAAGCTACAGTCTGTCGGGACCTCTTTTGCTAAGTTCAGTTGTTACACGGCTTATTATCTGTTACCAGTTAGGGGCACTACAGCTTCCTTTTGCGTAGATCAGGGGTCGACAACCCATAAGCTTTTGCGATCTACTTTGGTAACACTGAGCCCTCTAAAGATCTACTTTGGTAATATTGCGACCTCTGAAGATCTACATATATATGTGTGTGTGGATGTAATTTTAAGCTGGTAAAGTGTGAGGGGGGGGGGGGGGGGGGGGGGAAGCTTTCAAAGAAAATACCGCGCTCCTATAAAGAAGTTCACAAAGATACTGTATTTTAGTAACCAGGTCGTGAGTTTTCATTGGGAATGCAGAAAAAATACCTTTGATCCTGGGAACACCGCGATTTTAAATGCCGTCTGGAGAGGTCGTCCGAAATTTCCATAATTTAAACAGTCTTTTACTTTACCTTCAGTCTATGAAGGATCTACCAAATAATCGCCACAGATCTACCGGTAGATCGGGATCGATCAGTTTCCGAACCCGAGACATGAAGTCTCGAAAGCAGAGTTTGCGAATCTTGACCATTTACGTTTTAAACAAGAGGATAAGAGTTGATACTTTATTTCCTTTGTGTGTGTATATATATATACTGAAGCACATTAAAAAACGCACCACTATTATATATACTGATGCCGAGAAGCTGGGAAAAAAAGTGTGGGAATGGATTTTCCCCGTGTTTGTCATGAGGTAGAGAGCGAATGGCTGCTGGAATGGAAAGTGCATGATTCAACCCATGGGTTTGTGTACAGACTACATGAAAACAATGAAAGTTACACGTGCAACACGATTCCCAACAGCTATGACCCTGAAAATGTGTACGCGTTGTGACAGTATACTCGGTATAAAAAGGCCGTTGAGACAAAACACCCAGTACATGTGCTTGAAATGCCACGACTATCTGAAAACGACCGCCAACGAGCCATTGGTATGTTGGAGATCGGAATAAGCTCGAGGGCCATTGCCAGAAGAATGAATTGCCACCACAGCACTATTGTACGTCTCAATGAACGTTATAGAACCACTGGCAGTGCCCGGGATAGACTTCGGAGTGGCCAACCACGAGTTACTACCCCTGCGCAAGGTTGTCATATTGTGCTGAGTCACCTAAGGAATCGTTCTCTCCCGGCAAGTCAAACAGCAAAAGCAATAGTGGGTAGACGTGGGCAAGTCTCTCGAATGACAGTCATACGACTCCTCAGAGATACAGGCCTTGCTGCAAGACGACCTTATGTTGGGCCAAACTTGACTCACAGACATCGTCAGCAGCGTCTGCAATGGGCAGAGCCACATGTCAGATGGACTAGACTGCAGGGGAATGCTGTCCTATTCACAGACGAGAGCAGATTCAACATATCCTTTGCTGATGGACGTATGCGGATTTGGCGACGGTGTGGAGAGCGCTTTGCAGATTGCTGTGTTCGTCAGCACAACCGATTTGGAGGTGGCAGTATTCACATTTGGGGAGGATTCAGTTTTCACCATCGCTTGCCTCTTCACGTCTTCCGTGGAAATGTTAATGCTGTGACATATCGAGATGAGGTTCTGGATGCATTGGTTGCTCCTGCGTTCACAAATTATCCAGACTTGCAGCTTCTCCAGCAGGATAACGCACGTGCGCACACCGCATGCTTTACGCAGCAATATCTACAGCATGTCACGTGACCGATAATGTCTTTTACCATCTTGTCCATAATTTGATTACTTTTTAAATGTCCTGGTTTTCCTCGTCATTTTGTATTCTTCTTTCTTTCATTTTTCACCTTCGAAAACCCCACCCGAGGTTTGGTTACGTTCCGGCCTGTAGCGGTCAGCGAACGATAGTGTTACGTCAACACGCACCTGGTCCGGCCGAACAGGGGAATTTCTCTGGTCGCTTTAAAGCCTTTGATCACGAGCGAAAGGGTCCCTGTGTTTGGCTTCCAGAACGCTGCTTCGGATCATAATATTATGCATCCTGGAAACAGGGGGAGACAAACCCGCGGTCAGTCTTTGAGTTTTTGCCCTTAGACAAGATAGAGCATAAAGTTATGCATTTCTCTACCTGGGGAACTTTCGCACGATTTCTGTTGTCTTACTCTAGATTACGTCTTTCGCCGAACTTCTGTAGAAATATGCAGGCCAGGTGTTCGGGGGGGGGGGGGGGGGGGGGGGCGTCCTTTGTAATCTATAAGAGTGATGGGTTTAATAGACAAAGACATTCGTGACATATTCCTGGCCCGTAGATGACCATCATGAGATCAGGCAAACTTTAACACAATACTAGAATGTGTTTGCCTTTGTTCTAGTCATTTTCGGGGTAAGTTGACATATCTTATAATTATTATATTAGATTCATGTTAGCTTTTATACATCTGTTAGGAAAGTGAATTTATTTCTGAGGACTTCTCCTAGTAATTTATTCAGTGATAAGGTAGCGCTGTCTACGGCCTATTAAGCGGTGCTTAAACTGTTACGGTTTATCATGGGTTAAATGTTAACTTACAATAACAGATATTAGGCGTAGAATCAGTCCACGAATGCTTACCATTGGGTTAAGAGTCAGCAAAATTAACTGTCATTTCTGTAAGATAATGTCAGGTGTGGATTGTTCACTTTAAAACTAAATAGTGAGATGCAGGTAATAACTCTGGATTATAGGAGATAGTCACTTATTCCTTTTTGATAGATATTTCTAGTGGCAAGGGAGGATCATTTTATGCTTACTTGTGTGGCTAGGCACTAGTCTATAACTTTCACAGAAAGCAGTCACCAGGCATAGATATAATTATATCTTATGATTTAGCCACAACTGTATTATTATAGCAAGAACATTGCCTTGTCTATGTACTCATTTTGTGGAATGCTAATATATTTTCCAAAGGGGACATACGATTTATTTGTGTAATGTCAAATGCTGTAATCTGTTTATGTAAATTCATTTAATGTTGTAAGATGAATAAGCATATTCTTTTAACTGTAACTACAGGTTAGGTTTCCTGTATGTTGAGACTGGGACAAATGGGGTCTCGCCGCGGAATTTGAACTACATCTGCAGCAATCGCAACAGATGAGGTTGCAGTCTGGTAGGAATCTCTCACAAGATTCTATTCTGATTCTTAGAGTTTAGTGTTCGGCAGATTATAGGAATTTCTTTCCCCTAGACATAACGAACTATTTCTTTTGGGTGGAAGTCGGAACAGCGTTTTTTCTCCACAGCAATCATAATATTAAGTTACATTTATTGTTCATGCTACACATGAGACAGCTGGTAAAGGTTGATGGTACCACTGCTGAGTTTGTGGTTGACAAATCTGACGACTATTATTGTAAAAGTCAGAAAATTTTTTTTTTTGGGTTAATATTTTTTTCAGGAGTAGCTCTTTAATCTGAGATAAGAAGCTACAGATAGTCAGTTACTAGCTTGCATTTGTACCAAGGGAGGGTGTTCATTCGGATGATAGTAACCAATCCTCTCAATAGCTTAGTACTGACAGAACTGGGGTGAAGTGATAGTAATAAGTTTACATCACTTACATTTTTTTGGAGTTTTTTGGGGTTTGTGCTTGTCGATCAGAGTAGCTACAAACTTTCTTGTTTTTTAAAGTTCTCAGGCTAGCCTAGATTTTATTGACTATTAAGTTAATCAGCACCTAGTGGACTATGTAACTAAGATCTCTAGGTTCTATTCTTCTATAGTGTTTGCTCACCCTGATATAATGGCCGATCTAGATAAAGTGCATAGGATTGCCCTCGAGGTAGCTAAGTACATGGAGTACAAGGATAGCGAAATCCAGCCCTGTCTAGAATTTGCAGTAAGCCTGCAGGATCTATACGAGGTAGACAATTGGTTTGACAGCCGTTTAATCTTGGCATGGTACTGTAAACAAACTGGGGAGAGTGAAGCATTCACCCGACAGTACGTAGAAGAAGTGATAGAAGATGAGAAGCAAAGGGAAAAGCAAAGACAAGAACGGCACAAGCAATTGGAAATAAAACGACAAGAACGGGACAAGCAATTGGAAATGGAGAGCCAAGAAAGGAGCAGGCTACACCAAATCAGAATGAATGAACTGGATAGCCAAATTCGGAGGATGGAAACAGATACTAAATGTAGTCACGCTACTTCCCCTTCTTCTGTGCCCTTAACGGTCAACGCCCCTGCAAACCTTGCGCCCATGAAAGAAAACTTGCCTGCTAAAACCGAACCCCAACTCCAGAAAATTGACTTTCCTTTGGACTTGGATCCGAAGCCCAAACAAGGAAAGAATTTACGTCGGGACAGCAGACCTAAAGCCACGGGAAAAATTACGCAACGTTCCCAGGCATGGAAACTGCACAAAGGTGAGAGAGGTCCTAACAAGCATTGTAATACGGATTGTTCCCGTCTGGCAAGCGGCGAACCCCGAGCCTCTCACGCTCCAGACCGAGCAGCACCTAACCGACACGTGACGTCGAGAAAAGGGAGCCACACCCTATCATGTTATATTTCGCAAGATTCCCGGCCGGACAGCGAAAAACCATATGCAGAGGCGCATCCCTCCAACTCAGCGATCGTAGAATGGAGGCGCCGCTCCTCTTATCACCCTGAGCTTAAAAGGTGCAAGAATAAGTCGCCTGCTAAAAGGGTTAAACTTTCCATACCGTTCCAAGGAACTTTGGAAAAAACACACCGAGAGTTTTTTCTCGGGCACTTCGCGATCTAACGGGATCTCAAACCGTCCAGTCTTTTGCATGCAGTCTGCGGGGCCTGTCAACCAGGAAGTGGATCTCGCATTGCAGGACAAAGTTCAACTGACGCCAGTAACTTCCTCAGGGGAGGGCAAAGTTGACGTTTATGATGGACACAGGGTTCCATGCGAAGGGATCCTTGGTATTCCATTTGAGTCTCTCACACTTCTCAGGGCAGAAGACAGTGAGAAAAGCTGCCTTACTACTGTACAAGGAGCCATTGTTGAGAGCCTTGGCTCACGTCATGCTAGTAATGGGAAAGCGATTCAACAAACTCTGCAACTCGCAGATATTACCTATCTGTCTTCACGGATAGAAGCTACGGAGATCTGTTATGATTTAGTAGAACCCCAGAATGCGATCGATTACTCTCTGCTTCAGGCAGCTGAGTTCTCTCATTCAAATCGCATTATTCCAGTGGTCTCAACCCCACTGATGGACAGCAAAGTAGTCGCCTCCGCCAGGCCCTTACCGAGCAACTTGATCATTTCCGTTGACCAAGCCAGAGTTGTGACTGGCAAGGCAAGGAAAGCTCCAGATCCACCTTTAGACGGCACAGGTCTGAAGATTGATCAATGCTCCCACCGAAACAGGGAAGTAGGTGTGGAGAGGCAGAAGAAAATGCTAGCATTTCTTCGGCCAACGAACGGCTTTATTTACCAACTAGGGTTACACGCGCGCGAAAAATCCCTATAGACTGCAGATATAGAGGGTTATTCAAGGCCACGCCCGTGACAGGTAAATATATACATAAGCAGCCTGAGCCCAACAATGATTACACCACGCATAACAGGCGGATTATCTACGCAGTGGCCAGTGAGTTCAGGCAGGGCCGAAAACCACAACAGGTGCGGATAATTTTCCGGACCATAAACAGGCACAGCGAATTGCGGAAGCAAGGTCAGATTCACACGGAAACGGAAGGCGTCAGTACCGACTGGCCTCGCAAAATCCCATTCGCTGAACGTCTATTAGACAGAGGGAAGAAAAGAAATGAACTCGGAGCTAGTCATACAGTACTGACAGAAATTGGATACGTTTTGGTTATGATGATGGAAGGTTCTTACGACAGGTAACGGACATCGAGGGAAAAGATAAATTACGGTCATTTTTGTCCGTATTCCTCGACCTTTAAAAGGCGGGGGGCGGGGGGGGGGGGCCACTTGTCACGTGACCGATAATGTATTTTACCATCTTGTCCATAATTTGATTACTTTTTAAATGTCCTGGTTTTCCTCGTCATTTTGTAATCTTCTTTCTTTCATTTTTCACCTTCGAAAACTCCCAAACCCACACCGAGGTTTGGTTACGTTCCGGCCTGTAGCGGTCAGCGAACGATAGTGTTACGTCAACACGCACCTGGTCCGGCCGAACAGGGGAATTTCTCTGGTCGCTTTAAAGCCTTTGATCACGAGCGAAAGGGTCCCTGTGTTTGGCTTCCAGAACGCTGCTTCGGATCATAATATTATGCATCCTGGAAACGGGGGGGGGTCAAACCCGCGGTCAGTCTTTGGGTTTTTGCCCTTAGACAAGATAGAGCATAATGTTATGCATTTCTCTACCTGGGGAACTTTTGCACGATTTCTGTTGTCTTACTCTAGATTACGTCTTTCGCCGAACTTCTGTAGAAATATGCAGGCCAGGTGTTCAGGGGGGGGGGGGGGGGGGGCAGAGCGTCCTTTGTAATCTATAAGAGTGATGGGTTTAATAGACAAAGACATTCGTGACATATTCCTGGCCCGTAGATGACCATCATGAGATAAGGCAAACTTTAACACAATACTAGAATGTGTTTGCCTTTGTTCTAGTCATTTTCGGGGTGAGTTGACATATCTTATAATTATTATATTAGATTCATGTTAGCTTTTATATATCTGTTAGGAAGGTGAATTTATTTCTGAGGACTTCTCCTAGTAATTTATTCAGTGATAAGGTAGCGCTGTCTACGGCCTATTAAGTGGTGCTTAAAACTGTTACGGTTTATCATGGGTTAAATGTTAAACTTACAATAACAGATATTAGGCGTAGAATCAGTCCACGAATGCTTACCATTGGGTTAAGAGTCAGCAAAATTAACTGTCATTTCTGTAAGATAATGTCAGGTGTGGATTGTTCACTTTAAAACTGAATAGTGAGATGCAGGTAATAACTCTGGATTATAGGAGATAGTCACTTATTCCTTTTTGATAGATATTTCTAGTGGCAAGGGAGGATCATTTTATGCTTACTTGTGTGGCTAGGCACTAGTCTATAACTTTCACAGAAAGCAGTCACCAGGCATAGATATAATTATATCTTATGATTTAGCCACAACTGTATTATTATAGCAAGAACATTGCCTTGTCTATGTACTCATTTTGTGGAATGCTAATATATTTTCCAAAGGGGACATTACGATTTATTTGTGTAATGTCAAATGCTGTAATCTGTTTATGTAAATTCATTTAATGTTGTAAGATGAATAAGCATATTCTTTTAACTGTAACTACAGGTTAGGTTTCCTGTATGTTGAGATTGGGAGAAGAGGAGAGATTTTGCTGTCAGAACATTTACTGACAGGTACCTGGGTGTGCAAAATATATTAAGCCTATGCGGGCGCGTGTTGATAATTGATATTTTTAAGGAACAGGAGACATGGTTAAAGACAGCCCTAAACTATCATAGCAATAACTACAATAAATTTAATCCCATAGTGGAGCGAAACTTTCTGTATAAAGTTAGTGTGATTTATTATTTGCTTGATGTAAAAGGGTGTCTCTTTTCGGTCTCAGTTTCAGGGGATACCGAATTGCTAGTCTAGTTTCCAGTCAGACGAAGAATGTCACCGTCTCTTCGTCTAGAGGGATTCTGAGGATATCTAGCCCCACGAGTGTCACACCCCGTTCCTGAATCAAAACCCCTTTTGTCAACGCCAAGTTAAGCTCACGCAGTGCAACGGAGCCAACGCTAAATCTGGAATCACCAAATGCAGTAGTAGTTCTCTACTCGCCTCTTGGATTACCAGCCAGAGCATTGCGGCTTCCAGAATATCAAAACCGCCCAGCATGCCTATAGCAGAATTCCATATCACCCGCCTTTTTTGTGCCTAAACGGGGCACTCAGCCAAGCCACAGTCAACCAGCCAAAACCGGATTTAAAGCCAATTCTAGCGCCGGATAAGCACGCCTTGGGATCAATTGTCCTCAAGTGACTTCGTCCCATGGTTTATTTCTGGGTCTATGTAGAACTTCGCACGTATGAGCAGCCATCTATGGACAGAGTTCCAGCCCCACTCGCGCCAGTAGGGGGAGTCACCAACGATAGCGCCTATACAGTGATTTTATTCAGGTTAATTCCATCACCGATGGAGGATATATACGAAAAAACCACTTACTGGAGCTATTCCATTGGTCCCGAAAGCGGACAGGCTGTCGCTAAGTTCATTCAGTTGGTCTGCAGGAGATAAACAGCGTCCCCCAGCCCACCTCGCGCCAGTAGGGGGGAGTCACCAATGATAGTACCAACAAGGACAGTTTTGTAGGCATAGTCCCTCACGAAGGATCTACAAGTAACACACTGTCCGGACTATTTCATCTGGTCCCCGAAAACGGACGGACTGCCACGCAGTTTATTCATTTTGGTAAACAGAAGGTAAATAGAGTCTTCCAGCCCACCTCGCGCCAGTAGGGAGGAATCACCAATGATAGCGCCTATACAGTGATTTTATTCAGGTTAATTCCATCACCGGTGGAGGATATATACGAAAAAACCACTTACTGGAGCTATTTCATATGGTCCCGAAAACGGACGGGCTGACACTCAGTTATTTCATCTCTCTGTGTTCTACAGGTTTTATGAATGGTGATCTGTGTGTGTGGTTGTTGGTGTATTTGATTATTGATGACTATTGATGATTATTTTGATTATTGATGTAATTTTATGCTGTGTATGATGATATGCATTATTTTCATGCTTTTCTTCTTTAATAAATTTTACACATTTATTAATGCGCTGTTCACGACCTTTTCATCCATAATTAAACTTGTTTAGCTCTTTACTATAATCTCTATGTTTGATAAGAGAAAAGAGAGAGAGAGAGCAGGAGGTGCTTAGACAGACATAAGTGAGTTGAGGCCTGGAGAGAGAGATCATTTGAATAAATCTTCTTCCAGGTTGTCTCAAGTCCATCTCCTATTTACACCTTATCTAAAGTGTAATCTATAACTCTGTCAGTCCACTATCCCTTGTCGATTTCACTACTGTTGTCCAACTCGACAAATACTCTACACTCTAACTCAACCACGACACAGCAGCAGAACATTGTGACGATTGATTGGCCTGCCCTATCACCAGACATGTCCCCTATAGAACATCTGTGGGATGAGCTTGGACGCAGAGTCTACAGGCAAGGTTCTCCAGCTAATCTGCAACAGCTCGAAGCTGCTCTTACACGTGAATGGGACTTGATTTCCCGGAATTTCCTTCAGAGACTTGTGCGTTCCATGCGGAGCCGCTGCCAAGCTTGTTTGCAAGCACACGGTGGACATACCAGATACTGAGGATAGTGTGAATGAATTTTTTTATTGGTTGCATTTTTGGTTTTCTCCCTTGCCTGCACAGAATGCAATGAATTTCATAACAATCAAATGTACAAATTAATGACCAGCATGGATTCATAGGAAAATGAATAAAGATTCCAAATACTCGTATGTAAACTTGTAAACACTTATATTTACATTTCACACTCTGTTCCTGGATTATACAGGTGGTGCGTTTTTAATGTGCTTCAGTATATATATATATTTTTTTGCAAATGAAATGTAGTATTATTTCGTGTTCACTGAATTTTTAAAGTAATGCATTTGTTTCCTCTGTTTGTTTGTTTAAATTTACTGTTTGGACACCGCTGTTTAAACATCTATTTGTAAGCACAATGCATTTTTCTGTTGTGCATTTTAATTTCACAATTTTTTTTCCGGGAACAAACGGGGCGGGGGGGCTGGGGGGGGGGGGGGTGGGGCGGAGTTCCAAAGGAAAGCTCCGCACCGGGTGCCAAATGCTTCATGTCCACAGCTGTGTAGCACGCAACACATATTCTTGAATTTGTAACGAGAAACGCAGCGTTAAATACAGGTAATAAAATCTAGGTTGTAGTCACAGCGAAGTGCTCGTAGAATGTGAGAATACGGAGAAAATACATTAACAAATATAATGCTTATGGTATTTATAACTGTTTTAGGTTCGTTTCTTTTTCCTGGGTAGTCCGGGCTTCTTAGAACAATCTGTGATAATTTCTTTCATAAATATAATTTCCACAAAAATAATACTAAATTTGTTACATATCCGATACCTGATCTGATTTTTGTGTGCTTGTTTTATCGTAGATAGATGCGAACGTCATATATGGTTCGTGGCAAAGTTCTCGCTTTCTTTTTGCGGTTTTGTTTTCCAAAGATAAACATTAGGTACAATAGCGTTGTTTTAAAACATATGTTTTTAATGTATGATATGTTTAAAACTCATACAAAATAAAAATAAAATTTAAAACACACACAACAAATTTTTTTTTCAAGCAGAACTGCCCTTAATAAGTGCTTTCAGGCCCAATCTATTGCCCACTCTAAACTTATTACCTTTAGAGCTGTAGTTGGTGTACAGCTTTGTTGTTGGCGCTCAAACTGTTCCAGATTTGGCGAGCGTTGCCTTGAGAGTCTTAACAAGTTTTAAATATTATTTTTCACTACCGTCCATCTAAAGAAAAATCTGCTCACACAAAACGACTTATACAGAAGTCTCAGTTTCCTAAAAGATCAGTTGTTGGTGTGGCATTTGGTACAATTTAAAAAGTAATATGATGATGTTTTAGTACATGTTTTATAATAAAGTTTATATATTTTAAAACATTCAAGTAGACTGATTACAACGAATACATCTCAGTACCAATAAGAGAAAATGTTACAAACAATAACATCACCCCAAAGATTGGGAAATAGTAGTGCAACAATGCTTTGTTAATGAAGGTAAAGAAATGAGTGCTGAAGTTCGTCATCAAAGCAACTTCTTCCTCAATGAAAGTGAGCCGTTGACAAAAGATAAAATCACCGGGCTTCTTAGAACAATCTTAAGAGCCACCCTAACGACACAGGTAACGAATAAAAATTGCGTGTAAGTACTCCTAAGTAAACAAATCGTCATCAATACCTTTCAACCCCCTGTTGCTTGGTTGATTGCAATCGTGTTCGAAGGGTGTTGCTGGGTGTTGTCAAAATGAAGACAAACAAAAGGTCAACTCGACCTACGCAGTGGTGTGTAGACATGGAGTTAGGATACAGTACATGCGAATGATGGCAAACGTTCATAAGAGTTGACAAATAGACCAATCTCACTCACTTAGGGCTGGAAGTCATTTACGCCAACTACTGTGTACGTTTCATACAGTTTAATTGGAACGATCACACTTGACAGCACGGGTACAGGGACAGCAGATAGGTTGGCATAAATCATAATAATGTTGATCAATGAAATACCCTATCACATGAGCATTCATGTTGCATAACAGTACAAATGGAATGTCAGTAGACAAGCACTCCGTAATTCAAATATATATCGTCTGACTTTACTGACAGCACGTCAGTTCATAAACAAGGTTCAAGATGGTTCCTAGACCTAACCTCGTCTAGCGAAGATTCATTTAGATAAAGTTCAGCACATATTTTTTTGATAACAATATTGAACCACTAGTAGTGGGTTCTCTTCTGTAGCAGTGATCTCTGGACTCATCAGGTGATAGTAAGGGCATCCCTGTTCTCTCCTCGATGATTGGAAAATATAGAATTCAAAATGGCTTCTCCTCCCAGTGAGTTTTCGCTCACCCAGGATACAAACTATGAAGCGCAATCAAAGCTGATTATTCATTAAATGTCCTCATTGCTTTGTAGATTCTACCATTGATACTATTGACTTCATCACATAATATGGTGCTGCTAGGTATGAATGTCATCTTCATCTGGTTAATATTCATCTAAACGTACAACCGTACGACTGCCCATCGAATACAATGCCTCAGGAAAAGTTTATAAGAAATGCGTCTTTACCTTGGTATCAGAAATACACTAGAATATGATTCTGCCATTCCTTGGCAGTAAGAATAAACACTGGGGTGAATAATACATGATATGTCTAAAGAGACTACCTCTTTCCCCACTAATATAGAGATCACTTTTTCGGGGACAGGCCGCTACAACAACTCAGCACCCATCAGGGCGGAACCTTCTCACCTCTACTTAGCGACACATCCGCCGAACAACCTTTGACCCCAAGTTCGACACCGAAGATATAGTTCGACTTAGACATACAAAGATATTAAGATATAAGACAGACTCGTCCTACATAGACAAGAACTACACATAGATTCGGGCCATAGATATTCTGAAGCAAGAACAATCTATTTCTAACCAAACAAAGAATAGATCGCTGTAAACCTAGATCCCTACGCTGAGTTCGATATTCAGGAAAGATAACCCATATAATAAAAGTATAAGTTCAACATGGGTGATATCGCTTTGACCAGGAAAATATTTCGATACACAAAATAAATATTATAATAAATATATACATTGTCAGACAAACAATTACATTTTACATTTGTATGCGTAACAACAGTAATCTGTGCGCCACACAAAAGAATATGTGCGCAACCCCCCCCCCCCCCCCCCTCCCCATTTCTTGTAGCATAGACCTTCAACAACTCCATTCCAAACCCTCCTATCTTGTGTCATCCGCTCAAGGTCGTTCTATGTGTAAGTTAAACAAAATACCAACACAAATATAAGGAGTCGACTGTCGACTTCAGGTGATAAATAAGGAGAAAAACAGTGAGCACGAGAAGTAGAAGACAACGATGATTTGGTGTGTTGTTTCTTCTTCATACACTCTCTGACGTCGACTTAAATATTTTCAACGACAGCTGTGGTTCACTAGAGGCTATTTGTATCTCTGGTGACGCCCATATGTGCTTTCTTTGTTGCTCACTCATATGTTAGAAATTTTTGAGGCCAATGCGTTGTTTGAAAGGTGTGTTGTGTGAAAGCAAGTTAGTAAGCACATGATTCATTTGTCACTTTCTTTAACTGGAAGAAATAAGTTATGCCCTTGAAATATACAGTATATACTCGAGTATAAGTCGATCTAATTATAAGTCGACCTTTCGAAATTTGGACCCAAAATGCTTCCAAAATGAATAACCCGGTTATAAGTCGAACTACAATAAAATAATTCTTCAATGGTGAGTTTATGAAAAGCTAGAAATGTTTCTTCCAAAGCTGCTCGTAACTTCTGTGTAATTTTTGTGCGTTGGCGAAAAGACAGCAAAAAGTGGTTAATAAAACGCGCCTACTAGGTTATGTCTTGCGGTTCGCACTAAAGACCCGTCATCGAAGCATAATTTTTTTGGTGATGCCTAGATGGCAGGGAGGATAGTGTGATTCGCTTGCATAGCTAGGCGGGGTTGTCGCATGGAAGGTCCTGGGTTCGAGTCCTGGGTAAGCCACTCACGTCTGTTTTTTTCTGTTGTCTATTGTTCTACTTCTTTATTTCTTACGAGTGCCTGAAAACATACCTTTATGTTTGTCTAATTTTTATTTACAACAGGTAGTCGTGATTCAACATTCGATGCCGAGAAGGCACTTGGCTGGATATTTCTATATTGGGTTTGACCGATATTTTAGTATTGACTATCACCGTCTGCTTTGAACATTCACGGTAAAAATGTTACCTTAAAGTAGCTCATTGTATCGTGTGAATAGAGTGTGAAAATAGACGTTTGAGTGTGATGCAGTAAAACAGTTTAAACCACACCTCCGTAAAGGTTGCGGCGGTATTAACGACAGATTAACGAATGTTTGTGTCTATATAACTAGTGATTTGTAATCAAAGCAAACACAAAACTGCAGGATGTGCGTGGAAACAGACAACAATTCAGTGTTTCTATACATATTTCGCTCTCTAGCCAAATCAGCATAGTTTCTCTTCCATTCAACATGCGTGCCACCTGGTGCCACATATTTAATTATACGCACACCAGCTTCAGCATAAATTCTTTCATTATTTTCGCTTATAACCATGCAGACAAACATCATCTTATGACGCCTGTTGTGGTGTGTGTCTGTATCTGTTATAGAGCTCTTGGTTTACTGTATCTAGTTTGCTTTATGAAACAGAAACTTTCAAAGACATTAGCATACGTAGACCTATACAGCAAACATATAACATACACGAATAGAGCATATGATGGCGTAGTTTACTGCACTCTAACCGCAGGCGGTTTTGTAGGACAACAATTGAAGGGGCCGACACATCAACTCTTCAATTAATCAAACCTGTCAAGAAATCTAGTGGGCATCGGCTCATTGGCCTGTGCTTAGTTACGAAAAAGGACGTAAGCCAATGCGAACATCAGTCGAGAACAATCGGATTTAGCGGGGGACACAGGGAATCTGGATGATTTATTATTTTTTTCAAAAATGACAACAGACAACTCTAACCGACCAAGCAATGCCAAGGTCTATCTATCTATCTATCTATCTATCTATCTATCTATCTATCTATCTATCTATCTATCTATCTATCTATCTATCTATCTATCTATCTATCTATCTATCTATCTATCTATCTATCCATCCATCCATCCATCCATCCATCCATCCATCCATCCATCCATCCATCCATCCATCCATCCATCCATCTATCGTCTCTGTCTGTCTGATTATCTACCTGCCTATTTGCCTATCTATATATTTCTATGTCTGTCTGTCTGTATTCTGCCTATTTGCCTAACTGTCTGTTTGTACGACTGTCTATTGGTCTATCTATCTTTCTAAGTGTCTGTCGGCCCATATATTTATCTTTGTATGTGTAAGACTTGCTGTATGTTTATATGAAACTATGTGTCTTTTAATAATTCTTATATATTCATATTCACGAGATACATTTGCTGAGTTAATTGACAGTGTCGTAACTGAAACTAACACTAACGGAAATAAGACGCAACTTAAAATATTACAGTTGACTTTTTCTGTCAATACTTGCTATTTTACAAAAGTGTTTACCTTCACACGACAAAGTCAGCTAGTTTGTGAGCGTGGTACCACGTATACATACTCTTTCTGATAGGCAGATTTAAAGACGACCAAAGGTATAGAGATAGACACATGAACAAAGTGAGAGAGAATGATAGGCCCATTCACACACTAAGAGATGGAATAATAAACACATGAAAACACACTCGATAGATAGATAGATAGATAGATAGATAGATAGATAGATAGATAGATAGATAGATAGATAGATAGATAGATAGATAGATAGATAGATAGATAGATAGATAGATAGATAGATAGATAGATAGATAGGTACATAGATAGATAGATAGATAGATAGATAGATAGATAGATAGATAGATAGATAGATAGATAGATAGATAGATAGATAGATAGATAGATAGATAGATAGATAGATAGATAGATAGATAGATAGATAGATAGATAGATAGATAGATAGATATGCATGCAACACTAGAGAGACTGATGGGCACATACACCCACAGAAATATAGAGAAAGATACGCACATACACTGAAAGAGAATGACAAGTTCGCACATACACAGTGAGATGGATAGTGACGATAGACACATACATATTGTGTGTTTGTGTGTGTGTGAGTGAGAGAGAGAGAGAGAGAGAGAGAGAGAGAGAGTGGTTGAAAGAATACTATGTATCGAGAAAACTTGTGAGGAGTAAAGATGCTGAAGTTGAACATTGTTTGTGATGGTCATTGCTGAAAAAAATCTCACATATCTAGTTTTAAAATCTCAGTTACAGGTTGTGAAAGCGACTGTAAATCTCGCGGGAAAATCATATTGCTACACACGAAAGCCTCAAATTGCAAGTGTGTCACAGTTTACGACTTTGCCTTGTATGTCCAGACTTTTTTGAAGTAACTGGGACCCTCGTCCTTGACCCAAAATCACGTTTTATCATTTTTCCGACGGCGGTTTGTGCGACTGATTGTGGCAGCCGAAACCAAGAAATCCCAGCCGACAGATCTGGGCCCAATGAAGATTTATGGGGGTCAGCTTGTTTAGTTCCGTCTGGAGGGACGCTGGTCGCTCTTGTCAGGGCTCGGATGGTCTGATGCCTGTTCTGTGATATAGTACGGCAAATGATTTTTGCTTTGCGGCCCAACTAAACAAGATGCAAACGGACAGATGAGTGGTGAATTGAAACCAGGAACTGATTAGAATGATTCACATTTTATATAGAAACCAGGAACTGATTAGAATGATTCATATTTTCTATAGAAACCAAAACAGATTAGAATGATTCGTATTTTATATAGAAACCAGAACAGATTAGAATGATTCATATTTTATATAGAAACCAGGAACAGATTAGAATGATTCGTATTTTATATAGAAACCAAAACAGATTAGAATGATTCATATTTTATATAGAAACCAGGAACAGATTAGAATGATTCATATTTTATATAGAGATGAACATTAAAAAATGAGGTATCGTTTGCCCGTTTGTTTAATTCATGGTGAATTTGTATTTCTCCTTGAATGTACATTGTACGACTTTGAGAAGCCTACATATGAATGTGTTGATGCATTAGGGTTAGGTTATTTATGTGTGTTGACATTGTTTACATGTGCTTATGAACGTAGCATACATGTAAGTGTATTGTGCGTATATGTATTTACACATGCAAGTAGGTATATGTGTATTTGCATAAACAAACATAAACATATAATAGCTGTAATTACCCAGCTTTGCCTATATTATCAAGGCATATGAAACTTTCGTAATTCAACGTAGACACTAGGACTGTCGGTTAGATTAGGGCTCATGTTCAAATATAAAGTCCCAGTAGTGTGAAATAAGTATGTTTTGTGTCTTTTAAACATTAAATTTTGCCTACTTTTAGCGAGGCACGCGCCATTCCACCTAGACACCGAGTCCGACGGTTATATTAGGGCACATGATCAACTATTAAAGACCTTGCAGTCAGGAATAAATGGATTTATTTTTCGAATTTAATTTTGCCTTCCTTTTGGCGAGGCGAGCACCATTCAACCTTGACACTGCATCCATCGGTTATATTAGGCCAGCATGATCAAATATTAAAGACCGTATTTTTAAAACTAGTTTTGCCTTCTTTTGTCCAGGCGTGCTCTATTCAACCTAACACTGGGTAAGTCGGTAATAATTACGGCACATTAACAAATATAAAATACCTTGCGGTAAAGAACAAAGATCTTTTTTTAAAAAACTATGTAAGAGTTCCTAAATAATTAGAAAATTCCTTATAACTAAATTGTATGTGTTTGTGTGTATATATATCTCTCTCTCTATATATATATCTTAAGGCTGTACCGAATATCCTATTCGTATTCGATTGCGGAGATTAGATGAGCAACATTCGTTCAAAGCGGCCAAGTATAGTGATCTGGCCGCGGATCTGAGACACGATGGGTTCACTGCAAGGGTCATGGCTGTTGAAGTGGGCGCAAGAGGGCTTGTGGCTGCATCAGTGTATGATCTATTGAAACTGTTGGGGCTGAGGGGACAGTCGAGAACAAGGGCCCTGAAGAGGCTTAGTGAAACTGCCGAAAAGGCATCAGGCTGGCTGTGGAACAACCGCAATGGGGAATGGAGATCGTAACAATAAACGCTGCGGTACAGAAAACACCAGGAATTTTTCTAAGTCCACAATACGCTGAGGTTTGTGGTGGACTAGTGAACGGGCTGCGACTCAGGGGCGACAGGCGGTGTATACTATAAGGGGTGTCAGTATCAAACGTCCAGTGGGGAACGCGCAGTGGCGACTCGTTGACTTCGCGCTGGTGTCTCAGTGTGTGCGACGGAACGAACGGAATAATTTGTCTTCTCTTTGTAACAAAGTTGTGGCGGAGTTGTGGAATTTAAAGTTGCTACCATAAGTGAAATGGGTTCATTTTCGATGCAAGACAACAGGAAGCTGAGACGCTTGGGAGTCATGACCCAAGTGGGCCCGCCCCCCTTAGAGTGTAAAGGAGTATATAGTGCCGAAACACTTGTCGGATGGGGGGACCGCTTCTGATGATCAGATTGCTTCCTGTTGTATCGCTCTGTAAAGAGTTTCCTATCATAGTCACCACGCCTTGCGATCAGTACTTTAGCGTGTAGCGGGTTGCATCAGCTGACTAGGCAGTGGGTAGGCGCCAGCCAATTTAAAACCAGACGAGTAAATATCAATAAATATATGCGTCAGTCCTCGCATTGTGACTGTTGTATTGGTTTAAATCAAGCCTTGTTGTTTTTTTAAAATACTTTATAGTGACTGTTCAAGCTTAAGAAATACGATTTATTATTCCTTAGCAACTATCATCCTTATGGAAAAGCGTAGTCCAATTTGGAAACACGTTTTCATATAACAGATGTTGTCTTTTGGCACAGAATGTTGAGAGACTCGTTTTTTTTTAAAAGCCAATGCATGTTTCATGTAGCAATTTAAAAATTAATTAATGGCTAGCTAGTAGCATTAAATAGTTCAAAGATATTTGCCCTGTTTTTTTTTTTTTTTTTTTGTAACGCTGTATAATTAATAAAAATATCAGTAGACCTATTGAACACAACATTGTATGTCTAACATTCACTCACTATCCGTATTCGTATTCGGCCGAATAGTTCAAGGCCTCTATTCGCATTCGACCGAATAGTATTCTGCCAATTTTGATGCGGTTTTCACCAGCGTATCGGTCATTTCTCACGGAAGGTTTTATGGTATATATTGTCAAGATACAACATCATGAGGATGAGCAGTGAATTTTTCTTCACTCCATTCATTCTTATCTCAAGGGACTTCATTTATTTTTATCTCAAGGGACTTCATTTATTCTTATCTCAAGGGACAAGGGGCGTAACTTATAAACTATATCAGTAATAGTGTTGTCGTGAGTTTAGATAGGCTTTATTTTTATGGTCCCAATCGAGCAGGGGTGAGATAGTGAAAGCTATGTAAGAAAAAGGTGTGAGAAATAGCCCCTGTTTACGGGGAGTACAGGTGTAGGAGAAAATTACTCTCTTGGATTTTGTGGTGGATTTAGATGTTATGACTTGTTGTTGTTATGTATTTCTATTGTACTGAATGAGGTCAGCTGTGAAGGCCCCTGAATCTAACAATTATTAGGGTGAGTTTTCAGAGTGCCTTTCTGCTACCACCTTATGATCTCATTCAGACTTATTCTTGACTAGTATGTCTGATAGCTACGTATAATGTCTAGGGTAATGTAAGGTGTGTTGTTATAATATGACAACAAATACAACTAAGAACTCTATGAAAAGTATTTAACAACACCCAGAGTTAAGTTTAAATGTGAATTAATTTTTTACAATTTATTGTTCCAGTATCACAATTTTGTGTATACTGGAATTGAAATTCAAAAGGATCAATCAAAATATTTACATCAAAATGATTCAATTTATAACTGTCTATATTATTGTTCACAAATTTAATTACATGTGTCAATCTGGGACAATGTCACTGTACTATAGCTCCTATGAATGGGTACTGTTAGGAAGAAAGTCTAAGTTCATCACAATCTGAATATTATTAAACACTTGGGAAATGCGAGTAATTTTTGGGTTGATATATCAAATGCCTGCAGACACTGGCTTAACTTTGTGGTTTCTGATGTGCAGGATGAAGTATAGTCACCCCACCAGCTTCCAATAACAAGTCAGGCTTCTGATCTTGAAATAACAAGGAGGCACACAGTTGATACTGCCTCACTTCTTTAGATGCAGAATTATTCAGATCTCAGCTGACCTGGGCTCAGTTCTAGTCGTGGATGAAACCCGCATCAGAGAAATATTAAACACTAATAGTTTGAATTGAGATAATATGGTCAACTCCAGATCTCTTGCTGGTGCAGAACAGCTAAGCTAAGACAGTACTTTTATCTTGCTTTTAAACAACTTTAGTGTCGAAAATCTCTATCACAAGTGGCCCCGAATACTACTATCCATTAGTTTTATTCTTCCCTTAGTATATTAGGCTACAGCCAATCAGGTACCGTTTGGCTTTTAGCGTCCTTATATTCAAACTCGAACTAAATTTTCAAATCTAGGACTAACTTCCCCCTTATCCCCACCACAGGGCAAACTGAGAAAGATTCAAGTCTGTTCGTCCATCTGTCTTCGTCAATATCTCGGTTAGTTCCTAACAGTTTATTATTCTGACCAATAATTAGTGATCCTGTTGTTACCGGTCACACAGTGATTAAATTTTTATTCTTGTATTCATTATGTTCAATATTATCGTTTTTATTCTTCATTTCCTCAACTAACATATTTTTCTATCTTGTCAATTCAAATTTGTAAACACTAACTCGTAGTACCATCAACTATGCTCCTTCCCTTCCCCGTTCCATACTGTATTTTTTCAAAATATTCCACGTTAATCGTAATTTTTTTCTTTTCTTTAAACTGCCGCTCTCATTCATTACGAGACAACGCTTGTAGTAATACGTCACAAAAGCAACAAAGTGCTGTCTGTACGCTACATTAGCCCTACTTTTACGCTAGAGATAGAAGTGTAGCATTTTCTCTCTCTCCCTCTTAAGCTTCCTTTTATTCTTTCACCGTTTCTGTCTTACTATCGTCTCGGAACAACTAGGCTTGGTTTTGTGTCAAAATATGTTACGTTAGTGTCCCAAGGTCGAGGCATAAAATCTTAGCACTGACTTGCGGCGTAGGAGATAACGTTCTCCATAACTTCGCTATTTTATTCCTATGTTATTTTTACACTTATAAACACTATATATATATATATATATATATATATATATATATATATATATATATATATATATGTATATATATATATATATATATATATATATATATATATATATTTCGAGCGGTGAAATCTCAGACATCATCACAGATTTTATAATAGTTTCAATCCAACCTATCTAGTGCGACACACTTACTGGAGACGTATTTTCTCACTAGATATTGATTCAATACACTATCCTCTCGTACGCACATACAAACAATTTTGTGACATAAATACGTACATACGTATACACGAACACGTAAACTGTGGGCACATATAATGGGGCAGGGGAAGGTTTTGACCAGAACTAATAGTTAAGGTTTATAAAATTTATTATATCTTTAGAAAGAAAAAATAGGTTACAACAGTTAATACATCGTTATCATGTCATCAGGTGAAATGGTAGGTACATAAAGGGAAAATAAATAAACAATATATATTCTCATAAACCTGGAAAAAACTAGGAAAATGATCCCACCCGAGGTGTGTTTACCCAACAGATCAAACAAAGGATTGACAATGGGGAGTGGGTAGACGGGACGGGTATCTGGGATATGTCCTTAATTTTACTTTTCCGTGGGCCTTAGTGAGAGAATAGATAAAAGGAAGGTGTTATATTAGTATTAAACATTTAGAAACTAAATTCATTCATTCCGTTTCCCTTCTCGCATTCATTCAGCGAGCTCGCTTTCATTCACACTTACCACCTCTGTCGGCTGAATATGTCCATAGAATTAATCACACATAGTTCTTAAGACTATTATATATGTCTTATTATTTTTGTCCAGTCCAGCCCCAGAAAGCTCCGTATAGCCACTGCTAATTTCGCTCGGAGATTTCGCTGAAATGGTGTGTTGATTATAATTTTTCCTGGCAAGGATTCTTCGTCAGATTGCAGGGATTGTTATAGGGACTAAGTTTGTTTCTAGGAGTCTGTCGTAATGACTGGGAAATCTCTCAACAGTAGAATGTTACTCACAGGCTGTTCTTGGACAAACTCGCCTTAAATGTTCTCTGGAAAAGTTGGTGGTAGGAAAAGTGTTTACTGTCCTCTGGGGTTTAATTAAATAAACTCGTGCTGTCCGTTCTGCCTTATCAGGCAAGAGAACTTTATAGAATATATCTAGAAAAAATCTTCTGGCATTGTCCTTTCCAGTTTAACATTTAAACATGAACCACAATTTTTTTTCATTTGACGTGGGTTTGGTTAATTAACCGCTCTATAGTCAATGTTTGTAGGTTTGGGACATATACTGTGGGATGCCGTAAGCCCTCTGGACGTGACTTTCTATATCTCTATAAATAAAAAAACCGTTGGATCGCAACCATCTGTATAAAAGAGAAAATATAAAACAGGTAATACTACTGTAATTAATTCTAACACCCGCGTTATACGGCAAGACCTGTAAAATCACTCTGGTATTCAATTATTTATATGAAAGAAATTACATGAGTGGCTAGCCAATGTATCGATTTAATTACCACTAGCTATGAACAGTTAAATACTTAAAATTTACGCAAGATGAAATAGAATCATAAGGTTAATAACCAATTTCGCTCGCCTAGCGTTTAAGATTATGTTGCACATCTATAATCTCGGGAAATAACGGGTAGTTATATTATTTAATTTACATCTGGAAAACTTTGCTTATGAATTTATTTAATATGTTTAAATTAATCACAAAAATCCAGTGAAATAACTGAAGGAACTAAACTACTGAATCCCAAGACTAATATATTACCGATAGCACAGAAAGAATTAGACTCCAATATAGAAGAAAATCCAAAAGAAATCTTGTTAGATTCTACTATAAGCTAGTACTCCTTCAAATCTCTGGCAAGGAAAGATAAACTGCATTTTCGGCGATGCCAATATATAGTTAATGAAATGCAAGGTAACAGCTACATGCTAAAGTTCACGCCTTATTTGAAATCAGGGAACTATTCTCGTTTCGAGCCTTCCCCGTTCGTCTCGTTGTCTGCCAGCGCTTTCCCCATCTTAGTCGGTTCGCATGAACGTGTGAACCGAAGGTGAGAAATCGTTCTGCTCGTTCCTATGGACTACAAACAACCGTCTTTTGATAGTGACCGCTTACGTCTCCTCTTGGCAACGCCTTCTTGGAGGGGTGACAGAAAAAGGTAGGGAAATGCTTGCTTTTCATCGCTCTAGAGATAGGCAGTAGGTGTGGCTAACTAAGCCTAAGGCAAAACAAAACTCCTGGATCCTCGCATGATGACTGTTTACATATTAATTATCCAACGTGGGTAAAAATCCACGTGGAAATGATGCATACTAATTTGCACGCGTGGTAGAATTCCACGCTGACGATTTAACTACACACAAATTCAGGGCCTCGATGCTATTCGAGGGTATTACCATATCATCTAACAATTCAGGGACAGCTGAATTTCATCCGTCACAAATGTTTATTCTTTTTCGTTAAACTTACAAGAAGTGCCTTGCTTTCTGGTATGTAAGTTTTTTAATCAAAAGTTTTTAACAAGAAAACTTTAAATAATACACAGCTATATATAGATGTCAATTAAATAAATCAGGGCGTTGCAACTGTTAGGCACATTTTGTAAGGCGGGCTTGCTGACAATAAAGGTTTGATAACTATTCGCCTATCAAATGTGTCAGGAGAGTTCGATTAATTCTCAGCTATGTAAAGTTCTTAATAGCAATTTCGTCTACACAGAAGCTGTCATGTAAATTATTTGTGCTAGACAATGTGTGTATGTTCTCGAAGATTTCTGTATGTTCTGACATTATAATTGCTTGGCGATTCATTTGGATATGGATAAAAGGCAAGTAGCTTTAATATTTTTTCAGTTACTATTGTGCTGGGTAATTGTCGTAAAACGTGTGTGTAAACCCACTTCTTAGTTAATACACTATGTCGAGATACAAATATGCCCCAGCCAATCAACAAGCAGCGTTCACCAGTCTCTGAGCCAGAATAAATTACACGAAGTATACGCCAGGAAAAAAAACTTGAGCCCTGTTTTTTTGATGTCGGTCGCGGCCATCTTGTCTCCCAATATGGCGGAAAACAGAATAAAATTAGGCATAAGCCCTGTTTTTCGGGAGTCGGCCTAGGTCACGGACTTTACGACGGATGGTACGGAACCGCATATAGCCAATCAGCTTGCCACGCCGAGAACCAATCAACAGCATTCCTTAAGAAGAAAAAGTTACCTCATCTACCTATATGTACGGGCGAGATTTTATTCAAAATCACGCACCCACCAACACGAAGCCAGCTAGACGACCGACTGAAGAAGAGAAGCTGTCAGACTGATTTATTGCTCACCTGCATTGACCGGGAACTCTTACTTCACTAAAGTCGACTGGCCTGTTTAAAATCTTAGAGGGTAATTATACTTACTATAAATTTGTAAGAAAATAGGCCTACAGCAGATATATAATGTGTGTATTTGTTGTGTGTCATTTATACTACCTACACCTGTATATATTTAATATAAATTGTTTCACTATGAATGTATCAGGTTACTGATTGTATCTTGGAGAATTAGGTATAATGATTGTATTTCCTGATATGATTGATGAAGACGAAAACCAACTGAAATATAACCAAAACAGTCCTTGTTAGGACTCATCTAACTCCAGTCTATTGTCTCATATAATACCAACTGAAATATAACAAAAACAGTCCTTGTTATGACTCATCTAACTCCAATCTATTGTCTCATATAACTCCAATCTATTGTCTCATATAACTCCAATCTGAAACAGAAAATAACCTACGTCTGTAAAGTTTTGTTTTACTATGACTGTATCAGAACTAGCCATTATAGCCCTGGTATATTATAGTGGGAAGGAAACGGTTGTATCACATCTAAGTGTACAGATTATTGGATGTATTCTTTTATTGAATTTATATTATTGGATGTATTCATGTATTGAATTTATATTATTGGATGTATTCATGTATTGAATTTATATTATTGGATGTATCCATGTATTAATTTATCAGAAAGAATGTTTTGCAAGTAGACACCTGTCTTGTCTCGCTATTGCTAATTCATACTGAGCTATGTTGTCATTCATCCTACATGCAGACACCTGAGACACGCTCATCTCATACACAATAGAAATAGGTGGGCTTGAGGACAGAAATTAGCCCCTATTTTTACTTGTTACAGGTTTTATTCGTGTCATCAAACCTGAGGTCGTATGTCCAGTCAATCCAGCTGCCTGGAACTTCGCAGGAGCACAGTGATTGCACAGGAGCTACATCTTTAGTCCCCCTCAGTCTTGGGTGGGCTAACGAAACGATCCTCAGCGGGTGTTGTGTGCAAGAAATTAAGGACAGAACTGTTTCAAGTTAGTACCGTTTCTGTCAGCAATCATTAACTGACCTGAGGTCGTTGTATTATATATATAAGGATTATAGTAAATCAGTAAAATGTAAGATGAGGCAAGGCTCCTGAGATAAAATGTAGTTGTGAATTGCTGAACTAATAATGTTAAAATACACTGAAAATTTTTTTGATAAAATTATATTACATTTATTTTGTTCTGGATCAATTTTTTAGGTTGACCAGAACTTTAAAAGATTTAGAGATTATGAAAGAAATGCATGGAATATTATATCATAAATGCAATAGTGTACATATATATGTACTATACTAGTTAGTTTTATTAAAATGTTCTAGTAGTCATCTACTTGGGAGGATATGTACTGTTTGTGCTGTTGGGGTGGCCTCATCACACCTGTCTATATTGACTACCCAGTGTCCAGAAAATGGTGGGAATTTTTATGGGGTATTAGTAACTACACAACTTTGGTGAATGTCCAGCAGACCAGAGGCTCACTCATCTTGTCGTTGTAGCTCTGGTGCTGAAATCAGGTGGTCCCACCTCTCCGTGCTGGCGGGCACTAATGGTGGTCTCTGTCACAAGTACTGCACAGATACACTCGAGTAAAGTCACCAACTGAATAGTCACTGCTTTGTTGACAACAGAAACTCACAGCTCTGCAATCAAAGTATGGGCCATGTGTCAAAATCTATTCTCTACCCACGTCTGGACACAACACTGACACAACAACCACATCATACAGACAGTCAGATCTCTCTGACCAAACAGCACATTTACCATGGTGGTTTTACATCAGATAGATCCTCCCAGACTATAGGTTCTGAAAAATATTTATTAGTTGTCTGCCCTAAAAGAGGATAGGTAATATGTTCCATTATTCTCAATGTACATTGTTGGTCCCCTAGACCCTGACTTGGGCGGGGGGTCTAGAGCAAATCCCTACTTGTTTGTAAGGCTAGATTTCGATATGGCAGTATCAAATCACTCGAACATGAAACAATATTCAAAATATATATAAGGAAATAATTTCAATCTTACCAGATTATGAATAAATAACACAGAATTGCTAGCAAAACTCAGCTGAGCTGCTGGCTATAGTATGGCGTCCCTAAACTTTCTTTCACTTTCTTTCAATGGAAATCATCACCACTTTAAAATCTGTGTCCGTATCACTGACTGAACAACTGTTGAAGAATGGCCCCAAATACGCTCTGAGCGCTAATAATATGATTGTCTGTGGCCAATCACTGCCTAGTTTTTACTTTAAATTCAAATTCCTACACTAAAGTCATTTCAGTCATGCTTCAGTCAAGTATGGATGGTTATCTGTTATTCTTTCCGTCTCTACTTTTTTTTCTACATAATTGTGCTTGATTTTTGAAGCAACCTGTCTTGCCCCTCCAAAATTTTTTCTATAAAAGTTATATTTAGACACAGCTACCGCTCAAAAAACACTCTCACCCATCCTACGTAAATTTGAACACCTGCGTCCAAGGTCGTGTTTTTGTGTGCAAATTACGACACTTTTTTATTCAATACAGTCTGTCGATGATGTGAACAACACTGTCTTTTGTCATTATCTTCAATATTATCTATCCGTCTGTAAAATTAAGACCATATTAGTTCACTGCTCAGAATAGGCCATCCGGCCAGCTAATTTTTATATTCCTAACATTAATATTAAAGAAAAGTTACTTTTTAATTTTTGTAATATTCCTAACATCTGCGTTTAGCCGCTGAATTCAAATCGAGGGCTTGTTAGCAAAACGTCCAATTCCGTACCTCGTGTCAATTTGGGGGACGTGATTTTTTTTTCTTTCCTCCATCCCCCCCAATTGCGTCTCTCTAAGTCATATTTTTTTCCTTTTTGATCCGCCGTTCCCCTCCTGTCTAGCAAGTCAATTATTATGGAGGATGATGACTTTTCCTTAAAATGTTATCTTGGAGATATTTTTACCGTTGTATCTCTTCAATTTCAGTAAACTTACAAATTTGCATTCCATTTTTCACATTTCTGTTCTGTTCTTTAAATAATAAGTTGTATTTGAACGACCAAGTTAAGTAAAATCTGTTTCCTTGTTTTAATATCACAGTTAGTTACACAGCGGGGGTGGCAATTTATGACTGTCTCCTCTCTACTAATTTTTCGAGATCAGATCATTCACAGCCGTAACTAATTTGTGATACCAGTAGTTCTCTCAGACACTGGGACTTCACCATTTTCTGCAGAAATTCTATTTCTGTAGTTGTCAGTACTATACTGATCCAAGAGCCAATAAAAACCTCACGCTACAGTAATATTAAGTACCTACCTACATAATAATCTTTAGAGTTCGTTATTAAGTTTATTTACTACTTAATAACTTTACTACTTAATTATTTTCACTTTTCCTTTCATTTCTTTGTTACCTTTTTCTGTTTAATTGTATTGTAGATAAGGTTTGTGTGCCTCTTTTAAAAACACTTAGGTATCATTTTTCGTTAAATTTAGAAGAAGAACGTTGCTTTCTGTTGTGTTTTTTAAACCAGGGTTTTTGACAAGGAAACTTTAAATAATACTCAGCTATGTAAAGCTGTTACTTAAATTTACAGTGCGATGCTTTCTGTTATGAAAATTTTGTAAATCGGGACCCCTGACAAGAAAAATTTGATTAATTCTCAGCTATATTTGTGCTACAAGATTTGTGTATGTTCTAGAAGATTACCGAACTCCATTCATTCTTAAGGGACGTAAAAACAACGGTTAACGCCCTTAGCTTAGAAACTATATAAGTCATAAATGTTATCCATTTTCGTTAAATTTAGAAGAAGTGCGTTGATTTCTGTTATGTAAGTTTTCTAAATCACAATTCCTGACAAGGAAAGTTTGAATAATACTCAGCTGTGTAGAGCTTTTACTTAAATTTACAATGCGTTGATTTCTATTATGCAAATTTTCTACATCAAGATTCCTGAACAATGTTTAATTTTTAAATGTGCTCATGGCTTTATATGTTATACTGAACACACTATATACCCCAATATAACCGTTTGTAACCCTTCAATATGAGAAAACGGTATCTCTGAAAAGTATGATTAGCAACTTTGTAATGCCGTTCTTTGTTTCTGGGAACGCATCAATGTGTAACAAAGTTTTTAGTACAAGTACGTGTGTGTGTAGGAGTGGATACAGGGTTTCCAGGTTTCACCTGCGCTCTTGGTGTGCGTGTGTGCGTGGTTCCAATTTGTGGTTATAAAGTCTAAATTATATTGTTTTGGAACGATTAAAATAAATTGTTGCACGAATATAAATATGTTTTCAACCTAAGTTCTCCCCCCCCCCCCCCTTTTCCATATTTCACCTTGGAATTATTAATGTCAAATTTACATGAATGTACAGAAATGCCCAACTTTAGTATTTTACTTTCCTCACCTTGTATTTACAGTTTATGAATGTATTTTGTTGTATGTGGTAAATTGAGCTTGTTTTGGAATTTCAAATTATATATGCTATAGGGAACATGATTATTAACTACCCCTTGTACCTTTCCCGAAATGCCGGTGTGCCTAGCCATTTATGGCTCAAGGCTGTGTGCTCAACTTGCCAAGGAGAAAAGCGTTACCCGGCACAAAATTAGCCATTATACTTTCAACCCGGGGGCATTCAATACCTCGCCCAGACAAAATTTTCAAGTGTCCTTCGACCTGTCCAAATGAAGCATCCAAGGCTTCATTGTTTCCGAAAACCAGTTTGTACCGGCTTATCTTCAGAATACAGTCCTATCTTTCTTTTCACCGTGTGCGTGCACGCGTGCGAATTTTTATTTATCGCCTTTCTCCCAAAGTAGGTCATACTAAGAGGTTTCCATTAATATTAGTATCTAAAGGAATGTAATGAATATGGGTTTCTTAGAATATGTATGTATATGGTTAGACATACGTGCACCAATACTACACATCCTGTTTCCTTTTCTTCTCACATTTGTTTCTCGGGATTTATATATACCAAGCCCTTGTCACAAACACATAAATTCTATCACTTGGGTTTGCATGTGTACAAAAGTACTTGCGAGAACAGAAGAGTTTTGATTTGCCATGTAACCCCTTTTATCATGTTTCCTTTGTGTAAAATGCTCATGATTTTAAATTGAAAACTTGTCAATGTAATTCCATTCTTACTTGTTGTAAAATGTACACTAATTTGTAAAATTGCAAAGAGATGAAAATAAAGTTCACCTAATAAAAAAATAAAAAAACACCTTCGCTTCTCGGCCTTTTGGCTAAGATCAAAGTGTATACTTTTAGGGATCATTTCTAACGTATGCAGTGTCTTAGCCAGGGCCGAAATCACACACAATTAACACATTAAACCTAATAAAGTCAATAGACCTCACTTTGAATCCCAGAAGGGGCATTTAAAAAAAAACACCTAAGTGGAACACGAAACTTCTTTTGACGGCGTAACTGCCTTACATACATTTTTGTATAAACAAGAACATATCTGTCACGAAATAAAATAATACCGTGGTAAAAAAAAAAAAAAAAAAAAAAATTCAATGGGTTTTGGTTGAACAGGGTATTACATCAACATAGTAGACGAAAACAACAACAACAACAACAACAACTATTTTATACTGTCTCAGACCTAAAGGTCTTTTATATTTGGACATGCGCCCTAATATAACCGGCTAGGTTGAACGGGACGCGCTTCGCCAAAACGAGGCAAAATCTTTATTAAATAAATAAAAAAAATTATTCTACAAAAATAGTTTTGTTGTTAGAAGAAACGCACACCGTTTTTTGATGGAAATTATTACTTTATTTTATTTAGTACTATTCTCCTTCCTTTTTGTGTTTAAGTATACAAGTGAAACTACGCGTGTGTGGTTTTATAGGTAATGTATCCCCTTATAGCATTATTTTATAGAGGAAAGGGCATTAGTACTGTATATGCATACATTTGAATACATAAGAGCGTGTGTGTGGAACTACGTATGTGCATGAATGCAAATGTATGTATGTGCGTGTATGTATAACTCAGCTATGTAAACTTGTTCACGATACGGCTCTAAGAATAAGTTACATTCACTAAATTTGCCCTGAAAATCGTTTTGATGTGTGTGCGATGTGTAACATTATTTTTTTTTTTTAAAAGTATTTTTTTCCAACTGGAAATCAGTCTTTACCATTATTCGATAGCAATTTAAATATATAGACAGACAGACAGACGGACGGACGGACAGACAGATAGACACAGACAGACAGACAGACAGATAGAATAGATAGATGGATAGATAGATAGATAGATAGATAGATAGATAGATAGATAGATAGATAGATAGATAGATAGATAGATAGATAGATAGATAGATAGATAGATAGATAGATAGATAGATAGATAGATACGTGATGGGGCCGTAAAGACACCCCAGAGGCCCCCTTCATGTTCATGGCATATTTATCGCCCATATATTTTCGCAGCCGACGTGACTGTCAGCCCACGTGACGCTGCGAGCAAGCATTGCTGGGATGTGAAAAGTCTGACGAAGTAGAAGATGTATTACTAGGCCATAATAACGCCTAAATATTAGTTGTGGTGGATAGTTGTGTGTTGTATTTGATAGTTGTGTGTTAATCTGATAGTTGTGGGCAATATTTGTGTTTTCGTGCCTAATAGAGCAATAAAGGCGAGTGTTCTTTAGTGACCCAATTACTGCTCGCGCTGACTACGTTGAGTGATTCGCCCTAGGTCTTATATAAAGAGAATGTAAGCCTTCGAAAGATTCTATTCTTTCAAAAGCCGCCCAGACGAGAGAGAAACGAAGTTAGACACCAGAGTCAATCTGTAGATGCCTTGAGCACATTAGCAATCGAAAACTGGCTGGGTGTTTGGTGTTTTGTTTGTTGGTTTATTTGTTTAATGTTTGCTTCAGTGTGCCCTTAGTCACAGAATGGGTTGTAAAAATAAATACAGCCCCTGCCTTAAGAATCAAGAGTTTTTTTGTTGATCGGGTCGCTTGCGAGTGTGCAAGAGAGTGATCAAATATCACAACATCATCATCTCGCCCACCCTATCACAGATAGATAGATAGATAGATAGATAGATAGATAGATAGATAGATAGATAGATAGATAGATAGATAGATAGATAGATAGATAGATAGATAGATAGATAGATAGATAGATAGATAGATAGATAGATAGATAGATAGATAGATCAACATTATTCGATAGCACTTTAAACCTAACTAAAACGATTCGCACCAAACCCGACATGCAGCCATTCCGACCAGGACCGGGCTGGGCCGGGTATGACCACTAGTATATATATATATATATATATATATATATATATATAATATATATATATATATATATATATATATATATATATATATATATATATATATATACATATATATATATATATATATACTTACTTACTTAGTCGTTCCCCTTCTACCGTGAGGTGTAGAGGTTTGGAAGAGAGAGCGCCAGACCATTCTATCAGCTGTCTTCTTCCTGGCCTGGTTCCATTCTAGTCCTCGGTCCTTCAAAGATTGTCTAATGTTGTCCTCCCAGCGGACTCTGGGTCGTCCTGGAGGTCTGGATCCCTGGCTCTTTGTTTCCCATGCTTGTCGTGGTAGCCGATCTTCTCCCATTCTGCAGACATGGCCAAACCATCTTAGTTGGGACTGTTCTATTTGGGTCTGCAGCGGATGGGATTTTAGGCCTTGACGGATCGTCTGGTTGCGGACCATGTCTCTTCTTGTTACTTCAACCACTTTCCTCAGATACCTCATTTCTGAGGTTTGGATCTGGCTTTTGTGGGTTGTAGTCATTGCCCACGACTCGCATCCATATGTCAAGACTGGGACATAGGTGGAGCGGTATACAGCCATCTTCGTTTTCTTACCAACCTCTTTCTTGCTGAGGAATCCACGATTTATGGCCTGAAAAAGTCTCCCAGCCGCTGCTTTTCGAGTGGCCAACTCTTCTTTGATGCCTCCCTTTCGGTCTATAATAGCTCCGAGATATTTAAAGTGGTCGACCTGCTCCAGGACCTGTTCTCCCAACTTAATCTGATGTTTTCTTTCTTCTCGTGATATCACCATGGATTTTGTTTTAGAGCTGCTTATGACCATCCCTCTCTTCTCCAGCTCTTCCTTCCAGACTTGCAGGTTGGATTGGAGATATGCCTCTGATTTAGCAATCAGGGCAACATCATCAGCAAATGCCATCTCCGAAATATAGACCTGTCTCATCTTCCAGTACCCCACTGAATACTTTCTTGTTCTCTCCTTACATGCCTTGATGACATCGTCCATAAGGAGTATGAAGAGGTAAGGTGATAGGATATCACCTTGTCTTACACCAGTGGTGGTCCTGAACTCTTCTGACTTATGGTTTGCTGTCCTCACATAATTTCTGCAAGACTTGTAGAAGCTCTGTATAGCATGAATCAGAGGTGCTGGAATATTCTTCCTTGCCAAACAGTCCCAAAGTTTGCTCCAAGGGACCCTGTCAAACGCCTTTTCCAGATCTATGAAACAAAGATGGATCTCACTCTTATACTCAAGGGCCTTTTCACTCAGCTGTCTGAGTGTGAAGATTAGGTCTTGAGTACTTCGGTTTGCTCGGAATCCGCACTGGACCTCATCCAATTGTGGCTCAGCTAGGCGTCGGAGTCTCTGCTCTAGGATTCTAGAGTAGATTTTACCAGGGACACTGAGAAGGGATATGCCTCTATGGTTTCCACATTGTCGATTGTCACCCTTTTTGAAAATTGGTGTTATGATGGCAATCTCCCAATCCTTTGGTATGGTCTTGTTGCACCATGCTGCCTGTAGGACCTTTAAGAGTAATAGGTCGCCTGATGCTCCCATGTACTTAACCATTTCTGGTGTTATACCATCATGCCCTGCTGCTTTGCCCATCTTGATTTTCTCCAGTGCTGCCCTCAGTTCTTCCATCTTTATGTCATCTTCACCATCATTGGTTTTCTCTTCTGTGCTAGTGTTTATTATTTCTGATGCTTCATCATGCTCACCATCCAGGAGTTCTGAGAAATATTCTTTCCATCTTTCCATTACTTCCTTCGGGGCAGTAAGCAATTTGCCTTGCTTGTCCTTTATAAATTTGAGAGGGCATTGTTTTTCTTTCCTCATGTTCTTTAGGGTCTTATAGAACAATTTCTGGTTTTCTTGTGCATCTTTTTCTAGCTTTTCTCCAAATTCTTCCCAGGACTTCTGTTTTGCTGCTAGCACTTTGTTCTTTGCTTCTGTTCTGAGTGTCACATATTCTCTATATTTTTCCATTTGTCCTGTTGTGTTTTTAGCTCCCAAGTATTGTTTCCATGCCATTTTCTTCTCTCTTATTTTCTCTTTGACTTCCTCTGTCCACCAAGGTGTCCTCTTTCTCTGGTTCCCAAGTCGGACTTCACCGCATGCTTCTGCAGCAGCTGTCTTTATGATATCCTTGAATTTATTCCAGAGGGTTTCCAAGTCATCAGGTCGTTCTTCTGTGTTGCTCACTGCTGTAGCAATAAGCCCCTGATATCTGGTCTTAATTTCTGGCTCTCTAAGCTTGTAGGTCCTAATGCTCATTTCTCCTGCTCGTTTACTTGGTTTCTTGCGTGATGTTGGGCAGTTCCTAGGCTGAGCAACTCTTTCAGTTGTTCGTTTGATTGTTAGCAGGTAGTGATCACTTCCAATCTCTGGCCCCCTCCAGACTCTTGCATCTCGGACATATCTGAATGAGCTTCTCCGAACAATGGCATAGTCGATCACTGACTTCTCATTCTTGGTTGGTTCACATCTAGTGTATGCATGTATGCGCTTATGGGGGAACTTTGTGTTTGTGATGATCAGATTCTGCTCACTGCAGAATCTAAGGAGTCGCTTTCCATTGTCATATATATATATATATATATATATATATATATATATATATATATATATATATACATATATATATACATATATATATATACATATATATATACATATATATATATATACATATATACATATATACATATATATATATACATATATACATATATATATACACATATATATATATACATATATACATATATATATATATATATATATATATATATATATATAGTAAAAATAACTTAAATTCTACAGAAAACTAAATTGTTGTTTATATTTTCACTTAAATCAACAGTGTGTATTTAAATTTCTTTGCAACATAAAGAAAAGTGCGGTTGCTACATTTGAATTATTTCCCTTGATTGTTCAAACAGGTGAAATCAGTAAGCAGTAACTTGACGACCGAGGCGCGCACCGTTCAACCTAATTATTAGGGCACATTATGAAATATTAAAGACCTAATATTTTTAAAAAATTAAAATTTGCCTCGTTTTGGCATAGACACAGGATCCGTCGGTTATTGTAGAGCACGGAAATGTCCAATTATAGAAGACCTTTCGGTCTAGCTTTTTGACAAATACTGTAATAACATTTTGCCTCATTTTAGCGATCCGCGCCCCGTTTAATGCGCGCCCCGATTAACCTAGACACAGGGTGCGTTGGTTATATTATAGGACACATCTCAAATTTATTTATTAATTTTTTTTTTTTTTTTTTTTTGTTATTAGAATTATTTTTATCCGAATATAAAAGATGTTGCTGTGTCAGTGATATGTTTTTAGAGTATTTTAAAAACTATGTAAGAGATGCTAAATAAATAGAAACTACTTTGTAAAATGTAATTAAATTTGATACAGATAGTAAAAATAGTTTAAATACTACATAAAAGTAAATTATTATTATTATTTTTTTTTTTGGTTATTAGAATTATTTTGATCAAAATATAAAAGATGTTGCTGTTTCAGTGATACGTTAGTTTTTTTTTTAATGTAAAACTTTTGCCTCGTTTTTTCGAGGCGCGTCTCGTTCAACCTAGTCGGTTATTGTTTTTTTAGTTTTCCTCGCATGAGGTCGCATTGGCACACGCCCGACCCCGGCCCTGGTCAAGATACATGTCCCAACACAAGAAGACCCAATGACAAACTGTGTCACTGTAGTGATCCTCTGTGTTCTCACACAAGGGACCTAATGACATATGAAAGTCACTGTACCGGTCTCTGTGTCTAGACACATGATCCTAGCCAAAGGCCAGATATTAGGGCTTTGGGTCTTCACAGCGTTATTTGCGCTGTACATTTTTTTTCCCTCGCATGAGGTCGCATATTTTTTCCTCGCATGAGGTCGCATTGGCACCCACCCCAAACCCGGCTCTGGTCAAGACCACATGTCCCAACACAAGAAGACCCAATGACAAACTGTGTCACTGTATTGATCCTCTGTGTTCTCACACAAGGGACCTAATGACACATGAATGTCACTGTACTGGTCCCTGTGTCTAGACACATAATCCTAGCAAAAGGCCAGATATTAGGGCGTTGGGTTTCACAGCGTTATTTGCGCTGTACCTTTTTTTTCCCTCGCATGAGGTCGCATATTTTTTCCTCGCATGAGCTCGCATTGGCACCCACCCCAAACCCGGCTCTGGTCAAGACCACATGTCCCAACACAAGAAGACCCAATGACAAACTGTGTCACTGTAGTGATCCTCTGTGTTCTCACACAAGGGACCTAATGACACACGAAAGACACTGTAACGGTCCCAGTGTCTAGACACATGATCCTAGCCAAAGGCCAGATATTAGGGCGTTGGGTTTCACAGCGTTATTTGCGCTGTACATCCTAGCCGGTTTTAATAGAGCGCTTGTCCAAATATAAATGACCTGTAGGTCTCGAGAATATATATACAGCTCCGCTGCAACTAGAATCCGCGTGGCAAAATTAGTTGACGTAATTTTTAGTAGTAAAATAAACGGAAATGCTACATAAACTAGGATATTTAAATTTTCCCTTAAATTAAAAGTGTATAGTTAATAATTGTAAATTGTGTTGTAAAATACGGAAAAGTATGGGTTTGTGGTGGATTTGATGTTATGAATTGTTGTAGGTATTAATATGTTAATAAATGAGATTAGCTATGAAGGTCCCTGAATTTACCCAATAGTATTGTGAACTTTTCAGGGTACCTTTCCGCTACAACCTCTTTTATCTCAATCAAAATGTATTTATATTATTATATTAAATGACTTCGTTTAGTGTCTAGGGTTATGAATGTAGAGTGTAATGTACAAAAATCAACAAACATACAAACAAATAGTTTATTATTCACAACAGCACACAGTACTACCACAATAACATACAAACGACACTCTAAAAGGCTATCTTATTTAAGACTGTGGTTGAATTTTGTGTAAAGATAATTTTTACAATTTTATTATCCTGATTCTAATTTATTTGGAATCAGGATTGACAATTTAAAAGTGAAATTAAAATAATCAATTACATCAGTCAAATAGCACAATAGATTCTCTGTCCATACATAAAAATATTATTCTCATATACGTCTGTAGTGTTCTCCTACTTTAAGGAAATACTGGTAGTACCACTAGGTTGTTGTTTGAATCATATCCTTTTAGTACTGTTTGTTTCTATTTTGTCACTTGTGGAACTATTAATATTTGTCCCAATTTTATTCAATGTCACTTCTTATATTTCTTCTTATAAAGTTCTGTAGTTGAGCTTTCAGGTGCCGAACGAGAACTTATCTTTGCAGTAGAATATAGGTTGAACCTTTCCTCTGCTCACTTGACAATCTGTTCCCTGTTTGATAGGCAATGGCCACTAGCATGGGCTCGCAGTAAACAGGCAGAGTCCTGAATCAATCAGTTTTCAAGCATTTGGTACCACATTAACGTCAGTACCCAGGACCTCACAATGTTCAATGAAATACACAGAGACGATGACTGACACAGTTTCGATCTGTTTTGTTGTCCAGGCTGTCCAGAAATGTATTTAAAAGCACAGCCTGATCTCATCTATCACTGTTGAAACTTTTTTATTAATAGCGTTTCCCCCCCCCCCCCCCAACGCTTATTCTGACAATATCAATTCAGTTGACCAATCACTTTTAATTTTACAAGGGTAAACAGTCTTTCAAAAAATATCATTCAAACTTTTCCTACGTTACTAGGCTATTTATGTTTTTTCAAAGGTCAGCCAATAATATTTCGTCTCACTTCAAATGCCACCCAATCGGATTCACTGTACTATCTGAGCCTATCTGTCACATACTTTTTCCCCAAAAAATATGCGATCCAATCTAAGCAGATATGACTTGACCTGACAGTATCTCTGATCTCTATGTATGGTTTTATCAATAGTTGATTAGTTAAGGGACTATTTATATAACTAATAACATATTCTTGGTCAGCAAGTCTTCAGGTACACGAATCTACGATTTTTAAGGGGCTATGTGGTTTGGTTCAAAATTCTATCTTTTTTTTCTATGTTAGTTGTTTATTTTTAAACTACCTCTCGTTCACTCTTTTTCCATGTAATATCAAGCGAAATACGAGAGCTTAGGTCATTCATAATAAGAGCTTACCATGTTTCCATGACGTAGTGTCTATAATTCTAACTTTTTCATTGTATTTTGGGAAACCCCTAAGGCAAGGCTTGCTGCTGTGCTAGGGTTGGCTTTTAGTTTAAAATCAATGCGAAACGAATTAGCATTTCATGTATCCTTGCCCCTCCTCGTTCCACAATGCATTTTAGGCAAATATTTTCTTAGAACTAGAAAAAGTGGTTGTTTATGTCAAGGACGAATTTGAAAAATTGGGTACCTTTTTGTTCGGCTATTCGTTAGCAAATAATAATCTGAAGGCGTAGGCGACACCAACCGTTCTAGCAGAAAATTCTTTTGTACTTTCTTATCTTTGCCTTTATGCCCTATACTGTTATATATTAATTTAGATATTGTATTTAGAAATCACTACAGGGTTCTCATTACAAAAATTAAATAATAATTTTCACATTTGTATTATTTCCCTTGATTTCTCTTGTATTTCTCTTTCTCTTGATTATGGCACCTGGGATATACAAATGTTATCGGAATACTTTAAATAATTTTTTCTATCATAACTAAAATATTAAGTTACAAAAAAAAAAAAAAAAAAAAACCCCATGGCGTTACACTAAAGAACCTATAGTGTAACTCTGCCAAAAAGTGAAGAAAAAATTTCAAGGCATACGGAATTGTATACGATACTCTCACAGATTGTCACGAGTATATATATATATATATCTACTGGACAAAAGTTAAGGGCCACCATTCAGTTTAGACAAGGTTTATATAATTGATTGGCAAACTGTAAAGACAAATGAAAATGTCATTAAAACTGAGCTCAGAGAAATGTGTATACATTTCTGTGTGCACTAGGAATACAGAATGGTTTACAGTAGAAACAGGGGTGAAACAAGGCTGTATTATGTCACCACTACTTTTTGGAATAGCTATTGATTGGGTTATGAGAAACTATATATATATACAATGAACAATTAGTATAAAACATGGACAAATGGAAAATTCCTGGGGGACCTGGATTATATCGCATATGATGTAATCATTCTTAAGTTCAAACCACCAAGACAATCCCTGTAAGAAGCAATAAATAATTGTGTTTACATTTCTGTGTGCACTAGGAAAACTCTCAGTGTAAACAAGGCTGTATTATGTCACCACTACTTTTTGGAATAGCTATTGATTGGGTTATGAGAAACTATACCCACAATGAACAATTGGGTATAAAATGGACAACTGGAAAATTCCTGGGGGACCTGGATTTCGCAGATGATGTAGCATTCTTAAGTTCAACACCCAGACAATCCCAAGAAGCAGTAAATAATTTGTGTCATCTCTCGGTTAAAATAGGTCTCCAAATAAATGCCTCTAAAACTAAAGTTATGAACTTTTCTAACGAGACCTTTGATATCATCTTGAACGGGGAAAAACTACAGAAAGTTGAAAGTTTCAATTATTTAGGCAGTAAAATGACTCAGGATGGTGACACAACAAGAGAAATCCATACTAGAATTGCTTGGCAGCTAGCGCCTTCAATAGATTATCTAACATTTGGAAATTACGATCATTGAATATACATACCAAGCTTCGTCTGTTTAATTCAAATGTTATCTCAGTGTTAACATACGGCTGTGAGAGTTGGAAAATAACAAAATCATTGGAGAACAAGCTGAATACATTCGAGAACAAATGTCTTATAAAACTCATGAACATCAGTTGGAAAGAATTCAAGACTAATCGACAAATTAGAGAAGACTCTAGGCAGAAATATGTCTCCGACTATATAAGGAAAAGACGATGGTCATATATCGGTCATGTCCTACGAATGCAAAACAACAGAATACCACTACAGGCGCTCACTTGGGTTCCTGAGGGTAAGAGGAAAAAAGGAAGACCAAAAGAAACACTCAGAAGAACAATAATAAGAGAAGGAAGAACGTTGGGCCTAAATAATGTGCAAGAGCTAAGAGGAGTGGCGTCACAACGAACAACCTGGAGAGCACTGGTTTCTGCCTTATGCGCCGTGTTTGGTGCTTAAAGAATTTATTATTATTATTACTACGTTAATTTTTTTTAAATGTCCAAAAAACTAGGTCACTTTAACCCGCACGTGAAAATTGCCATTGTTGCTGCAAAAACTCATGGTTTTTGCAACACGCCACACTAGTTCAAAAAATGAAAAAGTGAGTTGAATTTGAATGCACGTGGAAAATGATCATCGGTAAAGAGTGTTCACCGTTGGTATGCAATAAATCAGTATGACAAGTGGTCGAAATGATCACTGCCTTAGCCATGCCACCAAGGAGAAGTCTCAGCACTGTAAATCGTGGTCGAGCCATGGCATGGATTCAGGATGGTCAATCCGTTCGTCGTGTTGCAAGACGTTTAGCAGTGTCCCACTCTACCATTCAGAGACTTCTTGAGAGATTTCAAGCTACCGGACATTTGGAGAATCGACCCTGCTCACGAACAATTATATAAACCTCGTCTAAACTGAATGGCGGCCCTTAACTTTTGTCCAGTAGAATATATATATATATATATATATATATATATATATATATATATATATATATATATATATATATATATATATATATATATATATATATATATATATGTCATGAAATATTCTAATCCACATATATAAATTAAAAGGTAAATGTAAAGCCTAACAAATAAATTTAATAAAAGAAAAGAGAAATGGTAAAAGAAACAGTGCTGTCACAATGACTGTACTCGAAATCCCCTTTGTTTTATGCTTCGTCTGCAAATTGTAACGTTTCCACGTTAAATATAAGCCACTGCATAAATACAAGCGTTTCCACAACACATTAAAACGGGTATTGCATTTCTAAGAAAAACATTGAGAGGCACACTGCGTAATGACCTAAATTAATCCTAACATTAATTATACTACGTTACCAAAACGAACGAACAGATGGACTCAAATAGAAAGAAGGGAGGGCTGAAAATCAGGAACGCATGCAACACTAAACACGCGTCTCGCTATTAATGCCACCCCCAACAAGCGTAACGCGATATACAATTACTACTATCACGCGTGTAAGGCCACATGCACTAACTTTTTTTCAGACGGACAGTGATAAAAACACTAACCTTCCCAGAGTTAGGTTTTAAAATCCTGAAAAACGCTTATTAGAAAAGATAACATTAGATGGGTTTACGTTTGAAAACATTACAGTACCCAGACAGCACATCTTCGAAAACAGGAGGTAGAAGAAATTGCATATTTTGAACGCAGCCACTTAGCTCTTTTAAATTTGTATATTTGGGTTCCTTAGGACTTGCTGACACAGAATATGTAAAACGTTACGCAAATAGTCTAGGAATTACCAAATTATAACCAAAATAAAATAGTGGGGATGCCTGACAGCATGAAATCATTTCTGCTCATAAAATTTTTTTTTATAACGTGTTTGAAAAAAACCTTACGTTACGGAAATAGCCTACCATGTTAACTCCTAATTGATTGGAGCGCCACAAATGTAAGACTAAACACGATTGGTCAGGCTATAAATACTATCTTGTGTTGTCAGGGGAAACGTGAAAAAGGAGTACTTTTTTGAAAAGATGTGTGGACATGGTTTCATTGGGTAGAGCTGCGAATATACTCGATTCAGAGCGTCTGTTCATTGCCACATCTTGTAATAATCCTACTAAGAAGCAGTGCGTTGAGCACCAGTGTATATTTTATATAAAATAAAGCCTGGGACATCGGCAGATCGGAGTTATGCTATATTCATTGCCAGTCAACGAAACTGTTTATTATTCTATGAATTGTGGGACCGTGGTCTTAACGTTATTGAGCAGCACCTGGTCAGAGCTTTGCTGAAGCCAGAGGTGGACAGCATACTCCTTGGTCCATATAGCAACCAGTGGGGTGACTCCAGAACTCATTAAAGTAATCGAGCAGAGGAGCCTTTTTCTGCAGTCATCACCAAAGATAAGAGAGTGTGGCCATGGAGCTCAAAATTATGTACCCCATCTTAAAATGACAGTGTAACATAAAATTAAGAGGGGAATTTAATTGTTTTAATATCAGGAACTGAGAACATCTCCAATACTAGTTCCAATAAAGACAAACTATTGAAGTCATGATGACACATACCAACAGAGCTTGAACAAAACAAAACCA